>VZDJ01000135.1:679297-701506 GCA_008694505.1 Cyanoderma ruficeps
AAAAAAAAAAAAAAAAAAAAAAAAAAGGACAGACAGGCACAATTTAGGTATTCAAATACTTCAAACTGAACAACTGTTCGCTATTCAGATTTCCCCAATACCACTCCAAAGGCTGTGAGAGTAGAAAATGACATTTTGCACGAGGCAGTAGTGCATTTAGTAGGAATGAATTGCAAAATATATTTTTGTGAAGAAAGTCGTTACTGTTGCTTTAAAATTACCTATAAAATTTTTTGAATTGCACAATAAGTTTGCTTTGCAATTGACAACTGCCACAAAATAGGCCTAGTATGTAACTAAATATTTGCTCAAACTATCCCTTAAAAACAAATTAGGTTTTCTTTTGGTAAATACTTGAAAGTCTAGTATCAACTATATTATATATCTGAGGTAATTTAAAAATGTTTCAATAGGAAGAGGTTTATATATTTAACTAAAATCAATTTCTGGCTATCTTAAAATCTACACAATAGCTGTGTGTCCTAAAGAATATTTTGATTTGAAATTACCAACACCAATGAAACCTGGAACTGTTAAAATGAATTGATTTCTTGGTCTTCAGTTTTGTTTTCAATGCTGAAAAGGCACTGTGTACATTCCTCTGAACATTTGGTGTTTTAGGGTGTGTTTTTAAAAGTTAATAAGTTTTTAAAAGTTAATCCAACGACAAACTTCAAACATTTAAAAGCAAAAAAATACTGAATAGACTTCCCACT
Source organism: Cyanoderma ruficeps (assembly GCA_008694505.1). Lineage (NCBI taxonomy): Eukaryota > Metazoa > Chordata > Aves > Passeriformes > Timaliidae > Cyanoderma > Cyanoderma ruficeps. The sequence goes on from VZDJ01000135.1 coordinate 680,014, forward strand.
GATTGATGAAGTCCATGATATCTGAAAGTACTCATTTTCCATAGAACTTCTTATTCAACAAGAATATGAGCAAATTCACATTCACTTTAGCTTTATCAAACATTTTCATTACAGCCACGCCTTCATACTGCATCTGAAGCAAATCCTGAAATAAGAAAAAGATGATTAGTGTCTGTGTAAATCCATACATTGCAGTAACAAGATGTGATAAACATCACCAACTTCAGGTTCTTCATAACTTAAACAGTTGCAAACAGTTATTGGGATACATACAGAAAACATTATATGTCCCCTAGATCCTGAGCTGCAGATGGTCAGTAACGGCAAGCCAAAAGAAATACAGTTTTCTGTGTATTTCCATTTTCTTTTAGTATTTCCTTCTTGCCACTGAATTTTATGTGGTGGTTGATTTCACGCAGTTTGCCCAAGATAAACATTAATTCAATGCCCATACCCAGCAACCTGCAGAAGTTATACAGTTATTCTCCACATGAGCTGCTGCTGTGTATGACTGATTGGTTCATGAATACATTGAAAAAAAAATACTGGAAAAAGTTTGTAGTTACAGGAAATGCAATAGCAGCTATATAGCGAAGCAACAAAATTCAAACCTGGAAATGGAGCTGCACTTTTTCCATCTCAACTCCTAAAAATTTTGCTTTGATTTCAAAGTCACCCACTTCTTCTCCAGGTGTGATATCAAACATCACATTCTTAAACCTTGAAACAAGAAAGGCAATTGAATACATAGGCTGTGCAGTTTCATATAATCCAGAGACAGTTTTGGGGAGAAAGCCTGCAGAACACAGAAGAACTTTGACCACAAGCAGTGTTGTTGGTGTCAAAGGAATGACTCCATCCCTCCCTGCACTGCACTCCATGCAGTGTCTTCTTAGAGATTTTCTGGTGTTCTGGTAGTTTGAAATTCCGAATTCTGAAGTCTTTTGTGTTGGAGAAACAACCCCCCCAAAAATCCCAACCCAAAAAACCCAACCAAACAAAATAACCAACCTACCAACCAAAATCAAACCAACAAACAAAAAAACTCAACAAAACACCAAAAAAAAAAAAAAAAGGCNAGAACAAACATCCAGTGGATAGAAACAAGACAGAACAAGACAGACAGATTTTCCATTTGCCATGCCCAAGTGTCTCCTTCCAGGTACCTATTTGCCTCCTGTGGTTTCCTCTACCTGATGAATCCACTTGGAAAATAAGAAAAAACCTGGACAAAACTTTTCCATTCAGAAGATAGATGGGAATGTGCAAAGAATTGAAGACTCACTACCACAGCCTCAAAATGGAAAAATACAAAAGGGATGTTAAAAAGCCACATCCATTCATCCTGCCATAGCGAGGAAGAGCAAAAAAACGTGGGGTTTACTGAGTTATTTGAGAGTGACTGGTCAATATATGAAAAAAAATTGCAACAACTGCTTAAAAAGGTGGTCATTAATAGTAATTCTGCAGCCAAACTTGTACTTGGCCATGTAAGGTTGTGCTAGGGCTGGCTTGTTAAAATATCTTCCCAAGGTAATCATAGAGCAAGGTACAAAGTAAAAAATTAATTATGACATTTAGACTGTAGCCTCCTTCTGAATGCAGAACTCTGAGGTCATTTTAGCTGTGGCTTAGGAAATTGTTAAGATTTCTTTTATCAAAAGCCAGGCCCCTTCAGGAATTGTTGATTATAAAATGCTTGGAATTGTTTTGTAATGCACTTACTGATTGGTTTGAAGGTCTTCAATTTCTAGGATGACACCTTTTTCATGAAGTCTTGCAGCTGTGTACTTCAGTGAAGTCTGTTTCAGCTTTTTGCTTCCCTTCATCTCCTCTTTTCCATCTAATTTAATTGACCTTCGTGAATTTCTGGAACGAGAACAAGAAAACTGGCTTTTGCTGTGTTTGTCAGATCCTTAATACTTCAGCTACTCTTGTAGCCATAACTTTCTTTCACTCTCTCTTGAACTTCTTTAAAAAAACAAAATTAACATCCGAAAAAAATCTAAGAGAGGAATTTTCAGCACACAGTGAATCCTCTAAATATCTTGCCAATAATTTTGAATCATCTTTTAGCACTTCCTTCAATTCTATTGTGAAATGCAGCTCTGATCCTAAAGAGTCCACAATCCTCAGTTTAAAATAGCAATTTGTAAACTTAAAGTGACATAAATAGTAAATACTCTTTAATTAGAGGTAATTTTTGCATCAATGAAACATGCACTAGGAAAATTCCTATTCGTATCAGTAAAATGTTTTCATTTTAACACTTTGGTGGTATTGGTGGGGGGATTGTTTCCAAGTAACTGCATCATACCCAAAAGATAAAATTATTTAGGCATTTATTTACACCTTTTCCATTCTAAAGACAAACCCAAACCTTTTAAAGAAGGAAGAAACCAATAATTACTTCCCAAAAGCTTCATGACCTTCAAGCATGCAAATGGATTTGCAAAGTAGCACCAATTAAATATATTGGAAACATCTATGCATCTCAGACTTTCTCAAAGCTAGTCTTAAATAAATGCAAGACCTTAATTTCCAGATGCTAACAGATGCAGTTTACAACTCTCATGGACCTTTTGTAGGTCGTCAATCTGTTGGAATCAAAACTTTAAACTACAGGTTAACGCCTGCTCTCCCTCTTGATAAAACACACCAAAAGACACATTTAAAGAAAGGAAGACTCAACTCACTTTCTTGTTAAGTTGTCTAGGCAAGTTTTTATATAGGTGTTGTAATAATTAATTTGTTCCTCATAAAATGCTGTCTTGGAGTTAAGTGCATTCAAATGCTGCTGGAGTTTCACCAATTCAGCTTTTCGATGATGTCTGTATCTTCTTTGATTCCGGATGTCCTAAATAAATTAATAAATGTAATTGTTTCATTAATTTGAAATTTTAAAAAGCCTCAGTTCATTACCATTCCAATTTGTAATTACAAAACATGACTTAATTACTGAGAGAAAACACAAAACTATCAGGTTTCCTCTTACGAGAACAGTACCTGTGGGGAGAACTGCAGTTTGTTTTACATGGCAATCACATTGCTCCTCATATATACAAGTGGTGTTATGTTGAACTTTGCTGTGCTTTACAGGGCCTAACAGATCCAGAACTCATAAGGAAGGTGTCATTGTTGTGCTAAAGATAGGTCAATACACTAAGATTCTTATGGCCAGTATGGGTTGTGGATGTGGAATAGAATTTGTTGAGAACAGTCCCTTTGCTTTGTCAGCATCAGGATGGGCCTTGACATCGGCCCACTGTTCTTCTTGTGTCCTGCCCAACCACAGCAGATCAGTGGTAATACCAGTCAGATAACATTTCATGGCGTGGGGGTTTAAGTCTTTTGAAACTTTATCAAGACCACAGCTGTTCTTAATTGAAACACCACTGAGCAATTCCAGTTACCATTAGAATATACAAAGTTATATTGAAACATTATAGGGGAGGACTTAAATCATCAGCAGCATCGAATTCAATATCAGATTCGGGTAACAAAGGTTTCAGTTTTATGTCATTCAGTTCAGACAGTTATGCAGGAGTGTACTGTCTTTTACTTATTTTGTCAGGAAACCAAAACAATTTGCTTCTTATGTAGATACTTCAGTAGTTTAAAGTACCATTCCCTGAAAAATATGTATTTTACTTCTCTAATTGGAATGGATTTAGGCTACATGCTACAAAGCATCGATATACAGGGAAACATTTACCTTAGCAATCTCATTTATAATTTCTTGGTACTTAGTTGCTGAAGACACTAATCCTGCTTGTTCCAATGTCCGGAGATTTCTCTGGATTTTCCTTTTCTTCTGTTCTATTGGTAGCTGCCCATCTTCAAAAATAGACTGACTGTGCTTCATTTTCTCTGGAGTTTTGGAATCTAAGATGGCACGTTTTTCTACAAGTTTCAAGTTCTCAGATTCCTGGGGGGAAAAAAGAATCCCTAAGAGTTATTTTCCAGATTTTGGTAACTGTAAAATGTCCAAGTATATTGAATTCTCAAAGGAGATTATCAAGAATCAGGGTGCAGGCTTTATGTCCTATTACCACTTCATCTCAAAATACCCCATTTACTATGCCTTTGGACATACCTTAGGTACATAGTGACCAAAGCCAGACATGCATTTGAATTAATCAAAATGTCTACTTTAGGTAGGCTCAATGACTTCACGAAGTTGTGGGAAGACTCTCCAGATCTCACAAGTGTTTCCTACATATGCACACACTGAGGTTAACCAAAAGCTGCACATTATTAAAATGCAGTTTTGTTTGTCAGCGTCTACAGGAAGGAGTTCAACTGTGAGCTCTTCCCACTCGATTCCTGTGCTAAGGATAGCAGTAGTTCCCTGAGATTTGCTTGCATAGGTTAAGCAAATAAACTAAAGGGTCAGGGAACTTGAGTTACAATACTGAATTTAATGAGGGGGGAAAAAGATAAGAGTAGAAAGATTCACCTCAGACTGCTTGGTTGTATTATAATGTAGGAGAGAAAAAGACCATGTTTACAAAAAATGTAAAGAAAAAATATACTAGTCACATTCTAGTGACTCCAATACAGCAAGGAAAAAACATTCTATTCTAGTCTAGCTCACAGGAAGACTTACATTTTGTTTCCTTCTGAAGCTGTTTCCAATTATACAGTAAAAAAACCCAAACTATACAAGTCTCATATTTTGAAGAGTCTGAATCTGAATAGCCTAAAACCATCAACAAACAATTTCATTGTTATAATGTGATGGAGAAAGCTGTCATAGATCTGTTAAGGCTTTCAAATGGCTGTAATAAAATACTTCTTTCCCTATTCAGACACAGTGTGACACTTACCTGTTGTGCCGTGGCTGGTGTTTCTAATATTTCTGAGAGCGTATCCCCTGGTTGTGTTCGTATCACATCCACAATGAGTCTCTTGGTCCTTTTGAGAAGGATATATGGATATTAAAAACAGTTATCACTGGATCACTTACACATGTCATTTCTTCAGCCATAAAAGTAGCAAACTCCCCTTTTCGTATGGATTCTTGGTAAAATTTGCTTTCTAGCTTCCTATGTTTCGCGGCTTCCCTTAATACTATTGAGTGTATGTGGTTTCTACACAGTCTGAATAGAGAAATACAAGTAACCTTCCCTCCATTTATTTTAGAAAACAGATAACCAACTAGCACAGTAAAACAGTTACCTTCACTAAAAGTACAAACAACAACTCACATGTGAATTTTAATTGTGATCATGACAAAACAGCCGACAGAAATGTAATGTTTAAAAAGCTTCAGCTACTCATCATTCCATTAAGGGTCATATTTACTGGATAAAGTGGAAATGCCCTCGGAACTACTGAACTTTGGAGAAATTTTACATTTGATGCATTTACGCAGACCACTTAAGAACAGATATTTCTCTAGGGACAACAGACAAGAAGCATTTCCTTGCTAAAAAAGGGAAGCTGCTACACCCCGATACGTTAACCAGTTCTTTTCTTGGTAAGCATTTATCTCCTTCCTGCTGCCTATTCATTCATAATACTTCCAAGAATATCTTGCTACAAAATTCTATTCATTTGGAGGACAGGATAACTGAAACAGCTCATTATTTTTAACAATTAGCAGAAAATTAAAGATGCAGCTTAAGTTTCCAAGGAAAATGTCTAAATATTGTCAAAATTTCTCTGAGAAAACCTAATGGTTTAAAGTGGTAGTCTACCTAGGTACAATTACTTCTTCAGAAGTAAAACTTCACACCATCAAACAAATCCAGAATACTTATTTCTGAGTAAAAAGAAGCCCAAACAGCTTAATAGATCAGATTTGAATTACAGCGTGTGTCTGCCCTCCTAATTATTGGTGCTGTCTTTCCCTTTTAATATGAACTTCTGCCTTCACGCATGTGGGGTACATATAAGCACAGTAATAGAGGAGAGCAGTATCCTGTTCTCCCTCTTACTCAGGATTGTACTAGGATCTTAAGTAGGCCAATCCCTTTTCTGGATAGCTTGAAGTAACTTCAAAAGATGTGTGCCAATGTTGTGAAATTAAGTGCTGTTACATAATTAATTTTTACTATGCAGTAGCCTGTATTCCAGAGTATCCCCGTAGCCATTTTTTAATTTGTTCACCAGACAGAATAAACACAATTTTCTTTCCTGGATAAAAGCATACAGCATGTGCTATTCCTGCTGAAGTTGTTTTCAAATGACTTATGACAGTGTATAAGGAAAGCGTTTATTTTAGAAGAGGAGGAAAAGACATGGTAATACTCTCTGACCCGTGTTCATCTGGACCACTTTTCATATCTGCTTTCCCAAGGCAATGGCATTTTAAAGCAGAATGTTTTTATGGCTTCATGAAAAAACATTTCCTAGATTAGATAATGATGCAGTCATGCTCCAAAACACAGCTAGCAATATATTATTTTTTTCTGGAAAAACTGACAGTTCTTATGACTTTTGGAAAAGTCTGAGTAGCGCCGAACACAAACCTATTGCTAAGAGAGGCTTTTGAAAACTGAATGCACACAGCACCTCACAAATACACTTAGGCAGGGCAAATGTTTTAAAAGCAATGTTTAAAAACAAACACACACAAAATCATTGCCAGAATATAAATGTTTGAGTAAAACTTACTTTATCATCAGACTTTTGAGATCCTGATCTTCACCTTCTCGTAACTCATATTTGCTTGTTAGAGACAGTGAAATCTCTGTTTTTGCAAGTTGATTCAGTGTGCTTTCCCTGTTGGGGTCATTGGGATCAACAGCTCCTTCCCCTAAAAGGAAACATATTTTACTCCAAGTTTTCCAACTTTCCCATGATTCTGTACATGAAGCAAGCAAGTACCTAGATGAATCACTGTAAATAATCAGAAATATTAAGGTGCCATTATTATACAGCACCCTCTATTCCTTCCACTTGGAACCAGTCTTTTTTTGGACATTGAACAATCAAAACCATAACTTAGCTATTTATAAGCCCAGTTACAATATTTTGTATTTATATACAATCCTTGATTTTCAGGCTCCTGATGTGCAAAAGATTTTCATGTTGCCTTCCCAAAGAATAATACAAACTGTGTAACATCCTTTATCCTAACATGCAGGACAGTGAAGGAACAGAAGAGTAGCACCTGTGTTAACAGGCTATTCACTTGAATGTTGGTGTTATCCATGACTCTCAACTACTTCCTAATTTTCTACAATAAATGCAAATTAAGTATCAATCAGATGCATTACTTGCTAAGAAATTTGCATAATTAAAAAAAGTAATTTTTGTTTGGATAATTAAGTATCAAAATAAAAAAATGGCTGGTTTTAGGATTCACAATATACTTTTTCTAAGTTTCTACCCAACACTAACAAATCTTAAGACCGGATTGTTTAAAAAGCCACTTATTTCTTATCTGCACAACTGGATCATTCAAAATGTTACTAATGTTTGGCTTTTGAATCACAGATTAATTTTTGGAGTGAGTATTGCAGTTAGAAAATGGTTAAAATATAAGGTGTAATGTCATAATAAGTGTTTGGAGAAGAATTCTGTAGTAAACAGAGAAGCAGAAGCTATTGCTCTGAGAGACACAAGAGTATTTAAGTCAAGCCTCTGTTTAATTCTGTCCCTGGAGTGAATTTACCCATGAAGACAAAAAACAGCATACCAAGGAAAGATTCTATATCAGGAACAGGTCCCAGACCTTCCAGCAATTCATTCAGCAGGTCATTAGTCTCAGGGGCAATGGCATCCTGATGTTCCAAAAGCAGCTATAAACAAATGTGAATGAAATCATCATCCAGAAAAAGCTTTCTTAGCATCTTTATACTTGAAAATAAATCTGGAAACTAAATGTTAAAAAGCACAGACTTAGCATGATCAGGATCATGGAGAACCTTCCCAAGGCTAGGAAGCACCCTGGATTCTGGGCTAGAGTTTAGAGTTGCCCTTGCTGTAAAACAGCTTTTCTTGCTCCTCCACCAATTGTCTCTGGGACGCTAAATGTCATGGCTGAGCAGATGATTTGCAATTAGGACTAACAGAGTCCCAACTATCACAGAATAAAGGATGATAATTCCAAGCAGAGCATTTTGGTGCTGCATCTTTAATATGCAAAGGAATAAAGCCATTGTTGGTGTTCCACAGAAAGACACCTATTTTCTGTATATCCATCCCAGTAGCTTACAACAGTGTCAGTGACACCTTTTAGAAAGAAATATATTTTCTAAGTGAGCAACCAGCTCTGCAGCACCCACAGCACCTAACAGACATGTTATGCCAGTCGGTAGACTCACTAAAAGGAGTATTTGATCACATATACTTTCACATATAACTTCTGGTCATTACATGCAGGCATAGGTCTATCACTTCAAAAATTAAAAGAACAGGCTCAAGGGCAAACTAGAAAGTTTGTTTTTAGCAGATTAGGTTATTAATTTTCACTTGAATGAAGCTAACTTATAGTGTGGCCTACTGTGAGTTGGGTATTCTACCTTTTCCATAGTGTATCTGGCAGTATTTGAGAGGGATTCTTTGTGGTGTTTGTAGGCTGTTGTTATTGTTGGAATGTTGTTGTGGGGGTTTTTTTGACGGGGGCGGGGAGACACACAGGGGACATACTGCAAGTAGTATCCCAGTTTTAGCAGGAACATGTGGTAAACATTTAACTTACACCCTATTAAGTCATACTTCAGACTGCAGTTATTCTGTTCTTTACCCACAGTAAGAACAGACATGGCACAGTATATTTTTTTCTAAATCAGATGTTTGCTTCTGTTTCCAACAAGTCATGACAGAGTGCCAGAGCCACAATATACAATTTCTACTCCTAAAGGCTCTCGTTCACACTGCTTTCACTTTCTTACCCAAGACAGAAAATAGTTTTAAAGTTAGAAATGTCACATGAGACTGGAGCATAATCGTTCATTCCCCTTATCAGAAAGCGTTATGTAGTAGTTAATATTCAAGGTGATGCTTTTGCATGAAAGCAGCATTTCCATTTTTCCCAGGAAAAAAAAAATCTAATACTTAGCTTCAGAACATTTCAGAGATGAAGAAATTACTTCAAAAATAAGAATGAAAACTAAACTTTCTCCAGAGAGTGCTAGCTGCAAATATTTGATAGTGTGTATGCTATAATCTTTTGACTAGTCTGTTTTCATTGACTTACTGAATGGGTATTGATAATTTCTTCAATGGAGATATATATGACAGGCTTGCTAAGAGTCACCATATCAGAGTATTCATCAATATTGAATTTCTCCTCTGGTTCAGGAACATCACATGCTGCTTGAAAAAAATTCCTAAGAGAAAATGAGAAAGACTTCAATAATTGTCCATTATAAGTTCACTTTATTTAGCCTCTATAAACAAGCCACAGTCAAGCCTTTGACATGCATTATTTTTCTCTTACAACCTGCAATCTACTCTCAATGTTTCAAGGAGCATTTTGAAGGCAACACGACAATATGAATGATGAAGTGTTCTCTTTCCTGGGTAGCTGGTGGAAGGTTGTTTTAAAGGGGTTGGGTTTCTTCCCCTCCTTATTAAACAAAGAGTGAAAACTTGGTATATTTGAAGGACTTAGAGAAATATCTATTTGATGCCCCAAAAGTTATAACAGGATTTCTCATTTTATGAAGGCACTTTGCAGTATGAGGCGTGCTGAGAAGGAACTGATTGAAATAGATGCATAAATTCCCATTTGTCCCACAAATTTGTTCCCACTGCTGTTAGGCAGGAAATGAGCTGCTCAAAATAGGAGAAAATGTAGTATTATTTATAAATATAAGAATCCTGAGAGGACAAAACGTAGAGTGTGGTTGAAGTGTTATCTCAGTGTGACCAGCATGTACATGGAGCACTGAAACCTCCTTCCCAAAATGACAACTGTGTCTCTCTAAGCTACTGACTTCTTCAGGGATGTACAAGACAGCCAAGAACCAGCAAGATCCTCCTGTCAGAGAACCACTTTATTTTCTGAAGTGAGAAGACCTGAAACAGGCCAATTGGGAAAAACCAGGGTTTTGGATAATGCCTATAGGTTTGTTCCAGGAGCCATATTGTGCCAGCCCTATGGTGTTGAAGAGGATACATGTTTCAGATTCACAGGACCTTTCAAGTACTGAAAAGAATAATTTAAAAAAACCCCAAACAAACAAAAAAACCCAACCAACAAACAAAACCAGGCTGGGATTCTTTACTTTGGAGAGGAAAAAGCTGGGGGATACAAATCAGGTTGTACAAAATCACAGTGGTATTGCATGAGATGTGTGCTGAATTCATTAATCAATTCCAAAAATAATGGCAAATAGGGTATGCAATAAAACTGCAAGAAAATTTTAATTTTAACCAACAGGTAGCAAACTTCTAAATATTGCTACAGGAGGAGTTGTGGAGGCAGATGATCTCAAAGGTTTAGGAAAGGTGTGGACAAATGTCTGCACAAGTTCATAAATGAAGAGTAAAAGATCTAGGCAGGCTTAACAGCTTTTAGCATAGCTAACATTGCTAATATTGTTCCAAAGGGGAGCAGGCAGCTGAGGGCAGCCACCTTTGCTGTCTAAGAAGGGCTTGGTTAAAGTACAGAGCATAGGCATACAGATATTTAAGTTAGCTGAATTAGGATAGGAATTCTTACTTTTGTAGCAATCAAGGGGCGACTACAGCAGCACTTTTATTAGCATTTGTTATTCTAGCTGTAACACTTTCTACTTTATAGCTTCTTCATCTTTATTTCATGCCCTTAAATACTTTATTAAAATTACTAAGTTGAATTGTCTCTGTGTCCATGATTGACATCTCTCAAGGAAGCCTGTTATATGAACAGTGCATTTGCCTTCATGAAAGGCAGACACTAAAAATGGAAATTCTGAGTGCATGTTTGTTGCAAAACTGAACAACACCACAAAGTAATATCAATCACCCCCCAAAATGGGCAATAACCCCAAAGAACTTGTGTCCCAGAATGTAGGAAAACATGCAGTTTCCTATGGTTGCAAGATAAAAGAATGATGTCTGTATAGAATCTGTCAGCAAAGATGAGAGAATAAAAACAAACCCTGCAACTTTTTCCTGACAAAATTTTTTTTCTTCCTCAGACAAAATGTTCAGATGTCCTCCAAAATCAAAGCAGAATTGATTCTGCTGGATAATGAGTTACCTCAGTCTGTATTTGCAGTAAGGAACTGCAGCCAAGACAGCAGAGATGATCTCAAATTAATGCACAAGCTAAAATACAACCTGTTACTCCTGCTCCAGTTTCCTTGTCAGTGAGCATTTCTCTTTGCCATACGACTCAACATTTTTAACCATGAACAGGAAATTCCTATCTAGGTGGAGTCCACCTCCCTTACTCATCCTAGAGGAAAGCTCTTACTCTGTAGGTATTTGTGAGGGCTTTGCATACCTGAACTTCTGGTACGTCTGTGAGAGGTAAGTGTTCATAGATGACAGATGTTCACTTTCTCCTTCAAAGAGTTTGTTAGAAGCAGCGTGCTGGAGGACTTTTGCCACACAGCCTAGGTTCCTCCTCTGGTCAGGGTGTATCTGGCCCCCAGCTGTTATATCAATTATGTCAAAGCCATCAGGAGCAACTATGGCAGGGTTCATGTAGCGGTAGTACAGAAGGTTGCCAACAATCTAAAGAAACAAAGGAAAAAAGTTAAGAGATCTTCCCTTTGCTTACAGTAATGACACCTTAAAAAACATAATTTCTACTTCTAAATTAGACCATAGGAACTGGTGCTAGAAGAATCCTTAACACACACGTTACCTATGGAGCTAACTGGAAGGACTTGTGTTTTTTTAATGTGATACTCCTCCTACAACACCTCTGTGAACATCAGTTATGGGCTTTTACAGCCACATTTCAATTTGGTACTGGCTGTAGTTCAGCTAATGCCAGGCATGCAGTTAAACGCAAACACAACTCTTCTAAATTTTGCAAGGTTCCACTCCTGAGGCTCATTCTCCAAAGTGCTGCAGATATTGGCAGCCTTTAATGCACTGATTCATAGGGGGACCCATTATTTCTGAAAGGGACTGGACTGCAATGCAGCCCTAGAAATCTAGAGAAAAGATTTCCCAAACTGCAGTTTCTCTAACAGTGTTACAGTAGCTTCTGAAGATGGCAACTTCAAAGAATTCCTGGTCTCAGAAACACGCAGGACTTTGCTTTCTGCAATTTGCTTTATCTTATATGTATGCACCTGTAGAACTTTCAACTTACACATTTAAAGGCTTTCAAGTGGTACTCCATTTGCTGTCTAAGTTTTTTAATGTGTTGAGCTATTTTTTCATCTGTATTGCTGGAGTGATGGACAGTGAAGAATAATAGGGAAATTCTGTTAAAATGAAAGCCTACTACTTTCAAAACCGTGTAATTAAACACCGATAGAAGGGTCTTTATTGAAGAGTAAAATAGTCATAATCTGACAGGGTTTTGTCAGTCTCTCAGCTGTTTGGAAGGCTTATGGAGCAATTCCCCTAAGTCCTCTGAAGAGACACCATGGCTGTGGTAGGGTAACAAAGGCCACTGTGCTAGTACCATGCTTATTTTTCAGTCTGTACTAATGCCATTTCTACAGCTTTTACAAACATCTTAAGTGTAATGTAATCCAAGTGTAGTATAATCCACTTGAACTTTTCTTTTAGAGACCTTCCTCATTGGATTTAAATTACAATTTTTTAGCATGTTAACTTTAGATAGGGGGGGGAAAAAAGAAGACGACTACAATATTCTCTGTGAAAGGATTGATTATGACAAGGATCTCACTACCAACCCAGCCCCAGGATGATTCAGATAAACTCCAGCCTTTTAAATACAGTTACTATCTCAAACAGGTTGAGCACCCTCTTCCATAAGAAGTGCTGAGCACCCAGATTAACATACCTAGATTGTGGCAACAGAATTCCCTTCTCTCCTTCCTCAGTCCCTTTGCAACTCAATAAGAAGTTCCAATTCCTTCAATAAATGCTGCTTTCTCAGTTCCTTATAGTATTTAGTGCTAATAAAGAGCCCTAAGAAGCCTACCTTTAATAGTTCATCTTCTGTTGCATCCGGGAATTTCTCATGGAGTGAACTCTTCAGAACTTTGGCTATGTATCTCATTCCATAACTACATGTAGAACAGATGAAAAGGCAGAATATTGGAAAAGACTTAGATGAAACACAAAACAATCATTCTAGTCAGCTTAAGCTACTGGCTTTTTGCCCACTCCCTTGAAACACAAGAATGAGTTGATAATGGAAAACACAAAACGTTTCAAGCACAGAGAGAGGTTTGCCAGGCTGCTGAAGCAGGGCAGAGACACCACTCCCTCTGCTGGGTATCACAAGCCTTTGAAAGCATGGAAAGGACTTGCAAGGATCTCCATCACAGAGGATCAAGTGAACTGCCCATGAACTGCCTCTTGGGGAGTCCTAACTCAGCACTTACGGCATCATATTGAGAGAAGAGAATATGGATGTGAGAACTTTGTCGGTCACTGCTCGCAAACTCTGAATGGATGATTCCAGTTTATTGACCACTTCTGTGTGAGCCAGTGCTTGCTCTGTGGTCACATCATAAGGCAATTTGCTGCAAAGCAAATAAGTAAACATTAGACCAGGTTAAATACATTTGAGAAAATACTTTTTTTTTTCTTCATAAGAGCCATCAGTGAACAAAAGTCTGACAAATGCAGCTGAAGCTGGGTTTTGTTACTGAAAGTCTCAGATGCTTTGGCTTTCTTTTTTGGAAGGAAAGTAATTTGCTTAGTTGGAGGTGTACATGTTATCATGCACTGTTCCTTATTAACAAAAGAAGAACACAGATATATTACATATTAACAAATGAATATAATGTATTGTACTATGATATAATGCAACCATATTGTATTGTAATATTACATATAGGTATATAATATGCATATATATTATATATGTGCACATATAATAGATACATATTATATATTTTAAAATATAAAGCATTTATATATAACATAATATAATGTTTTGTGTTATATTATATAATGTTTGTATATTGTAATTATATTGCATTGTAGTATTATTTATTATATATGTAATATATGTGTATATATAATATGTATATATTTTATACGAATGCATATAATATATAAATATTATATATTAAGAAATATAATGCAATGTGAGGTAATATAATATTATAATTATATTATAATTATATTGTATTTATATTATATTGTAATTATATTATATTGTATTATATATTAACAAATACAAAGCAAATCTTCACATCCTCATCCCAGAATAGCTCATCAAAAGCCTGGGACACTACTAACATGCTGTTAGTAAAAAAACTTGAAAAAAAGACTAAGTTGTTCCATGGCATAATCTATCACACTTATAAAGATTAACTAATTGATTTTGGAAGATCACAACAACGAAAGGATCACTTTCAGAACAAGTTAAACCACCTGTTTGTCAAACATCCCTCCCCAATCTCACTGCAGGAGGAAGATTGGTAAGGGGTGCACGGGCACAAGTACTGTACAATTTGTCAAAGAAAGAACAGGAAACCAGAACTGAGGGATTCCTCATGTGTATGATAATATGTCCAGCTTCCTGACTCACCTGGCCTCACCAGTCTGCATTTCCAGCTGGTTTACCCATGCCTTGTAAACGTCCACTGGACTAGTGTTGATTATGAGAGACTTGTCCTCCATGATCTCCTTCACCACGGGCGCCAGGAGCTGGCGCAGAGTGTTCTGCCCACGAGCGCCTCGGTTGAAGCTGACAACCATCTTAATGACAGTGGGGTTTCCAGTGACAATGTCCTGAATCTGGTCTACCTTGGAGCTGCATCAGGAAACAGAACAGTGTGAGGGTTTTGGCTTCTTTTCTTGTCTTCCAAGGTCAGGATGAATAACACGAGAAACGAAGGATCGAGTTCGGACTTGGAATGCTTGTTATATCTTATCTATTTACAGTATTTCCAGACTCAAGCACCGTGAGCTCAATCTAGCAAGCTAGGGAAACGAGGTAAAATGGAGTGCTCCTAATTCTCTTCAAGGTCTTTTAAACAATAATTACCCAATACCAAGGTGACACCTATATTATTTATATTTTTGACCCAATAATGGCCACCCAAGGCTCACAATGTGGACTTTTTCACCGGGTTACAGAAAACCACACAAACCCATGAAGAAGAAGGAAGAAAAAGGTGAAGAAGGACAAAGACAGCACCCCAGATCCTCCATCTTGACTCATACCTATTACTATACACTGAAACCCCAAATTCTAAGTTTCTAAGACTCCAACAGAAGAGTTCTGAATTATATATGCAGTTTTCCATGTTTTCAAACCCCATACTTTTAAAACTACCTTATTTCTATGTTCAGATCTCTTTATACAGTCTATTTCTTAAGGCTTTTTATATAAAACAAGGTGATATGTAGAGACTTCCATCTGAATTCTGCGTGTTATAGTAATGTCCCAGAACATAGCATAGTCCCTGGCAGCTGATTTAAACCTGGCTCAGACCCAAATACACCTCTTCAGCTGCTAAGGGCATAAAATTTCATTATTTCAGGATAAGCCACCAATTTTCACTTACAGAACATAAGATTACATAAAGAAAGACAATACTTTCTCCACCCTTACATACTCAAGCACAAACCAAGGAGCCCTAGCATCTTTTTACAAGCCATTTTTTCATAGAGGAATGCGGTCTCCCATAGAAAGATTATTTTTTTTCCTTAATCAGCGATCACTTGAGTTTAAGAGTAACACCCAGAAAACAAAGTTCTCTTGTAATAAAAATCATGTATGTAATTTTATGGTAGTTTAAAGATTAACCACCAGTTTCCTTTAAGCATGAAGCAATCACTGAACTGCCTAAAACGCAAACTAACTAAATACTTTCTGTGATTGCACATACGTTATCTCCTCTTCCAGAGCAGTTTTGAAGAGTTTGAGAAGCAGGTATTCTTCCCGCTGATTGGAGGCATAGTTGTATAGAGTGAAGATGACTGTGTCCATAAATTTTGTTGATTTGTTCTGTGGCATCTGGAAAATCAGCTTTGCCAGATACGTGGGATTAGTCTACAAAGCAAAAAAAAAAAAAAGGCTTTCATACAGTTGTCCAGGAGAAACTCCAAACGTGGAGGGCAGCTCTCTACATTTGTTCACACCTAAAGCAGTTATGTTGACTCAAATATTTGTCACTTTTCCACACAGGCTTTACTTTTCTCCAAATCCTTGTACATAAGAACCACGGAATACTGCAAAATCCGTGAGAAGCTCCATTAAGGATTTTATTTACAGTCTCTGGATAGATCCTCTCTGCATCTAGTCTGTGTATCCGATGACAATTAGAATTCACCTTATGACAATAGCTCTCTACCAAGAAAACTTTGCATACTCCATGTCTGCTTTGGAGGGCGTCTGCCCTGGGAGGACCTAAAATTCTTCTAGAAAAATGTCAGTGAGGTGAGATAAAAAAAGCACAAGAACAGATAAATCATATTCTGTGAACTGCATTGCGTTGCACTTCCCTTCCACCACATATAATGTGTGCTACTAGTGAGAGTAATTTACGTGGACTATATGGAGGTAAACATTTCTCTTCAGCTTCAGTACAGGCTGAAGTATACTCAGGCAAAAACCAGCCGTATTTGCTACACGCTTTAAAACAACAAGGATTTTCTCAGTTACAGGAAGTATTAGACATTGACTACAGTGTCCACTGCAGTCTGCATGTTATTTGGAAATATTCTCATAATCACTACTACAATCACGGAAACAAAATAAGCAGTACAATATATTTCTAGTTTTTCTGCAAAAATTTTCTGCCATGTTAATTTTTTGCATTAAAATTTACCTGTAGAAGGTAGAATAAGTGTTGATAAGCCTCCAGTTTTTTTCTTCTCTCCTTACTCAAACCTTTGATGCCCTGTTTGTCAACCATAACCATCTCCTCCAGCTGACTTTTGCTCTTTTTGTTGAGTTTCTTACTGTGCAGTACTACATCCTGCAGAAACATGATAAAAAAATCTGGATTATATATTCACTAAACAGGCAGACTAGAAAAATGGACATTTTCCCAACCATGTTAAATGCAGTGTTACTGGAAGTGCCTTAATTAGCAACTTTGTAAATTTTGCTGCTCTATTCACTACTGAATTTTTTTAACATCTTTATATTTCACCAGTATGGCTCGCTAACAAGCATTGTGATTGTATGAGGCCTGATCTATACATTCTAAATCATGATTAATTAACATTGAACAAGCTTTTCATTATGATCACAGGTCTGTTCTAAGACAGAAGACATGTAAAAGATTTTAAATCTGCCAATTAATTACTATTGTCCCCAAGTAGCAAAACACAGTGACATGCAACTCAGACCCACAGAACAACATCTAGCACAAGGTAGAAACCTGTGATGATAGTGCCTAATTTACCAGGAGTCACCCAGGAGGGTGACTGAGCACTAGCACAGGTTGCTCCGATTCTGGAGTCTCTATCGTTGGAGACAATCAGCCATCTGGAGATGGTCCTGGGAAACCTGATCTGGGTGTCCCTGCTTGCATGGTGGATTTGGACCAGATGACCTCCAGAGATCCCTTCCAGCCTCAGCTGTGATTGTGTAACAATCCCTGAGTTCTTCCAACATGGGGAAGTGCTACCAAGGGACCCTGAACAGAGCCTGCTGACCTGAAGAGTGATTCTGTTTTTCACTAGCAATCCAATCTTTATATCCATTAAGTTCAAATCCTTCTCCAGCTGTTGATTGGATCGAATTTTTGTAACCACTTCTTCCCTTAACCTTGTTACTTCCAGTTCTTCTTGAAAGTCTAAGTCACTTTGGTCCAAGAGGTAGGCAAATTTGCGCAGAACAGTCAAGGGTGGATTTTCAGCACCAACTATATTTGAAGAAAATAGGTTTGTTAGTTGCTGTAATACTGAACACCCCAAAAGCCCTCAGGAAACTGATCACTGCAGAAAATCGGAAGTTCATGCCAGTTAGCAATGTTTCTGTCATAGTCTAAAAGTACAGCTATGTAAAATGGTTTCAGCTGTAGAACAATTGTGTTACAAACACTTGCACCTGCTTTTGAAGTTAAATAAGAGACTGAGAAATCTCATGTGAAACTTAAAAAAAACACTGACTGAACACATTAACATACTTGTTCCCAAACATACAACATTAAGCTGTTATTACTTACTTAGTGTTCTGTAGTCCTCCCTGGCCTTGTTTGCTCTAAGAAATGCTTGTATCTTCACAATTTGGTCATTCTGAAAGGGATCAAGATTAGGAAAAGAATTAGTTGTGACACACTTCTGCTCAGAAACATGCTGCAAAACTTGCACCCTCTTTCCTGTTTCCCAAAATTGCTCCTGCAGTCGCACTAGCATGCTTTAGTTCATGTTGAAAATGGAGAAAAATTACTTACATGATCCTTGAAGTATTGTAGGCGTTTCCTGTAAGCTCTCCTTGCTAGCCACATTTTGACCCATGACTGAATCTGAAAATTAAATAAAATTTTTAGAAAGTTAAGGGACCCTGCACAAACTTGTGTGTGTGTATGTGCATTTTAAATTTACTTTTGAATGTCTACTTCTGCAGGCATGCGGTTCTTG
Source organism: Cyanoderma ruficeps (assembly GCA_008694505.1). Taxonomy (NCBI): domain Eukaryota; kingdom Metazoa; phylum Chordata; class Aves; order Passeriformes; family Timaliidae; genus Cyanoderma; species Cyanoderma ruficeps. The sequence goes on from VZDJ01000135.1 coordinate 698,602, forward strand.
TGTGCCCAGGGCCGTAGATGACTGTACCACCAAGCTCCTAATGGCAAGTGACCAGATAAAGGGGTTCCCACTAAACTACTAAATCAAGCTGAGTTCAAATTGCTACCATCTGTGTGGAAATAATTGCTACCTTCAGGTCTCAATTCTGAGCTACTCTCCTGCAAAAGCTGGGGATCCTGTCACAATATTCCATCTGTGATCTACACTCCAATACATAATGGTCCCATTAGCATCTCAGAAAAGTGAGCACTTTTCAGAGAGAGGGATTTGACAGCTTTTAAGGAAGTCATCCCAAATGTCTTCTAGTTTAGTGTTGGAAAGAGAAACGTAAGGAAATCTCTTTCAAGAGCCCCTCAAGTTCTGCAAAGCCTGTTGGAAATCAAACGCAGAGCTTTCAAGAAGTAGTTTGCTTAAGCTATCAATTAAATGACTTCCAACGCCATGCAGATTTCTGGAAAACCTCCAGTCTGTGCTCCTAGTTTCTGATTCCCAGGTGGCGGTGGATGATTATTTCTTAAGGCTTTTTTATAAAACAAGGTGATATATAGAGGCTACCACCTGAATTCTGCCTGTGTTATAGTAATGTCCTGGGACATAGCATAGTCCCTGGCAGTTGATTTATACCTGATCCAGACCCACATACCTGTTCATTATATACATATATAAACCAAACTTGGCCCCCAAAACATGTTGGGTATTCTTACCTTAACAATAGCAGCAACATTGCTTTGAAGCACCTTTAATCTGTCAACATAGTTTTTCCTTTGTTTGAATCCTTTCCAGAAAGCCTGTTTTAGAGAAAGTAGGAGACCATTATCCCATTAAGAAACTAATATTTATTAAATCTATGTAACACACTAAAATCATTAACAGTGTTATCTTGTAGAAAAAATCTGCCATTGTGATAAAGAGATAACTAAGGTATGAGTAAGGTTCCCTCTATTTTTTAAGGTGCTCTAATAATTTCATGCGTATTTTTACCAGTCTCAACACCTTTTATTGTCCAGTGTTATTTCCTTCACCCTCCTGAATTCATCCTTACTCTTATCACCAGCAGACCCACATCCTTAGCATCCCAGTCACTGGTTTCATCCCACATAAGTGACTTCCAGCTCTTGCCCATTACTGAGTTCACCTCCCATCCCTGGAAAAGCAATGGAGTGCCTCAATCTGGAGACCATCTCTGTCCACATGGATAACAAGATGATGATCAGGAATAGGCAGCATGGGTTCAATAAAGTAAGTGTGCAAGGGTAAGGATAAGTGGATAAGTGGATATTGTCTACTTGATGTCAGCAGGAATTTCAACACTCTCTTAACAACATACTCAGAGAAGTGGGCTGGATGAGTGGACAGTGAGGTGGATCAAGAACTGGCTGAACAACAGGTCTCAGAGGGTCAAAATCAGTGGCACAGGGTCTAGTTGGAGGCCTGTCCCTAGTGGTGTCCCTGTTCCTCAAGGTTCAATGCTGTAGTGTTTAACTTATTCAGCCATGACTTGGATGAAGGGGCAGATGCCTGCTCAGCAAATTCAGAGGACACAAAGCTGGGAGGAATGCCCAACACCCCGGAGGGCTGTGCAGCCCTTCAGAAGGACCTTGGCAGGTTGGAGAGATGGGCAGAGAAGAACCACCTGAAATTCAGCAAAGGCAAATGCAGGGTCCTGCTCCTGGGGAAGAACAACCCCAGGCACCAGCACAGCCTTGGGTTGCCTTGCTGGGGAGCAGCTCTGAGGAGAAGGACCTGGGGGTCCTGGTGGACAACAAGCTGTCCATGAGCCAGCAGTGTGTCCCGGTGGCCAAGAAATCCAATGGGATCCTGGGGACATTAGGAAGAGCATTGCCAGCAGGTCATGGAAGGTGATCCTGCCCCTGTACTCAGCCCCAGTGAGGTCTCCCCAGGAGTGCTGTGTCCAGTTCTGGGCTCCTCAGGACAACAGAGACATGGAGCTCCTGGAGTGGGTCCAGCAGAGGCTGCAGAGATGATAAGGGGTCTGGAGCATCTGTCTTAGGAGGAAAGGCAGAGGGAGCTGGGGCTGTTCAGCCTTAAGAGATGATTGAGAAGGGGACCTCATCAATGTCTATCAGTATCTGAAGGGAGGGTATCAGGAGGGTGGATCAGGCTCTTCCCAATGGTGCTGAGCAAAAAGGACAAGAGGCAATGGGCAGACACTGATGCACAAGAAGTTCCATCTGAATGTGGGGGAAGAATTTCTTTACTGTGCAGTGACCATACACTGGAACAAATTGACCAGAGAAGTTATGGAGCCTTTGAGGATATTCCAGAACCATCTGGATGTAATCCTGTGCCATGTGCTCTGGGATAACCCTGCTTGAAAAGTGAGGTTGGACCAGATGACCTGCTGTGGTCTCTACCAGACCTACCCATTCTGTCACTCTTGCATCCAGAAGGTTCCCCTTACCTATTTGGACTCACATTGTTCTTGCCCTGACCTCTTTTCCAAGTTAATTCCTTCAGTTGACTCTCCATTTGCTAGCTCAGAAACAAACACTTGTCAAGGAACCCAGTGACAGGGATAACAGATACTTTCACTGCTGCTTTTGCCTGTCATCTCTATCAGCCAGTGACACCAGCCTTGTCCTCTCTTTGTTGTTCTTTCCACAAGTCATTTCTACTTTAATGCCAATAGAAAGAAAACAGAGAACAACTTATTAACCTACACTTCTCCATATTTTGAACCTATTCGCGTAGACTCTGAATTTCTCAAAGTAAGATTCTTTACTGGGCTCAGACACCATGCTGGAAAATGAAAAATCAGTCCCAATAACAGCTACTAGTGATGAGGCTATTTGTCATAATCAATTGTTACATACAGTTACTGTAGATTAAAATAAATCTCTTGTGTGTATTTTTCTTTTCTTTTTTTTTTTCTTTTTTTTTTTTT
>VZDJ01000135.1:710713-768781 GCA_008694505.1 Cyanoderma ruficeps
GGAAAAAGAAAAAGAAAAAAAAAAGCCAGGCAGAGAAAAAGGAAGGGATCAACAAATCACCAAATGAAAATAGGGGAAAGGTTTTGGAGACTGCAGTCTCTGGAGGGGTGGAAACTGTCTGAGGGGAGGCAGTAGGTAGATTGAAGAAAACACAGCTAGCAGAGGGTAGAGAGGCAAAAGGCAAAGCAGATTGTAGTTTTCCTAAGGCATGTTTGTATGTGTGGCTTCTTTCCACCTTCGCCTTTTTCTAAACTGAGATCACCACACTCTTCTGCAAGCCCGGCCTCTCCCTGGAGAAGGGTACAGAGTTCAGCCACATGACATTTTGGTCTCTGAATGAGACCCTTGAGGATTTACTAAACACACCCCTTGGTTTTTCCAGAAAACATCTTTTTACTCCAAATATCTGTATGTACAAATCTCAGCAGAACCCTGGATATCAGCGACAGGCTCGTGGCAAATTAGGAGTTAAATTGCTGCTGTAAAGCAATTTTATCTCTTGTGTTGAGCTGAGGCTGAAACTGAGTCATGTGTGCATACTTGGATACGTCACACCCTCTTGCTGTAGTAGACAAAGAACAAATTAGCTCCTTACCATAAACCTCATGCTTACAGGATGCTCCTGGAGGACAGATCAATCATTCTTTAGTCCCTTGCAGAGGGGAAAAAGACCCCAGAAAACGTCCCTTGAGATGAACTAGCACAGCACCATCGTTCAGCTGGCTGGATTTCACACACTACAATGAAGACACTGTTTCTCACCGGACTGCTCTCTCTTACCTCCACTCTTTGCACTACAGGTGAGTCCTATTTTCTGTATCTATTCCTTATTTTAGTCAGTAACATGGACTTTGTGATAATGCTGTTGCTCTATCCGCTGCAAACTTGAAATGAGTTGCACATGCACGTACCAATTACAGAAAACTGCTCCAAGATGTCTCCTTCTAAGCAGATTTTCATTCTTTCCTTTCAGTGACACCTTACCTCTGCCAGTCATTTTCTATAAAGAATTTTACTTAAGAGAACTTTTTGCACTTACTGAAGAGATATTTTTTTATCTAGTATTTTTGTAACGATATTATAATTTTAAACCTGTAGCGTCTTGTTTTACAACTTCACAGATGGTGTTATTAGAAGGAAATGCTCAGATGACTATTGTGATAAAAATAACTAAAGGAAATGATCAAATAATAAACGTATTCTTTTCCTTTCTAGAATTAAAACTTGTTTTCAAACCAAGCTCAATTTGAAAAGCTGGTATACATAAATATATATTTATGTATACATATTCAATACACATATATATATATGTATCTATACTTCTATCTATCTATATGTGTGTGTGTGTATATATGTGTGTGTGCATATATATGTATATATCTATACACATACACTTGCAGTGCCTGCAAGTACATGTATAATTTTTAATGAGTGGATAAAGCTAGTTTTCTGGAGTAACCATCAAAAAACTACCAAAAATTATGCAGTCTACTGATTATTATTTTAAAACATTCTGGTCTAAATCTGCTAGTGAACATTAATAAAACTGTTCTACTTATTTTATTAAAATACGGAAAGGTAAGAAAAAAGTCCAAAGATTTTCATCCATGTTTCAGTTTGCTTCTGAATTCCAGTTTCATGGTGCATGCTGTAGGCTTTAGAGTAAGTATTTTTGCATTAAATGCAGCTTAGAAAATTTAACTGACACTAATATTTACACAGTTGTTTACTGTGCAAAGTCTATTTTAAAACACATAGATTTGAAAAGCATTTTGAACACATTTGTGCTTCATGTGGAAATGTCAATGTCTCTACAAACTTCTCTGCTAAAGATTGAGGAATGGGTGTTAATAAATAGTATTATTGTTTTTGCCCACATGCTGACAATATTTACCCACTGAAAATTTTCCTCCTGCTTGAAGAGTTTTATTCACTTCCCAGTAAATTACACCTAATATTTGCCCGACCATTTGTTTTCAATTCTCAAGACACTGCCCTTGCTCAGGTATGAGAAGCTGAAAAGATCTGGTTTGCTTTGGCCAGAAGCTGAAGAATTACAATTTCACATGTGAGAGACCAAAAAAAACAAGGGCAACTTCAGTTTTTTAATTTGAAAGTTTCAGTCTGTGTTAGACTAGATAGTGCTTTTTGCATCTTTTGCAGTCATGCATTTCATATGTGAAGTGGCAAGGATAGGAATGGTGTTTGTTCAAGCCTAAAAAGATGTTTAGATGATGCATATATGATGAATGACCAACATTACTGCTACTGAGGAAAACCCTCCACTGATCATAAGTGCTACAGAAGTGTCTGATATTTTTCACCAAAGATTACTGAAAACACTCAAAATGCAGAAATATCAGCTAGCACTACATTAATGATGGATTTTCAAGATTTGGTGTGAAATGATAAATGAAGACTGTTGTCTTCATTTGAACACGCGAAGCAGAGGAGAATGCCCCCAGATGTTTTAAACTTATATTGCTTTTCACAAAGAGATGGTTATCTTTCTCTGCTTCTGAAGGTGAGTTATATTGTTAATACAGTAGTTTGTCCTTTTTAATGATTTTAACTTTATTTCTAAGCCTCAGAATTTTCACGGAATGGCTCTGCAATTAAAACAGTGTCTCTCATCAAAACTTTTCGCGGAATTGCGGCGAGAGACTACGATTACATCCCCCCTTACGCTATAGAAGGGGAAACAACCACCATCCATATCAGGGAAAACAAATGCACTTCAAAAGGATCAAATAATGACTCCACGCTAACACAAGTGAGCAACACCACACTGGAGTACCTGACCAGCTCTCTGAGCACCAAGCTAATACCTGCAGTCTACCTCATTGCTGTTTTGTTGGGCGTGCCATCTAACGCCGCCGTTTTGTGGATGCTGCTCTTCAGGATCCGCTCGGTGTGCACCGCCGTCCTCTACACCAACTTGGCCGCCTCGGACCTGGTCTTCTGCCTCATGCTGCCCTTCAGAATAGCCTACCACCTCAACGGGAACAACTGGGTGTTTGGGGAGGCCGCGTGCCGGACGGCCACGGCGGTGTTTTACGGCAACATGTACTGCTCCATCCTGCTGCTGACGTGCATCAGCGTCAGCCGCTACGTGGCCATCGCGCACCCCTTCACCTACAAGAGGCTCCCCAAGCGCGCCTACGCCATCGCCGCCTGCGCCGCCGTCTGGGCCGCCGTCTTCCTCTACATGCTCCCCCTCACCCTCATGCAGCAGAGCTACCACGTGGGGCAGCTGGGCATCTACACCTGCCACGACGTGCAGAGCGCCTGCGAGACCGTGTCTTCCTTCCAGTTCTACTACTACGTGTCCCTGGCGGTGGTGGGGTTCCTGGCGCCGCTGGCCACCATCGTGTTCTGCTATGTCTCCATTATACGGACCCTCAAGACCCACGAGTGGTGCTGGTATGTTAAAGTCAGCCTTTTGATCCTCACCATCTTTGCTGTCTGCTTTGTGCCGAGCAACGTCATCCTGATTATCCATCACATCAACTATTACTATTACAAAACAGATGGGCTGTATTCTTTTTACCTAATTGCTTTAAGTCTTAGCAGCCTGAACAGCTGTCTTGATCCTTTCCTTTATTTTCTAATGTCAAAAATTAGAAGCCAGTCCAATACTTATCTAACAATGGTTAAAATATCCAGGGAAAAATGAATTTATTTCTATTACGATTTTGTATCGTACTAACACAGCAACAAATCTCAGGTGCGACATTTATACTTCAAGTAAAACATGTTAGAAAACACAATCTTGGTTAAATTTACTTCCTCCCACACAAGGAATATCTCCAAAAATACACTTCTCCAGCTCTATAACTTTATTACATATGTTGCAACACCTGTGTACCTAGATTCAGGGAAGTAGCTGTGCACCTCCATTTCCTTCTGAGATCACTTTCTGGCCATGAGGCAGCTGCCAGAATATCAGTCACCACAGCCTCTAAATACCAGAAGAGGAGTTAGCATCCAAACAGCACTTCTAGGGCAATTAATGACATTTGAAATTAGCTCTCAGCCAACAGTCACTGCAGGAACAGTGACACAAAAACAAGTTTTTGGCCTGGTGAAAATGGGAACAAGTAAAAGCACTTTCTATATGCCTGGGAGCAGTCAAGAGCAGATAGTTCCCTGGATGTCAGAAATACAAACTCCCAATAGGTTCACAGAACCATAAATCTACAGCTATGGATACAGAACCTGACTCTTCCAAGGCTGCCTCTCCCATGAGGGAGCTGCTTAACCAGCTCTCCACTGGAGACTTGTTCTTCCACTTCGTCAGCGCCTGCACTCCCCTGACCCACAGGGGCTGCTGGGAGCTCACCCTTATCAGCCTGAATCCAGGCATGTGTTACTCCTGCTTGGTAAGCAAAAAGGGGAAGATATTTTGTAGTATTCTCTGTTTCCACATCCTCACAGGAAATACCTACAGTGTTACAAATACTGTGACTGTTTACCATTGACTGTTAGTAAAACAATGGGTCAACGTTTACCTTTACAGAAACTCAAAACCTACACGTATACTAGGTTCCTAGAAAATGAGCTCAGTGGTTGTCATTTGAACTTGTCACTGCAGCATGTAAGTGGGGATAAAAATGTTTTATGTTGTTTTGGTAATGGTATTGTAAATAAATTTTACTTAAATAAAATAAGTTGCACTGGAAAATGTGTTGAGGGAATTTGTAGCCTTGTGAGGCTCCCCTTTTTCTGTTTCTTCTGGCTCTTAACTTAAGTTAGTTTTAATCCTGCCATTCCTTCAACATGGACAAGAACAAGTTTTAAAGATAACTCTAAAATAATTCAAATATTACACAACCATTGAAAATTTAAACAAATTGAACCTAACTCAAACCTCTGTACCTATCACACAAAAACCCCATGACCAAACATAGTAATTTGGTCCATCTCTTTAACTTTCCAGTTATCCACAATATGCTCCCTTAACACAGGGTTTCTCTTCACTGAGATCTGAGTACATTTGGTTTGAAAAGGCTTTCAGAACTGTTAAACGCTGTGGTTTAAGATTTACAGGACAAAGTAAGTTCATTTTCATTTTCAAGCAAGGAAGAAGTAGGTCAGATATGAGATAAAGACCTGTGGTGGGTTTTTGCAGATTTGGGTGCAGACTCCCCCAGATCACCACAGCTATGGGGAAGTGACAGAAAGTTGCTTAGAATAAGGGAGTAGGTTTGATACGTATGTTTTTCCAGATGTTGGGGCAGGAAGTTTATAGGAGACCTATCTGATCCTTGTAAATCAAATGCTTCCTTTTACCACAGCTCACTCTTAAAACATGCTAAACACAAATTAAGACAGATCTGCTTTTTAAACAGGGATCAGAAGACAGACTTCGTAAATTGCACTACCTTTACAACGCTGTTTGGATTTTTTTTTTAAGGAAATGTCAGGCTAAATGTGGGCCTGTGGGCTGTAGGTATCTGCCTTGGGGAGATCCTGGGTCACTGTGCTTACACACGGCATGTCCTGGGCCAGCACCTGCACTGTGCACCAATACTGACCCCAGCCCATCCACCACAGGTGAAGTCAGAATGCACAAAACCCTCCCCAGCACACCTGGAGAGGGAGAAGCCTTCTCAGTACTGAGGGCTCTGTGAAACCAGCCCTTACCTAGGAACCCTGGTGAGAAACTGACTTGTGCAAACACCTTCCAAAAGTTCTGACAGCAGGTTACAGAAACGTGTGGTTTCACAGCACGTACCCCGGGTGAGGTGACCCAAATGCTGGAAGATACTTTACAAGCCAGAGTTTGCAGACTTTCCCCCAGCTCACTGTGTTACATGTGGGACACACTGTGTGAATTTTAATTGTGTTTTCCAGACACTGGACATTTTAAGTGCTGTGCTGGTAGCTTTAGCTAGCCTTGTGTTCAGTCACATCCTGCAAGCTGCTAGGCTGATCTTTGTTTATGCTTCCCTGAGCCGGAATGCTGTAATGCTAACCAGGCCACTGCTTTTGGGGAAGCAGATAGCAACATCCTGCTGAGATAGGTTTAAACTGAAGGCACGTACAAGACCATCAAATTGTTATTCTGTGATAAAACTGTGAAAGAAATATGTACAAAACTCCACTATAATAAAACAACGTAAGCAAAGGAGACTCCCCAAAATACTTCCTAGAGATATTTTAAATGACACCATAATTGTGACTTCTTTCTGGCAAAAACCTCACTTTCCATCCATATTGCAGCTGTCTGCCTGACGCAGTCCTGTAGCTGTATCCTTACACAAATTCATAACTGTGTGAGTATTGCTGCTGCCCATATTTTGTAATAGCTGCAGCAACCTAGTAGAATTAAAATAAGTGAGATTACAGCAGTAGCAAGACGTTTGCAGAAAATGTCTTCATTTTAATACATTGAGAGAATTAATCCATTTTGCCAGTCAGAATAAGTTATAGTCCAAAATTACTTAGTGCCAGTTTGTTGTCACTGGCTTATTTACAGCCTCACTGGGCAAAGAGAGCACAAACACTGGGGGACTGGGACACAGAAACAAACAAAAAGAATTGGCATTTAACTTCTCACAGAGAACAAGAGTAAAAATTCTAACCTTGCATTTCTGTGCTTTGGCATGGTACAGAACATCTTGATAATGCCTTGCATTTGCTGGTCTCACATCTTGCAGCTTGGCTGTGGGCAATAGCAGGGCTTCTAGAGTTTTCTCAGGAATTCCTTGGTCAACTGCTTCATTAATGTGTCCAATTGCAATGATTCCTATGAAACAGAAAAGTTATTAAAGATGCACTTATCAGAGAAGGTTGCAGCTTTTCCGATATCACGTACAAACAAAGCAGTAACATGAAGAACAGAAAAATCACAAAACAAGAAGCAGAGGCAGCAACAGCAGCTGATTTTAAATTGGTTTTGTTCTTGTATTTATTTGAAGCTATTATCCTATAGATCTTTCCTTCCTATCACAATTATTTATATATCTGGATAAAACTCTTCCTAAAAGTCAAAATTATACTTGACAAAAAAGGGAAAACAGGTTTTCATATTTTCTGGAAAGAAAGCACCTACATGAAGCTTAAGAAAAATTTGGGTATCACATATATCTATGCTTAACATATTGGCTCACAGTGCTGAAAGCTTTATTTTTAAGAGATTTCAGGCCACATTAGTTGAAACCCTGATTTGGACAAATACATCTATACTGCATTCCCAACCACAGCATTGCATAGGAACACAACTTCACTTCTTTTAATTTCACTGTAAATAACCAGTCTGACAATGGTGACCAGTGGCACCCAGTACTTCAGTCAGGAAGTAAGGCCCAGTGTGTTTAATAAAACCTTAACCCATTTTCTTCAGACTGGGCACAACAGTTTCAAATCAATTTCCTCCTGCCCCAAAACAGTACTGAAATGCTCTGCTTGGGGTCCCTAGAGCCACCCTAATGTCCCTAAGGGTCCCTAATGCCAGAAGGGCATCAGTCAAGGTATCACTCAATCACCTGTGAGGGATGACATCCCTGTTCCCCGTGGATCCCAGTGGATCATCCCTCAACAAGTGTCTCTAGATCCAGCATAACCCACCTGGTGAGGTCACAGATCCAGGTCATCCTAAGGCTTGGGGAGTGAGCAGTTTTTCCAAGGTGGTCCAAAAGAGGGACTGTACAGATATGGGACTTGCTTATGGAAACAGAGGCCCCCCTTCTTCCTCTTCTCTCTGCCCACCTGCCCTCTCTAAGCATTCCCAGGCAGAGGTCAGTGCCACTGAGAGCAAGAGCAGCTATATGGGTACTGAAGACTTCCACTGCTTCTGCAAGGTCTGTTCCAACTCCTACTAAGTGCAGAGGTTCAGACAAAAAAGTGACTCTGCCAGTCAAATAAACTGCTCAGCACCCCACCTTGCCAGAGGGCCCACAGGGCAAGCAGACTGTGAGGATCCATGGCAGCCACTGGACAAGATTTATGCAGCCAGTTTTAGAAATTCTGCGATATAAAATTTCCCTTACCGGTACAAAACATGCAGCATGCATGGCACTAATGGCAGTGCAGGAAGGGCAGGAGCAGCCTGCTCCCAAAATGGCAGGCGGTCTGAAAGCTGCCTCTCATTTCCTTGCTCCAGCAAATTTGGCATAACTTGATAGCCTCAAATTTCTATGTGCAGTGGAAGAATTTGGTGCTTTTTTGAAGCCCAAATGACCAGCTATGGCATTTAATGTAACACCACCCTCTTATGGCAGTACAGTTGCATTCAGCTTCAAAAATAAACTCTAAATCCATTCACATGAGAACATGTGGGCATAAAAAGCTACTTCCAGGCAGGAAATCAAGTCACCCAAAAGGAGAGCAAGGCAGATATTTGCTTTGTCCAACTTCTCATTGATTCCCTTGCGAAAAACAATCACTTGGAATCATTGACACATCAAAACAGACTTTTCAATGGAACACTGCTTGTAATTTCCTCTCCTATCTCTCAATATGCCCTTTTCTTACAACTGCAAAATCCCCAAAGTGAGACCATCCAGGGCTGGAAGATACTGCCAAGCAAGCAGAACCATAGCATTTTTAACACTGCAGAAGGCAGGCACCCTGTGATATCCTTCAGCTGTCTGAAACAAACAGGACTGTTTCAAGGACACTTAAAAGACCATCAGGCTTTGAAACTTTTAAATGCTCTTCTCTTTTCAAGGGTGTCTGAATGAGGCCACTCAGTTCATAGATTTACATACCAAAGACCCGACTATGACCTCTGCGGGCAATGTGGAGGAAGAATTACTTACTTTCATTTTCTTCTTGAATTTGCATATTAACCATGTCAATGCAGTTCTGGATATCATTCCAGCTTAAATAATCTTGGCCTTGAGATGAAGCCTCTGACTTAATAGACAATAGTGTATCAGCATAACTATAAGAAGATATAAAATACATAAGTGTATTTCATATATAGGATAAAGCGCCATAAAAAATTAGTCAGACGTATCATCCATCATTTAGTGACTAGCATTTTTGTCATTGACTGAATTTCAGACAAACTCAGCTCTTGCCAGAAATTATACAGACATGCAAGCTGCCTGTTCTACACGTGCATTTCAGGATCTGGAGAAATGGCCCTGTAATTTGGAGAACTTTTCTTGGCTATGTGGCATGATGGCAATAGATACACAGATATACAACTTGCTGTAGGGTGCAGCAGATAAATGTGGGGAAAACTGCAGTCAGCTCCTTGCTTTAGGAAACTATTGTTGGCTTCTTGACACTAATTCAAAAACCAGAATTTCTGTCAGTAGTATCAGGTAGCAGCATCTCCTGCTACCTCCATGAGGAAGATAATGAGCCATGAGCAAGGGAATAAAATAAAAAAATTATTATGCCACTCTTTCCACAACTCAAGATCCTCCAAGAACAGGCTCTGTAGCCTGTTTCTACCCTTCCTAGAAGGCTCACAGATCAGATGAGCTCGAAGTCTTTCCAGTAGTGCAAATTCATGTGTACATAAATTAAATAATTTTCGTATTCCTGAATCAAGCGTAGACCTGGCTACAGTATGTCCGATAAAATGCATGTCTTCCTATTTCCATCAGAAGCCTGAGGAACAAATGGCTGGCAGAAAAAAAAAAATAGGAGAGATTCATCATTTCCTAATCTGATTTGTCTTTTCAGCATCTAGCAGCCTGTGTCTGTGTATCACTAATATTTGCAAAGAAGGCTACACTCCATTAATTTACCTGCTCTATTTTAAAATCTTATGTATTATTGAGAAATTAGCCCTACTATGTGTTTTGTGAGATGACGGTCTTTTAAAAAAATATTAAACTTTATATTTTATAGGGTCTAATATTTCCTTTATTAAATTCTCAAAAATCCCCAAACAACTAGAGCTATTAGAAGTTAGTAACTGATTCTATTAAGCTTCTCCAAACCATGCGCAGTTTTTGGAGACCTGTGGCATATTTTCCCTGAATTCTCTACTCCAGAAAACACATTCCCAACAAATCCATCTCTTCTGATAGAAAGTCATTGAACAGCATCTCTCTCAATGATGTTTTTCTAGCTCTACTGTATCTCTTCTGGGATTGTGCCACTCAAAGCTTCCCGTGATATTCAACATATAGTTGACACCACAGGTTAGCCTAATGGCATAATGAAATTTTATTCAGTTGCCAAGTCCAACTAATTCCTGCTGTTTTTCACTTGTGTTGACTGACAGTGTAAGCTAAAGATTGGATCAGTAACACCACCAGAAATGCTGCACTTGGGACACTTCGGGGCCATTTCTGCCTATTCATAATGTTGCTTCTCTTGCTCTAAGCACCACCTCACACTAGTGGAGGCAAAGTAGCAGATTAGTTTTTGTCCATTTTATATCATTCTTCTCTCTCTGACCAAAACACTGGCCCCTTATTCCTAATCTGACTGCCTTCCTGTGGGCTTTGAGACACTCAGCAAGGGCCACTCACACATTCATGTCCCCTGACAACCTAGTGAAGATCTTCAGCTGCTGTGATCCTTTTTGCCTGCTGTTGCCTTCCAGAAGCACGTGGAGGCTTCCACCACCTGTGCCAAGAGACAGGAACTGGTCTGCATTCCCATGCTCTCCCCTGCACACTGGGGGCACAGGTCTCTCTGGTGTTGCCTGGTTTTTTGTTGATGGACAAAAGAGCAACTGCAGTAGCAGCACATCTGTGGTAAGTCAGGCAAGTGGCAGGGCAAGCAGCTGGCAGCAAAGTGAAGGCTATAATGTAATGTTGAACATAAACGTATGCCACAGCGTTGTGTTCACTTTTCTAGCAAGCAGAAAAGGGCTTGGCCATGGCTCAAGAGATGTCCTGGACCTTGAGGCATTAAACACTATCTCATTCCAAAAATCATCTTTTGGAATTACGTAGTGGTTGGTGATTAACAGTTTCCAGCTACGGTTGTTTCACATTTTAGTCTCTGCAAAAATTCTTGTCAGATCTTTGTGTATGTTTTCTGAGAATATTTTCCCTGCAACTCACACATCTACAACCTTCAAGGCTGTGCTATTGCTAATATTTAGATACAACTAGTACAGCAATTGTCACACTCTCCCTTATTAATTTAAAAGATAGATATTTATCTTGCAGTTCTTTCAACTTCACAGCCACAACACAGGACAGTCCACCCCAAAAAAAAGCCTACTTATTTTTTTCTGAAGTTGCCAAGTCTCATCCAGACAAGACAAAATGAACCTTTACCGTTGCAAGTTTTCCTCTTCCAGATTATTGAAGCCAATGCATGGGTCTCTGAGATGATTTTTTATCATTGGGATGTCCTTATTTTCCAAGGTCTGGTTTAGCAACACAACAGCTGACAACATTTCTACTGCAATAGACAGTTCATCATGTGCCAGGTAGTTCTGTAGGATAATAATGTACTGCAGTCAGGAAGCTAAATAAGCAGTGTAACAATTTTGAGTTACACACTCTAGATACCACCAAGGAGATAGGCTTGATTTAAGAAGCCTGGAAAATTTCCTAGTCACAGGCATGCCAGACTGACACAACAGTGGTGGTGGAGCTCAGAGGGTTTTTATGTCCCATCCAGTCTGCCTTTCCTTCTTTTGCCCCACAGTCTCATCTCTTCTGGTCCTACTCATAACAGGGGATTACTTTTCTACACAATATAGAAACCAGAGTTAGTCCTCATTAGGAGCATGCAACAATTAAAAAAATGCGAGTTGATTTGTTGCAACACAAGAGCTCAGCCAGACTGAAGTGTGGCAAGAAAAAAACTCTGCAATTAGATATTGCCTTTCCAACTGAAATGATTCATGCAACACATAACACCATGGCAAGAGAATTATGTCAGATTTTACACAACAACATGCTTTGTTTGTGGTCTTCCACGGTTTGACTACACAACACCAATGAGCAGGCTGTAAGCTTTTCACTCTTACCACAGCATTCTGTTGTTGGAGGTTGAAGAGCTCAGTCTGATAGACAGCAGCAGCAAATGAGTGAACAACAGGCAGCTGTGCCTCGGGTTTCATCAGTGCAGCCAGTGTTTTACTGGGATCACAGTTACGAATTGCTGTATTGATATTGTCAACCGCTATCAGTTCTAAAGAACAGCAGGGGGAAAAAGCTTATTAATTTTCACGTGCTGTTTGCTCTTCATGCCATGTAGATGACAACTAAGTTATTACAAAGAATACTATTTGCTGTCATAAGAGAAAAAAAAAATTGTAAAACGACGTGACTGCTGGATGTTGCAAAAACATTATTTGTTCAAAGGTATTGAGCAAATAATTGACTGGAGGACTCTGAATTTCTGGGCTTCTAGAAATGTGGTGCTTATTGCACCTCTAACACAGAACAAGGAGCTGACCCCACCCTAGCCCAGAGAAAGATCTAATTCCTCCTGGGTGTGCTTGCAGCAGGTACTGCTGTGTATGTCAGCTCCAGCACCTCGATCTTGCCTCACCCGAAATGCTCCCTTCCTTCTGCACCACATTTCCCCTCTCACCTGCTCCTCTGGCAGGATCTAATTGAGCTAGCTAAAACAGGCCAGTACCTGAAGTACCAACAACATTTTTACTGCCTATGACAGGAGGCCTGGTGGAAATCAGCCAAATGCATTAGAGGTGTAGGATTTTCTGCCAGAAAATCAGTAGCTGAACTGATGGAAAACCACGCTATGGTTTCTAGAACTTCCTCTGCATGCCAACACCTGTTTGTTTTTCTGCCAGTGTGGAAGATCAGTCTTTACAGGCACTGCCATCTAGAAATGAATCCCTTTGCTACAACTCAGATTTTAATTTAAACAGACCACAGTAGAGGGATATGAGTGTACGAGTGTAAACCTTTTCAGTACCTGAACAACTTGCCTGTTTTGCTTTTTGCTGGACTGACTTTGTCAGGGGTTTGAAGCCCAGCAGAAAAATGATGAAAAACACTTCCCACTTGGGCAGCTACAGAGGCATTACAACATCCCTCAGCTTAGTCACTGCCACCATAATTGCACACCTGGAGGAGCCATCTCTGAAGAAACCCAGGCCAGGACACACCCAGGAACACACTGTACAAGGCACCACTCTGGTCTGGCAGAAAGGGAAGCAACCTTGAAGGTTAGAGCACATGTTGCCAGTTGAAGAGCAGCAGTAATGCAAATGCCTTCTCCACCAATAAGCCCTAGTCCTCCACATCATCATATGGCTTTTCTGTGTACAGTTGCCCAGGGAACATTTTTAATTACCACCGACTGCCTAAATCTGAGACAAGACTACTTGTACAGAAGACACCATCCACAGTTCACCTATACAGCAACACTCAGAGCTTATTATACACCACCAAGTTTTGAAAACCCTTTAGTCAGGCCCACCTTAAAAAAGCCCCTAGCCTCTCATTTCATTTTCTCTGAAGCACAGTGGTATGGGGCCACGTTTACCCTGAAGGCTCTATTGGCTATTCCTAAGGTTAGAAACCAGGAAAGGCTCTCACAGCTACAGCATGCATGCGTGGTTTTTTAAAGAAAAGGGTAAAGAGGAAAGGAGTCAAGATCCACAAATGGACTAGGCTAGTTCTGCAGCCAATAACCAAGCTACTGACTTCTAGTTTTGAAACCCAGCATGCAAATTGCAAAACATATTTTACATTGCTTACAGTCCTATAACAAAAGCTGCTATTTTTTTTCTCAAGCCAAAAGTAAGAACTAAGTCACTCTCCAGATTGCTGTTAATGCTTTTCACACATCACATTTTTTACTTCCTTTCCTTTGTCAAAAGGTAACTCTTTCAGAGAGAGTACTGCTCACCACAGCTAACTAATCTGAAACAGGCTAACCTTTAAGGTATAAAGTCAAATTTATCTTCTGACTTAAGCTGACCTCACAATACAGCCTTTAACGCACGTTACAAAAGCAATCAGCCTGGATTTCAAAGCATTGAATACAGTACCAGAGACAAAATAGCCATGCCCAGGTGCAGGATGAAATGACAGCAGATCAACCAAAGGTTAACTTCCTAGCAAAGAAGTTTCCAGTCAAAAGCGGTAACACATGCACTGCAAATTTAGATCCCCTTTAACTATATTTTTTTACAAACTATAACTTGTGTCATGTGGCATTCTTATCAGACTAACAATAGGTTAGATTTAGATAAATGAGTGTCTAAAAGTGAGAATAAATCTTTTTCTGCCATGTGATTGCAAAAATATTCCTCCATCTTGACTCTACAAGTATGGTCATTGCTCCCAGGTGAGCATTAATACTGCACTGATAAAAATGTTTGTTCAAGCCATCAAGCCATGCATTGCTTTCAGGTTTTTGCCACTGTGCTTGCCAGTGGCTCAAATCAGTTATCTCAGTAAGAGTACATCCAATGCAGCACGGGTTGGTGACTTGGCAGTTGTAACACTGAGAATAAAGATTACGAGAGTTAAATGCTCCTCATATGGTTTCAGTTTGAGAAACCTTGTTTATGTGCAAGAAATGGTGGACTCAATTATCTTAACATAATTAAATGGTGATGGTAAAGAGTATTAAAACAGTTACTCACTAAGCTTGTGAGCCTCAGCTTCCACATTGGCAACACTAACTTCTTTCTGTATTTCACTTTTGTCGAGCATATGTGGAATGCCTGCTATCTAACAGATCAGAAAAACAAGGTTTAATTATGTTTTGTTTGATTGGAGATAAGGGATAAAGTCTGGTGACAGTACACTGGGATTTGATTGTACTATCACCTGTGCCTCAAATATAAGGCTCAGTAAACACAACATTAGTATTTTCCTGTGATTTTCATCTTACTTAAAATAATAGACTTTCTCCTTAAAACTCAATTGGCATTTAAATTTAATGTTAATTATTCAATATTAATTTTATTTGTACTCAAGTTATAACTCAATTAAGAAACAAAATATTAGGGGCTGCATGTTATATCTTAAATGTTCTTATATCTTAGTAAATACTCACAAGGATATAATGCACTTTAGAGCAAATACAGCTCTTCAGTGTTGATTAGTACATCAGTTATTCTCAAATCTTTATAAAACTTTTCATAAACAATGCTGAGAAACAGAGTAAAGACAATTTCTCTCTGGATTAAAACCAGCTAAAAAAGGTGCAAACTGACACATAGTACCTGTTCAGTTCAATTACCTGCATTTTCTGTTCTTTAGAATCACACAATTGCAACAGGTACCATGAAGAATTTTGTGGCAGGACTTCAAGCAGGCTCAGAGCAGGGTGGTTCAAACCTGCCATCAGTGCCCCTTCATCTTGCTGATCAATAGCCTCATTCACTTGGACTAAAGCTAAGTGAACTGAAATGAAAACAATGCCTATGAACAGCAAGTAAACCTTTCATGGGGAAAAAAAAAAACTCCATTGCTGTCAGCATCTCACTTTTTGTAAAAGCTAGCTAGGGTGGCAATCTCTATCTAGCAGAGAATTACCTCTTTCATGTCCAACCCTACAAAGGGAGTCTCTGGCTCTGTGTGAGCCTCTGTGGAGGCAGTTCAACCACCACTAAGCAAAAGATTATGAATGAATTTTTGGGTCTATATAGAAGAGGGGGTCAAAATTTACAGTATTCTACACACAGAAAGAACATAAAGAAACAGAGCAGGCAATAAATGATTTGATTCTGAACTGAGGAATCCTTACAGCAAAAACCACAAACAGAAATTAGCCCCTCCTCCCCCCCCCAAAGATTAGTAGAGAAGGGACAGCATGACAAAAACAGTTATAGACAGATATTAGCCACTCGTGCATTTTTTTCAGCTTTCCACAGAAATATTTTGTTTGTTCAGGTGGACTCAAGTTGTGTTCAGCTGGAATCTGGGAGATCACGTATTGTGTGCATACTTCCATGAGGATCCAGAATAGCTTACTGTTTATTTTATTGATATTGCCTTGAATCTCAGCTTGTGTCAGCAACTCCTCATAGACATCTCTCTCTTCATCAGAAATTGTGCCATTCTAAGAAAACAAAATAGTTGCTAGTTCACACGAAACGGTTTGCAGAGAGAAAAGCTAATAGCCAAAGTCATTAAAACTGCATGAGCTGAAGCATTTACTGAATGTATTTGTAAAGCAATTTGTTGACTAAGTGAACTGAGGAAATTAGCACTTTGTCATAGAGACCATTAGCTAAAAGACACAGCAAATAATTTAACATTCAATATCTGGGGCAAGGTTATACTTTATACTCAAAGAAGGGTATCATGGTGTTTACAACTTTCATTTCTTCTAAAGCATTTAATGGAAGAAAACTAGTCTTTTTAACTATTTAGTCTTCTGGTATATTTAGCCTTTGGGCAAAGTTAAGCTGCATCATAGTCATAGTAATCATGTTCATATAAAACTGGTTTTTAGCTTATTGCATTACCATTATTTAATTATCTTAAAAGTGGGGGTTTCTTTCTAATTGTACCAATTTAAAAAATTAAGTTAATTTTTAAAACAGTAATGCTACAACATGACAATAAAACATGAAGAAACACGTGTTACTAGGAGTACAAATAAAACACAACTACCTTGAGTCTGGCATTTGATCCTTTCTTCCTTTTAGCATCAAAGAGCTCATTCTGGTAGTCCTGTGCCAGCTCCTCATCCACGTTGAGCAACATTGCATTTGGGTTCCTCAGAGTCACCATGGTTTGCTCAGCTATTCCCTTCTCAACAGCCTCGTTGATTGCTATTACAGCTGCGTGCACTAAAATGGAAAGCACAATCCCAAACTTCAGCAAGCAAAAAAAAAAAAAAAAAAAAANAAAAAAAAAAAAAAAAAAGTCAAAGCTGTCACTGCTCCTTCTGATTTATTTGAAAGGAGCGTTGAATTTATGTTCAATAATTCACAGGTTTGAACATTCAGCTCCATGTTTCTTCTGGACTGCGGAACTCTGTGTTTACTCGAAGGTGGCACATCACTCACTGTTCCATGTTCACCTTTCCCCCAAACAGGGGTGTACTGATTTCAGCTGGAATTAGAGTTAATTCTCATCTCAGTGGCAGGTATGGAGCTGTGGTTTGCATTTGTGCTGAACTCAGGGTTGATAATAGAGATGTTTTTGTTACTGCTGAGCAGGGCCTGCACAGAGCCAAGGCCTTTTCTGCTTTTGGTGTTGCCACACTGGGGAGGGACTGTGGGTGCCTGGGGGGAGACACAGCCAGGACAGGTGACCCCACCTGACCAAAGGGATATTCCAGACCATGTGGCACCAAGCTCAGGGTATAAAGTGGGGAGAAGAAGGAAGAGGGGGATATTTGGAATGATGGAATGTGTCTTCTCAAATGACCATCATATGTGATGGGGCCCTGCTCTCCTGGAGATGGCTGAACACCTGCCTGCTCATGGGAAGCACTGGATTAATTCCTTGGTTTGTTTTGCTTGTGTGCACAGCCTTTGCTTTCCCTATCAAACTGCCTTTTTCTCAACCCATGGGTTCTCCAGCTTTCACCCTTCCAATCTTGCTTGGAGAGTGAGTGAGTGGCTGTGTTGGGCTTGGCTGCTGCCTGGGGTTAAACCATGACATGGTTAATATTTTACTGACAGAAAATAAAACATTAATGAATGAGTTAAAGATAATTTTATCATTCAAGTCCTATTTTATTTAGAAGGCAATTATGGATAGGTATTGAAAGTATTTTTGGTTGTTTTTACCTTAAAGCTGTGTGTTTGTGTGCCTATAAAAATACTGTCTAAACTGAGTATATCTGAGAGATGCTGCACAAGGATAAGGAAATTGAAGCTCCATTAAATTTGTCCTCTGGAAAAACACATTTAAGACACACAGCCCACCCCCCCACCCCCACCCCCCATCCCCAGGCAGGATGCGACCCTGCACATCACATTTAATCCTCCCTAAGATGGTTCTTTGCACATCAAGATCTCTATGAACCCCAGGCATATGAGACTCACTGATGTAATAGTCCCTCCTCCTGTCACCCGCAAGGCCACAAGGCAGCAAACTTCAAACAGAGGCAAAAACCACCCTAGCAGGCTTTGCAGGGTCCTCAAAATGTTACTACACAGGAAAAAGGGAAAAGAGTGCCATAGGAGTCACTGCAGCCATTGATCAGCTTAAGTGTTAAGCCTTTCCTTTGAGACAAAAAGAAAATTTCACCTACTAAACAAATTAATGACTCCAAGAGTTTAAGAGTCACAAAAGTTCATGTTTTTTCACATAGTAAATTTGCATGAGTGTACAAATTCAGAACCACTTATAGCTGAATTAGGTGTAGAGTAGTAGCTAACACAGGCCTCCCAGTTACTCCCTGAACCCATTTGGCCCTAAGATCAGTCTAGGTGAAGGACTTGCACTAGAGATGCACTTTATCTGGACCTTCATGCCACAAAGAGACCCCCAATGGCTGTCTGGTGGCACATTAATCTCAAATATTTTAATATTTTACAGACTTTACTATATGAAATGTAATATTCTTGATAAACATGTATCTAGATCATATCCCAAAGGAGGAACATTGCAGCTCCCCATTTGTCATCAAGGAGCTTGCCTAGGATTTACTTTCATGCCACCAAGGAGATGTGTGAAGGCAAAACACAATGACCATCTTTCCTTACTTTGTCAATACTTTCTACTTTGCTCTGCATGGTTCTGCTAAAGTGAAGAAAAGCATGCAGTAAAAAATGGTTATTTGCAGTAGGTTTAACTGATGGTCTAAATATGGGAGTCTGAAAGACTTCAGCTTCTCTCAGTTTATGAAGGAAAGCAAACATGCTTCAGATTTGAGGTTTGAGAAAAAAAAAGGAGTGTACAAATTTAGAGAAGTCAGACAAAGGATCATATCACTCAACAGGGGCAAATGAAGGATGAAGTGAAGCTATACACCCTCAGAAATGGCAGCTACTGGAACTTGCACAGCTGTTGATGGATAATCCTTTGCCTAGCACTGAGTTCATGCCAGAAAGTTGTTCTAAAATTGTTTCACTCTAGCTCAGCGCAGTACAGCTGGGCAGTCCAAGCAGTGTGGTGGAGGAGATACGAGCAGAGAAGCACACAGGTTTCATTTGTCATTAAACTGTGTGAAAAGACAAAGCTCACATTGAACATGAGGACATTGAACATGAGGACAAGGTTTTTGATTGAGAGGGTAGCAAGTCACTGGAACAGGCTCCCCAGAGAAATGGTGAGAGTATCAAACCTGGCAGAATTTAAGGAGCATCTGGACAGTGCTCTTAGCTATATGGTTTAGGTAACCCTGTGAGGATCAGGAACTTGGATTCAATTGTCCATAATCCCACTTGAGGCATTCTGTGGTTCTGCCCCCATCCATATCCACTTCAACAGACTAAGAAAACTGCCCTTAGACAGATATATGACCCCAACATCCTCACATAACAGGACACACAGGGAGGATGTTATCTCTCCCACAGTTGTGTAAGAGGCTTCTTTAACCTAAACGGAACTAGCAAAGAGCAGTTAAAAGATAGGTTCAATTTTAGGAGAGAATCAAATAGATACTGGTAGATGTGAACCCACCTACCAAGAGAAACAGTGGGAACACTGACTGGACTTGAAAGAGCAGGTTGGAAGCATGGAGAGGTTTCCTTGCAGAATAAGCTCACTGTGAAAGCACTTCACTAATTCTTTCCATGCTGATTTATACTATTGCTAGCAGCAGAGCCATCAACAGCTGTTTCACTTTCATATCTCCTTTTCGCACACTCCACTTAGGAAGAAGGATGGTAGACCCCTTCCTTTGGCAGGATCTCCATTATCCAGCCTCACCAGTGTGTTAGAGTTCCCTCAGCAGATGTTTCCTGTCGTGGAGCAGAGCATGTAATCTACAGCACAATCCTTGCTCAGAGGGACAGAACCAGCATCAGGAAACTCTGCTTTTCTAAGACTGAAAACACTTCAGAAGTTATAGGAAGCCCTGCACAGTGTAATAACGTTTTCAGTGAAGGATGTTTGAGCCCTTTCATCTTCAGGGGAGGAAGCTCCCTGAAAAAGTGCTTGGTAGTCACTAAATATCAAAAAAACTGTTAAAAATCTCCTGCCACTTCAAAAGGCAGCATTTTAAGAGATAGCTTTGGTGAAGATGCATATATTAATCAGGCTTCAAAATATACAACACAGACAATGTGAATCAACGTCAAGCGTGTTTTAAGTTAGGCTCTGAAAATTTCAGCACACTAAGCAATGTCATGAATCAGCTTGACACTTTGCAAGGTTGAATAAAGTAGAAAAGACAACCCTTCTGTTCTTCAGTTTATCCTTCTGAAAAGACTAGGATCTTAAAACACCTAGAGCTCAAGTGTTGATTTATGCAGACACACTTGGTTTCATGTAACTTAAATACAAGCAATTTTTTTTGTAATATATCACTTCATTCCACACACACCCAAAAAAAAAAAAAAAGTGATACAGAGAAAACCATCCGGATGTCCTGATGTACACACAAATAGGCATGAGCAGCAGAAAAAAACATTTAATTTTTGAATGTAAGCTGTTCATGACAGACTCAGAAGAACCCTAACTGTGCAGCAGCACCTATCCTCCAGCAGGGTTCTACCATGCAATGGGTCACACGGATTCAAGGCTACCCATGGAGGCAAGTTCCATATAACGACACCACATGTGGTGGAATAATGTCTTGTCTGGAACAATGACATGTCCTCACAGCAACCTCTTTGGGTGTTCTAGGAAAACTGTAAAATATCTTTGCTTTTGGTAGCACTTCCTATGGGTCAGTGAAGATACCAAAAAACTTAGACTGCAAATTTTGAAGAGACCTTATACCAATGAGGCAATGTGGTAGTGAGAACTAGTTTGCTTTTCCTTCTAACTCTCAAGAGGTGGCAAACTAAGTAAATGAGAACACAGAAAATATTTTTACATCATTTTGTCAAAGCATTTGGTAGGGAAGAGAACAAGAGTCACACTTACAGGCAGCTTCGTCCACTGATAGTTCACTGGCCAGAATTCCACCAATTTTACTAAAAGATGGCATCTGTATGCCATATTTCTCTAGCTCCTTTCGCATATTGCTGATTTCTTCCTCTGTTCAAACAAAAAAAAAAAATCTTATCAGAACAAAAGCATGACAATTTCACTATGAATAACCATGCCTAAAAAATGTTTCTGAAAGTGCTTCTGGCCAGGGCTTCTGACCAGTTTTTCTCCCCATTTTGAAGGACTCTAAGATATGAGTCAAGTATTAAGTATTCAATGAAAACTCCCTCCCTCCTGTCTTTCTGAGGCCAATTATCATTAAAATCAGCAGCCTCCCACCTGTTTAATTTGTAACAATGTTTGTAGCAATGTCGTTGGAGGAGAAAGGCCGTAACAGAAAATATGTACAATGTTGGCAGATTTTGAGTGTAAAAAAACATACAGCATATGATTAGACAAGCATCTTTTTACCTGTGAAGTCTACTTTTCCCAGAAGGTCCTGGATCTGCGGAGCTAGTCCTAGTTTGAAGAGATATAAACTGCAAAGAAGAAAATTAGGCTTTAAAGTTCTGCACGTGGTTGAGCTGTTTGCTTTCTGTGCAAGAGAAAAAAACACTTTCATGAAGCTTGTCCTTTAACCCTTGACTTACATGTACCAATACAGAATAAATGACACTACAATTTTCTTTATACTGTATTTTTAAGTCTCACAGAAAGAGAAATCTTTTATTTCCAAGAAGCATCTCTAAGAGTATCAGTGTGTCTCAGGTCATGTGGGATGTATAAACAAGTAGAAAGCCTCAGTGAAAGATAGGTAAAGAAATGCAAGAAATACTACTGGGGCAACATCAAGATCTGAAATCATTTTAGCACAGCTTATATCTTTGGATCTATGTTCTGGTTTGACTTGCATTAATTACATCCCTGTAATTACTAACAGAAGAACACATAAATCACTGACACACTTCTTATCAAGGGTAGGGGAACAAGGACCTGTGAGTCCATCCAACACCATCTCAAAACACTTGTGCCATTAGCTATTTTACTCTTGGAACATGGAGAAAGTTGATTTAATGCACTATCCAAGAACTAATTCTTTTATTTCAATATAGCATGAAAAATACCTTCACTCATCCCTAGAGCTCTATGGTGGTATCTGAAAGAAAACAGCTGAATACATACATATTTTCTCAGTAGCTTCCAAAAACGTGGCATGTATTTATCTAGAAAAGACTGATGTTTCTATAATTTATCAGAGAAATTCAGTAAACAAGTGAGTTAAGCAAGAAAGAATCAAAAATTGTATGTTTTTGAAACAATACTTAAATAACACATTCCTCCAAAAGGATTGTTTTCCACCTATTTTCAAACTTACTTCACCCCAACATCATTCATTGCATGTGTGCTTTGGGGTTTAGGGGTTTTGTTTCTAGAGAAGCTTATTTCCCTTTTGTGTTTTGTTGTAGAGGGAATTTTTTGCTACTAGCAGATTATGGGATGGGATAATCAAAGCTACCTATTTGCAGCTGTTGTATGTATTTAGGAGAACATGGAATCGGCATTTATCGTCCACAGCTGCCACAGCTACTCCTCTGTCCTGCCCCCATCTGGATGAACACTACAAAGGATCTCGTGCCTTTAAAACCTCTCAAAATCATTGCTGTTGCCATTCTCATATTTCAAATCTGTCTAAAATGCAAATTAGCTTTTTTAGGGGGAAAAAAGGCACATAAACTTTACAAGACTACAGTAATGAACCAGGTTCCTCTGTTACCATGGTCTGCCTTCCAGTCTCCCTGGGTAAAGAGAGATTTTGCTCCAAGCTTGAGACAAGGACACAATCCTGTCTGAAATGCTGCGTTTCATACAAACAGTCATGGAAATCAGCAGCTGACTGTGCTGACTCTTTTTTGGCTTACCACAATAAAAAGATACAAGAAGAAAGAGTGCTATTAACATTAAGAGTATTTTTTTTTTTTGCACTTCAGCACTTCCAGAAGGATGTTGAACCATGAGTGGTATTTCCTATACTCCTTTGTTTGGATAAACTTATTAACCACCAGATGGTGCTGAAAATGTTCTTCGGGTCTTGCAGAGAACACAAAGACACCTCTTTAACTATAATTTCACTTGAACATATAATTTCACTTGAAACAGCTTGCTTAATGCTTTTGTTGTGTAACTTGAACCTCAGAAAACACATGAAGTCAAAAGCAGGGGGCCTTGTAGTTAAGAAAACTGAATTCAAGGCCTCAAGAGCAAGAGAAAAACAAAGAAGAAAGAGCAGTTCCTAGGTGAAACGCCTTTCAATAGAAAAGCATCATCCACACAGAACTGCATCTCGTGTCAGGCAGATGTTCCCAGGACTTGTTTTATGCTTAGTTCAAGTATAAACATGCTGTGAAAAACAGATCTGAAAACAGCATGTTTTTTCTTTCACGGCATGCTTGTTATTTTGCTGCTTCCCAGGAAAACAATGTTATGAAGCTGTCCAGTTTCTAGACGGATAGTTTGTCTAGGATGTAGCAGTGATCTTCTTGCAAAGATAATTTGAGAACTAAAATTTTCAGGGTGTTGGGGGTTAGACTTCTTTCTTTTTTATTTATAGAACTTTTTCCCGTAAGTTGCTAGGAAATCACCTACTGGGTACTTATAGGTGCTTTAGCTAAAAACAGAAGAAGTGGCCAGAGGAGAGGAGTGTAGCACCTGGCTGCACTTCTTTTATCTCTGGGAGTTTTTCCTCAGAGAGGGAAGATACTGTGAATTTTGGGGGCAGGTAAAGGACACCTGGCTACACTTCTTTTATCTCTGGGAGTTTCCCCTCAGAGGAGGAAGATACTATGAGTTTTGGGGGCAGGTCAAGGACAGGGCTGGGGGCAGCTGCGCTCTCTCACTCTCGGCATTAGAGGAAGCACAGTCAAGCGTTGCTCACTGCGGGGAGAATTCACTGTCATCACTGGAGCCCATTCCTAGGGATTCTAGTGACCAGGAATCCTGAGCTCGCTGTTTCCCGCCCTGAGGGAGCCGCTGTCCTGCCCCTGCTGCTTCTTGGGCACTGCTCTGGGTCTTTGCTGCGCTGTAGCCCCGCATCCCCTGCCCTGCTGGGACATCCCCCACCCTGGTTCAGCTACCACCAGGGAGCTTCTGGTCCACATCATCCCCCGGCCCGGGATTTCTGCTCATTTCCTGCCGTTCCAGCTACCACCAGGGAGCTTCTGATACATCTCATCCCCTGGCCCAGGATTTCTGCTCATTCCTACAGTTCCACCTTGGTGCTCCTCAGAGTCCTGCAGGAGGACAAGGATCAGACTGCCCTGGGGTTTGTGAAGCAAAGCCTCTCCCCCATCCCTTCCCATCTCAGCTGAGACGGCTGTCACAAGGCTCCTGATTCTGTTTTGTTCTTAGTGCTGTAGTTGTTTTGTTTGTCTTGTTACACATACTAGTAAAGAAGTCTTATTCCTATCCCTACACATTTTCCTGAGAGCCTCTTAGTTTCAAAATTATAGTAATTTGGGGGGAGCGTGTTTACATTCTCCATTCCAAGGGAGGCTCCTGTTTTCCCTGGTAGACAGCTGTCCTTCAAACTAAGATACAGGGAAAAAATATCTCCAAGATATTTTTATTTATGAAGAAGAATCACTGTTAGTATCTTAATTTAAATAAAGCTGTTCTTAACTTCATTTAGTGCAGTAACAACCCCAAATCTGCTTTCACAAAANCCCCACAAAAAAACCCCACCACCAAAAAAAGACACAAATAATGTATTCTATGCCTTTGGCTTTTTTCAGGTTGGAACCAGAAGTTCCAGTTCTGGTTCTACCCCTGATTGCTTCCTGGCCTTTGTCCCAGTCAATACTTTTAAGTATTGATGTTTCAGTGAGAGAAAAGCAAGAGGTAATTACATTAAACAGGAATATAATAACAAATTGTTTGCTAAGTCGCTCCTTCCTGGCCAGAGCAGTGTTATATTTGACAGCACAAGTCATCCCCATTGCTTTAAGTCTTAATTTCAGACTTGAATCAGGACATATTCTAAAACTATATTTAAACCATCATGCTGAGAGTACCCATCTATCTTCAGCTTTTCTAGCAGCAAAAGATCAGCAAAGCAATAAGCAGCCAATGACTTTCCCTGCAAGATGTTGTTATTTGAGATGTCAAAAACACATTTTGGATATAGCTCAGCATTACTGTGGTGCCAATCCACCTGGGAGCACTGCTGGCCAAGCAAAGCACCCTGTACTTAATTCTGTTCTTTCCCAAACAGCTTTCAATGTAGCTTGCATGCCATTCAACACTGAGATTGAAGTTTGATTTGAAAGACTTCTGTGAAGGACTTCTGGCATGCATTTTAGGAAAAGGTATGGAAATAAATAAAGCTCAATCATTGTTTCTTCTATTCTTACATCCTGTACAGGATGCAGGCACAGGGGTCTACAATCTCATGGGAAAGCACCATAAATAGAAACATTCCAGCCTATTCCCCTCCAGTGTGGCATGACACATTTGATATAAAGTCCATTTCTAAAATAATAGCACTAAAAATACCCCACAAAAGCATACTAACTACAGAGGTTCAGAGTTAGATATTTGTGTTGATATGCATCAAGAAAAAGTAATTTAAACAGGACAAACTTGGAAGTGAAAGCTGAGACAACACAGACTAATTCTGGTCCTGCATAAATCCTGGAGAATGCCAACATGGAGAAAAGAAAATTTCTACCATAGGTCAATCCATTGTAAACCTCAGCTCAGGATAAGAGTTATTGCCATTGCAATGATAAGGCAGATATTAAGAAGATATTTGATGGAGTTGTTGCTCACGTAATTACAGTTAATAATGTCCTATATCCATGAGGGAGGAAACATTAGAAAAATTGTGTTCTTGCACCTCCTGCAAAAGATTTGAGCTGGCCCATAACAGAGCTGGGGAGGGTGGGGGGCACAGAGCCCACTGAGCCAGCCTGAGTAAGGTTATAACCCCACTCATCCTCCTTAGGAAATCACTTCAAGCTTGCACAAGACTCACTGTGACAACAGGCTGCACTACCAAGTTACAGGCAGGAACCACCCTCAAACAGCCCTGGTGTCACTCCCCAGTTAATTTTGCACGAAGTACAATAATTTAGAGGGGCAACTCTTGTCAAAGGTGGCAAAAAATATACTGGGCTGTCAACTATGAACACCTGGCATGTTAATACAGTGAACTTTAGTGGTAAGTTCTGTTTATGGGGAATGAGTGCACATCCCAGAAAGCAAGAGTTCAAGGGCAAATAATTTCAAGGATTAGCCCTGAAAAAGTTTCAATAAAGCACAAATTGAATAGTTTCTGTCTGATAACCCTGGAGCAGCTGATGTGCCTTTGAATGGCGTTCAAAACAGAGAAGAAAGTTTGGGGTGCAAGTTAATTATGTTCTCTGAAAGATTGGTGCCAAAAAATATTGAAAGGGAAAGGTCTCAATATGCAGGAAATTAACTAGAAGAGCCACAGGAGGGTGGAGCTGTCTGCCAGCAACACTGTCCCTGCCACCAGGGACAGCACAGATGTTTTTGTGTTAAACATCAAGAAAATCCTTAAGGCAAGACATGAAAAAAATTTAATCACTTCTTTCAGTGGGGTAGTCAAAGCTTCTCTGACTTTTAAGGTAAAGTCAAGTTGTTCAGAATCTTGAAATCTTTGAGAATGTATCATTCTTACATGAATTACACCACAGACTACAGTAATTAATTGCCTCAGTTTGGGGACAGAAAAATGTCAGTTCATAATTATTTTCACTCTGATCAACATATCTGCTCCATGATCGTACTAATGTTTTGCCAAATTTCTGTTAATTTGTTTGATTTCTGTTGAAGTATGTATTTTAAAATTGTATGTTCATTTTGCAAGGGGTTGTACTATTGAAAGAGGGATGTGCGTGCTAAATTCAGTAGTCCTTAATATCTGTTTTTAAAATTATTTGGCCAATAGACCTGAAAAAGCTCGACTTTTTGTCTCCAGCTTAAAACTAATGAACTTTTAAATTCTCACAGATTTTGATATCCTGGTTGTCCTGAAGCCGTTTTCAAGACTTACACTCCTAACTTTGGCAGTTCCTGTAACTTTTATTCCTGTCGGCAGTTACCTTAGAGCGTGAATGCAGTATATCATCCTAGGGATGTTTTTCCTGTCATAGACATCCGTAGTCTCCGGATAAAAGATCTAAAAAGCAAAGAGCACACAGTTAAATAAGAATTATTATTGAGCAGAAACCTTTACTCTGCAGACTCGTACCTTAAATTTACAGAATTTCAGCTGTTACTTTTATATGGCTATGAGTCACGTCTCTTCTGATGTTATTTTAACTTTATCAGTAGTCTTCATAAAGAAGAGCTTAATAAAGCATAAAAGCTACTTAATAAGAGGGGGGGAAAGGAAGATAAGCAGGCAGCATTTCAACAAGATTTTTAGAAAATGTTCTTTGGCATATGCTCAGCCAGTAGTGCTTGTCCTCTACAGACGCCCAAAACCTGGAATGCAGTCACAATTTGCAAAGCCTCATTACAAACCAAACCTATCAAGTATGGTTTAAAAATGCATAATTCTAATTGCCAGCACCCCTAACTCTGTGAATACATCATTTACAAAGGAAGATATTTAGGGAGAGGGATATTAAGCAATTTAGCCAAGAAGTCACATCATAAGTTCCAGTTCTGGTTCTACTACTAATTTGTTCCTGGCCTTGGTCCCAGTCACTAAACACTGTTTCTCCACAAAAATATAATAAAAAGGCTTAGTTAACCGTGAGAGTTGGCAGCATGCTTCCAGCCCAGGCTGGTCACTCAGGGCTGCACTGTCCCATGGTTAATAGGACCAGACTGAGTAAGTCAGGAGCACAGTGCCCTCTTCATCATTTGCTCAAAACAGCTTTGTGAGGGAGAATTAGGAAAGCTTTTGGCCAGGACCATCCTCTGCGACAGAAATGCAATCTTTCAGAGGAGGGATGGCAGGGTGGAAATCAGCCAGCTGACCAGAAGGCTGAAGGAATCAACTGGGGAAAAAAAAAAAAAGCCTGACCTGGAAAGGGCAGGACCCCTTCCCCTCTCTTTGGCATTTCTGGCGGCAGTCATGAGTGCCCTTTTCTGGTTACAGGCACCTGCAGTGAGTTTCCCTGCAGCAGCTGACCATTAGACCATTTAACCCTTCAAGCAGCATCCCCACTGTGTCTGACCACAGTGCCTCAGGCAGCCCTGGGTGGGGAACTGCTCACCTCAGCCTTTTGAGTGGCTTCCAGAATGCACAAACAAACAGGGTAGGTGTTTGCGCACAGCCCTTTCTTAAAGGATTTTCATCCAAAATGGACTCACTGGTGCCCAGAAACAGCAGCAGAGGGGGGAGATGAGAAGCGAAGACCCGCAAGGAGGAAGGTAAATATAAGAGGTGACCCAAGAAAGCAGCTGGTGGAAGAAGAGCAGCAGCACAGTCACGTGGATGCACTGAAGGGTGCAAGAACAGTCTGGAAACAGGGTAGAGGCAGAGAAACTGGGACGTACAGTAAGAGGAAGAGGCAGCAAGAGGCACGATGTGAAGAAGTAACCTAAAGGAAGCAAATATTTAAGTTTTCTGTTTTAAACCATATTCCTTTCAGGTCCCGCCCCAGAGACTGCATTAGCAGTAAGATATCTAGTGTTTGAGCTAGCTCAAGCACTGCTAGTGTCCCTGCCTCGGCCCACACACACCAGCAGCAGCAACACAGGACTGACTCTCCCACTGCTCTCCACGTTACCTTCTCCTCAGGTTTGGTTTTTGAATTCTCCCTTCTCTGTAGACTTACTGTAAGGAACTGTTTATGCTCAAGAAGGTGAAGGGGGATCTCAGTGAGCCAATAATTTGAGCCACTTTCTTTGCTGAAATTTAAAGGCTTACCTTAGGCAGACCAATAGACTCCATCGCTCTTAACCACTGCACAGTGTTGTCAGTGTGCCGAAAATGAAGGCCAGATCTCTATTGGAAACATAGAAGATTATGGAAGTCACATTAGGTAAATCCTCTACTTATTGATCCTCCTGTTGTTTCCCAGTTTTATACCCTGAAGCAGAGTTCACAGAATTTTCCCTTATTTGAACCCAGAGACCAAAGTCTAATGGCTTCAGTTTTGCTAATGAAGCATCCTAACACATCAACAGCTCCACACTGAGTTCAGCTCATTCTTTCATGTTACATAAGCCAGATTTGTACCCATCAGGGTGGACTGTGATTGAAGCAGAAATTTGTACAGTCCTTCAGTGTTCTTTGGGAGTAGAGGCTGGATGTCAAAGGCAAGGAACCAAAACACAGAATTAGCAACACTGCTCAGCACTACCATGAAGAACAGATAAGGAAGTCTTGGAAGTCTTCAGTTCTACCTGAATACCTGATCCTCCCTAAAGCCTACATAAGCAGCATGAGAACAAAGTGGGAAAGTAATTTTTATTTAATTTTCAATGTTATTTTTTAGGGTAAAGAGAGACAGGAATCTCTCAAGTTTTGGAGATTTTCAAGAGAAACTTTTTAATGTATATGGAATTCTTAACCATAAACATTTTTTCCCCCCTCTACATGTTGAGATAATGCATTCCATAGTGGGACTACCATGTATGAGTGTATATATTTCTGTATAATCAAGGTTCTTGGAGCTAGCTAAAGCCTGCACAGGGAACAAGCTAAGCTCACTTACTGCTAGTTTGGTTTTTTTGCTTCTTGTTAAAGTTGATAAAATAAACACAAAGATCTAATGGAGTGATTTCAAATATGCTTCCATACAAAATGAAGAAAGCTTGAAATAGTTATCAAATTGCTTTTGACTTCTATTCCTAATGAGAAATAACTTTATAAGTTGCAAAGCTCATGTTCTGCTTGGAGCCAGAAGTGTAATTTGTGCATCTTTAAAAACTTGAAGCAAGACCAAAACATTTTTTCTAAGTATAGAATATTTCTAATTTATCATACAAACCTCTTATAGCTGTGCATCTTCCACCTAGCCCCTACACCTTAAAAAAAAAGCTACAGAAAGGTAACCAGCCATGCTTGGGAATCTTTAAGAGCTGGAAGACAAACATTACTGGGTTTTGTCATCCTGGTGAGAGAACTGAGAAAGTTATTACCTTGTAGCGTGCCTGCTCCACATCGTAGATCTTTTTGTCTGACACCACATCAGGTGCAAAGAATTTTGCGAGCTTGGCAAGGTAAACACCATTTCTTAAGCCTTCTTCCAGTTCTGTAGTTGGGGGCAACTCTTCATCCAAGCAGACCTCCATCCATCTACAGAGACATTTGAGAAACATTACAGCTTTTGCCTACAACTATCACACTTTAAATGTCACCACCACAATATAATTATAACAGAGAAGGACAAGGGCTAAGGAGAAAATTCTCATGTTCATTCACATGGCCTATCAAAATGATTAGAAGGTCATATCTGTGATTGTAACCCATCATGCTCTGAAGTATTCACACCCCAAGGGATCTAACTCAAATTGTTTGAATAATACCAGGCTTTTGAATAAACAGCAATTTAAGCTGAAAACTAGAAGAAAACATGAGGTGTTGTGTATTACTGATGTTTGCATTTAATAAAACCTCTGTGATTTCTGTGCCAGTGCTGAACCATGAGCACCAAGGGCAGAAGTGTTCTGGGTGAGGTGGGTTTCTGTAGCCAATGTGCTGTGCAACACAACCTCACAGTAATGCCCAACCCAGCACAGAGCACTCCTGCAGATTATCCTCCTGCTGTATGGGAGCTCTCCACTTTCACCCATGAAACTGGGTGTACCTCCCATATTGGTGCTGGAAGGATGAGTGAGGGCTTTGTGGAAAAACCTAAGGTAATTTGCACATTAGTGCGACTAAACCCTGCAAGGTGCTAAACTGGTTATGCATTTGGGACTTAAGGTGTGATGGACATGGTACTAGACAGAAAACTGTATTAATTGAATACATAACCAGTTCTGAAGGCAAATAACAGACATGAAACCATATTATCCAATATGTTTATACTCTGCTGCCAGAAGAAATTGCTTCCAAGAAAGATTAGTGTCTTAATCACTGGACCAGAAGTTCCTTACATTGGTGGTCTAAGGGTTTTGGCCCTGTGATATTATTCTTCTTTCCAGCAGCTAAATCACATTACAAGAGCTTTAAATCTGCTTAGTTCTTCACAGTAATTTTTTTTTTGTTTGTTTGCTTAGTCAAACTCCTGTGCTTTTAGGACGTTAATATCAATACAAAGAAAGCTGAAGGGCAAGAATAAAGTTGAAGACATTAGTTCACTTTGCTTACTGTCACTAAGGCAGTGTCACTGTAAGCAATACAGCATTACAAATCTAACATCACCTCCATAGGGGTGACTTCAGAAATCTTGGATCCAGGTTGAAAATGAGCCAGTTTACACTCCACCACGTAGAAGAAGCTCACTACATAATTTTGTTTCACATCAAAACTCCAGACTAAAGTTCTACTCCATTCCACTTTTGGATTTGTTACAGGACATACGAAAGATGTTTCACTGAAGCACAGACTACCCAAATAACTCTTTGGGAAACTGACACCCATAAATCCAACACAACATCACACAAAACTGCACTGAGCGAGTGTCATTAGGAGAACTGTATTCTGCAGTATAAAAGCCACTTTAGAGAGGAGAATAGTATTCCTGATGAGTTTCCCAGCTTTATCCTGCACTGTGTGTTCACGTGTTATGGGCCCATGCCAAGGGTCCCAAAATGGTGTTTTACAAACTAAATAGATTTATACACAAAGGCATC
Source organism: Cyanoderma ruficeps (assembly GCA_008694505.1). Lineage (NCBI taxonomy): Eukaryota > Metazoa > Chordata > Aves > Passeriformes > Timaliidae > Cyanoderma > Cyanoderma ruficeps. The sequence goes on from VZDJ01000135.1 coordinate 742,357, forward strand.
ACCACTTGGCTTCTCCAAAAAAGTTAAGGAAGAATATACAAAGAAAGTGTACTTCTAGGCAAATATGATTATTTACCTGAGCCAGTTAGCTTTTCCTATAGAATTTATTTTCTAGAACGTGTCTTCTAGAAAAAGGAGTCTACACATAAGCATCAGGAACTTGCTGAACCACAGTGGGTATTCACCACGAGCCACAGCCAACTCTGCTGTTCAATGGACCATCTCCAGAGATATGAACTGTCTGCCCAAAGCAGCATTTTGTACCTTGCACTGAATTCTTTGCACTTCTAATTCTCAGTTTTCTTGTGAAAGGGTTTTTCTAACACCTTAAGTCCAGGACACCAATAAGGTACTGCATTGGAACTGTTTTTGAAGAAGATACACACATGTGCCCACCTGAAATGTCCTCCTTCCAGTACAAAAATTTACTACTTATATATAAAACAGAGTAATTCCTTGAGCTCTAAATAGGATGCTAATCCGAAGTGAAAGCTACTCCTCAGCTTTTCAAATCTCTTGTAATTCCACAACAGTAAAATTTTTGTGGGTTTTTTTTTTTTTCCCCAGCATAGTAATAAGCCTGTAAAATTAATCTGGAACCTTCCTGGTCTAGTTAGGGAGGTTACTGTGTCTAACAGGTAACTGCAGTACCCTGAGGAACAAACAGGAAACAGTATGAGGATGCAAAGAAAGCAGAAAGAAGAAAAAAGGTAATGTAGGATATGCAACTATAAAACCAACAAATCCAGATAAAATATACAAGGGAGTGAATGTCTTTTGAGAAGGAGAAAGTTAGTAACTCAGTGGAAAACAGAGGGGAAAAACTAGAGATAACTAAGTGGAGCAGACCTGAAAGACACAAAGTTTCATTCCATGTATATCCAAAAATCTTTAAGTTATATCTACTCTAGAAAAAATGAGGGGTCTGCAATAGGGCAACTAGCAGCATTTGGTAATCAGCGTCCAAGACTGACAACACAGCTACAGCTGTATTACATACATGTTTTACCAATGTCTGGATGTTGAAGAATTTAGCTAAAACATGACCTACTGTGAAAGGATTTACTGTGTTTTGCACGTGTTTAATCAGAGGAAGGAAAAACCTCAGGATTTTAATTAAATCCTGCTAGTATACAAACAACTTTGCAACTTAGTTGTACAAACAGCTGGAAGGTGCTTTAAGGATTCTTATAAAGGACACATTTGGCTCTCTGGGCTGTCAGTGCCCATGGCTGGGTCATGGAGAGCTTCCTGTCAACCAGCATATCTATGGCACTTTTCTCCCCAGTCCTTCTTGTAATCACAGAAGTTTTGTTCCCTTTACAACGATTCAGTTAAAAGGCAACTGTGGTTTTAAACAGAAAGAGCCATTACTTCCAGCCTTGTGAGGTTCTGCTTTTTAAGACATGGTTTGGTGACTTTATGAAGGTTATTATATGACATGGTACAGTCAGCAGGAACAGATTGGACAGAGAAAACCAGAAATGCTTCTACTTCTGTTTCATTAAGTGAAACAGGGAATATCCCCATGACAGTAAGGATTTATAGATACCTTTGGCACAGTTTATTTTGCTTCAAGGCTAAAGAAGCAGAATTGGTTTTGGCTCACCCACTGTTTTCCTGAGCACACAGAACTGCAGAATCAGCATCACCTTTAAGTCTGTTGCAGAAACTGTAGCCCAAAAAAAGTGGTTAATATTGTTGATACACATGATGAGGGGTCTATAACTCAGTCTTAGACACGTTAGTATGTTTTCCTTCAGTATGCAGCTTGTAGAGTAAGGCTCTTGCAGCTATCAAATGTGCACGTACATTTCTACCATCCTTTTTTAACAATATAATTTCATAAACTGTACTTTTAACAACCTTAGCTTACTGACTGAGGTAGGCCATGAAAAATTGATGCAGTGGTGGACATGATGGTTTATTTGGTCACTCATTTAAGCCAAACCCAAACCTCACTCCGTGGTGGAGGGACAAAAGTCAGCTGCAGGAAGCAGAGTAAAGCACACAGCATCACTGAAATTCTGGGTAGTACCATCTAAAATTAACAATCCTACAGTTACCCATGCCAGTTATAGTCTTACTGTTTGGATAAAGCATGCCAAAGCAGGTATTTTCCTAGACTAGGAAAGATAGGTACTCTGGAATGCACAAGTACAGCCCACTTTGATTTTTGTAATACTCCAGTACTTGCCAACACAGAAACAAAGGATTTGCCTTAGACAAAAAAGCAAACCTAGACCTGATCAATTAAGATATGTCTCCAAAACTTCAGTTCCAACACACAGTACTAGAGAGTCAGCCAGGAGTGAGTACTGAGGTACAATTCCGTTTGCTTTGCTCAGTTCTGTTTTAACTCATGACAATCCATGGCAGAGCTGTTCAGCAGTGAATTTCTGGCAAGATAACAATGACGACTTCTATGCCAGACTGAAGAGCAGCAAACAGCGTGCCACTCACCAGGAGATCCATTTTCCACATTTGACCATGTACTGGAACAGATTGCACAGAGAGGTTGTGGAGTCTCCCTTGCTGGAGATATTCAAGAGCTGGCTGGACACAATCCTGTGCAATGTGCCCTGGGATGACCCTGCATGAGCAGGGAGGTTGGGTCAGATGACTGACTGTGCTCCCTCCCAGCTTTAACCATTCTGTCATTGTGAGAAAACAGTGGTAGTAAAATTATCTCAGACTGCATTTTAAAACCAAAACCCCCTGCTGAATCTCGTTCAAGGCAAGGTCAAGGGAACTAGAAGCAGCAGCGCTGCACTGTGAACTTAGCCAGTTATGAAGTTGTCATTGGCAGTCTGTTTGAAGCCCATACACACAGATCAAGTCTGCCATAGATGAGGAAAATGCAGGCAGCAGTATAAGAGCATTTGATAATCTCACAAAGAAATGAAAACTGAAGAAATGAATGGCAGGACTTTACACTGGTGAAGAAAAGCAGCCACTCTATAAGAGAAAACAGGAAAAGTATTCATGAGACCCTGCAGCCTCACCTTCATCATCAGAACATAAGCTAATAACTGCTGAACAAAGCTTTGGGTCCTCCAGGACCATACCTTTTTGCCACTTTCAAAACTACCTAGTGTTTTGTTTCACAGATCTGAGGTAGAAAGTTAGCACTGCTTCACAGTAAGGGTCATAACCAGAATTTCTATGTGGTATATAGACATCTTCTTGGTGAAGAACTGACTGTAATTTTCCCAGTGTAAATTGGAGTTTTTCTTGAGAACATATAACTAAAGCACACACATGGGTCAAGAGACTGGAAATGCTGGTGTCAATGTCCAGCAGAGAAAAGAGGGTATGTTGTACAACCCACCCAAAGCTCATCACATTCAGCACACAGTCGTGCAGTAAAATTTATACTTTTCTGTCCCTGCTTTTTTGGATTTATGCCACAAGATATAGATCCAAGGGCACCAGGTTTGTGCCTTGTGGGAAGCAGACCTTCAAAGAAGAAAGGATGGGACTCCAGTGCCAAAGCTCAGGACACTGCATGCTGCTGTGGAAAAGGTGTAGTGAAGACAAGATAAATATAAGTTACCACTCATTTATTACCTCCCTTGCTCACAACCACAGCCTTTCAGCCTAATTCAGCACAAGCTAAACCAGATTGCTGTCCTAGAGAGCACAATGTGGCCAACTTGTTCCAAAGAAAAAAGCTTTTTTACTAGAAAATAATAGTAACCACAATGAGACCCAAAGCAAAATGTTAGATTCTAGCTTTAAATGTCTGTGAAGGGATGGAAGTGGTTTAAGTCAAAACTTTTACTTGGAAATACTCAGAAATATACAACTGTCTGAAGCATGTGAACTCATAATTTAGAATCCCACGCTATTATGTCTCTAGTTTCTGAATATACAGATTTGTTAAGAAATCTCAGATCTTGAATTTTCATTTGCTTGAAAAGATATAGTTTCCTTTTAGCTGCCAATATTCCCTTAAATATTGTTTTATAAAGGAGGATGACAGCAGCCAAAGCAACCTAGGTGTGTTCCTCGGTTGAGTAGAGGGGTGTTGGTTTGTTTATAAGTGTACCATTATAATTATAATTATATTATGATTTGTTTACAAGGAAAACCTGTATGTTAACTTTGGAATTTGTTCTCATTATACTGCAAGTTTTACTATGATACATCTCCTAAACCAGGAAACTTAGGAAAAGGTTATTTCACAAAGAACCACAGGCTACTTCCAGCCATCCCATGAAAACAGATACATAAAATTTGAATACTATCACAGCAAGAACTATTAAATTATTAAAAAGTGCACAACCTTGGAGGCTTGACTTTGAGACTGTGGAAAGTAGAGTGGGTAGCTGAAAAAACTACTTCCTTCACTGCCTTCCCCCCCCCCCCNCCCCCCTCATGTTCTGGTACATTCAGCTCCAAACCTTTCTTACAGATGGGAGCCTTAGCTCAAGTTAGAGCTACAGTTCTCTGGTGCAAACTTATGCCTGAAGCCAGACACTCTGGGAACATCAGCTTCTAAATTTGAGGTTCTAGATTTGTACTCCAGAAAGTCTCTACTGCATCTAAAATTTTACCCATCCTGAGAACTTATCTTGTCTGAAAGAAATCAAGTTTTGTGATTGTGGGTCACCCCAGTCACCAGTTCTCTCATGTTACATACAAGAAGTAATAAGGAGACAGCAACATGGAGGACACCATGAGTCACTTGGCTACACCACATCTCAGAACTCCAGCACATAAAGAAAATGTCAAATGATTTAGTAAGAAATTTAGTAAGAAATTTAGTAATAAAGTGGATAAACTTGCAGTTGTCAATTTTTTTTTACACTTCCATAAGTTGGATCAAATTCAAAGCTGCACGTCTTTGAGTCTCCAGCTAGTGTTAGATTTAACAGCATCTCAACTTTCTACAACCATGATTTCACCAGGGAGGATACTGACTTTCAGCAAGAGCTACACTGAACACTATGAAACATCCATGTGTAGATTATTAGTGTGTAAGTGTTAAAACAATACAGATCTCGCTGCACATTTCTGCATTTAGTTGAGCTGTGCATGCCAGCACGAGGTTTGTTGCGACATTCGTTTCCTTGATCAAAGCCCTTCTGATGCATTTCATATTCAATTCAGATAAGCAGAAGCTAGGAGCAGTGACGCCTCGCCTGACCTGCACAGTGCCCTAAACTAGCAATAAATCATGTCAGCAACATTTTTCCACACCAGATTTCTGCTGCCATGACAACACTGCCATATTTACAAAATAATCGTGGAGGTGTTATAAAACTCTGGTGCACAAGATGGCAGCACAGATACTGCGTGCTGGTTCAATCTGTTTGATTCCAGCCACCCTTTATGTGGGTTAATCAGTGATTAGAGTCCACAAGGCAAGGTGCTGCTCAGGAAGCTGGCTCTGGAGCCCTGACACGGCCCCACAGTCCCTGTAGGCTGCGCCCAGCAGCAGCCAAGCCCTGTTCACTCAGCAATCTTTTGGTGGAGAAAAGACCTAGAGACTCTCCACCAACACCACAGCTGACAACAGCAACACACCTTGCATGTGTTCCAGTCCTCAGCCTTGGCAATCAGCAAGGCTTTGTTTTGCTGCCTTGTCTGTCTGCAGAGACATTAAGATTTAGCACTGAGCATCAACCACAAACTCCAAGATTATTGGAGATAATGGTTATCGAGTGAGGGGCCAACAAAGCCCAGGCTGATGGCCACAGAGATGCTTCATCTTTTCCCCCTGCTCTTGGTCTGGCTCCAGGCTGCCAAGGTCTGGAGAAGAAAGCTGAAGAGGCAGTAGGAAAAGCAGTGCTAGGAAGGGAGCTCACCATGGTGGTAGAGACTGATTAACCACAGCAAGTATGTGTCCTTAAGAAACCTCACTTAATTCTGCTAAGCAGAAACAACAGTGCTCAACAGGTTACCTGAGCAAATGAGGTGGAATTATTAAGTCTGTGTTCAAAGGTCTCAGGAGAAGAAAAGTATCTGCTGATCGTATGGTCTGAAGTAGCCCTTTCTTTATGCAAAGAACTGGGTTTTCATTTGAATGGAAAGGGGAAATAAAGAATAGTGCTAAAAATCTTGCAAAACCTGTGCAACTAAGTTAACACAACTCAGATTGACATGCATCACCCAGCTGCAGTGTCTAGACCAGTTTTAATAGCCTTCTCTTCCACAGGCAGCAGAGACACAACTGCAGAAACACAAGTATTTCCTGTGTTAGTCTGGCAGTGGTGGCTCAGTGGCTCCTGGAAAGCATAAATTCAGACAAATGACAGACTCAAATCACTAATACAATTTTAGGTAGTGCAGACACAAGCTCTGTAACAAGTCCCACACACAAACATAATGGGTCTCCCTACAAATAAAACAATGCCTTTCTCTGGAAAGAAGATGAATCTAGCACATGAATTAATCTAAACTAAGTTTTTCACAAATCTGTGTAGACACTGATTTGATAAACAGAAGCAGACACAGCAATAAAACATTTATACAGTACAGCATTTGTACTGGAAATGTTGCAAAACAAGTTATTCCCCTCAAACACACCATGTTTGCTTTAGGGAAAACACTGTAGACTGTAGTTTAGACTTTCACATTATACTGTCTTGCTACATGCTACAGCAGTTTGCTTTGCTCTGTTATGTCTTCTATAGCTACAGTACAGTTTAGGGCACCCTCTTAAAACAGCATATGGTATTTCAGTCTTACCAATTTAAAAGGTTCTGGCCTGGAATAATCTCATAGTCTTTCAAGCAATCCACTTCTTCAAAAGAAGATGCACGCCCCTGGCAAGCCTCAGAAATGTGGCAGTAAAATAACCATTGAATCCTGGAGATAGTAATCTTCACACCTTCTTCACACAATAGTCCCACTAATCTTAAATCACAGTCTTTACCCAAAGCCCACACCCTGCCATAGCAGTAATTCCTATCCAAATCCATAGAAAATAGTTATGGTCTCTATGAAGTGATCTATTCAACAGATATTTTGATGAAGTTTCTACTCAACCTAAATCACAGCTGTCCATTAGGAAACATGCATCTTTTGTTAAGCCTCTCCCAAAATCCACTGCATCATCAGATGTGCTGTTACTAACCGCTGTCAAACTAGCCACACATGGAAGAATATCTAAAAACACTATCAAAATAATACAGTAATTTTTACATCAAGATCTAGTATTACATGTGTTTGCCCCTTACCACGACAAAGTGCCTTCCATGCAGGTATTAGTCCTCAGCTGTCCAGAGGGATGTGCCATCACCTTTCTTTTCAGGTGAGAGGACAGGCTTAAACATTACCACCATGCCTACAATCATCACACCTTTCTAGGAAAGAAAAATGACGCAGGGAAGTACCTCCAGTGTAGGTTCAACACCGAAGCTTTTACAAGTACTAAAGTGTTAAAGCCAAGGCTGTGATTCAAGACCAACAAGGGGAGACAGCTCTGCCCACAGAGCTGGATATTGACAACTAATACAGCTGAATCAGCAGAAACCCTCAAAGGAGGTGCAGACTAGAGATTGCATCAAGGCCACAGAGAAGACCTGTGGCAGAGGAGGAAACCCAAACTTGAGCATGGCAGGATGTAGAGTACTGTTCTGACTCCTTAGACAGTTCAAGTCCACTGCATCAGATGTGGACATTTATATTTTCCTGTCTAGTATCTAACAAAGGTTAGTTTTGTGAAAGCAACAAGTCTGAAGGTACAGAAACCACAAAATAACCCAAGACATACATCTACTGGACAGGCAGCTGGAACTTTGAAAGAAAGGTGCAGGACAGCAGCCAAATCAGAATTAAAAGCCATGCATGAGAGAACAAGATGTTAGAGTAGTGAAAAGACTGAAAGAGCCAGCTTGTGAAAGGCTGAACTGTTGTTCAAAGCATTTAGTGTTATGTAAACTCTACAAAACTGCAACAAGGAGTTTAAACTTGGTCCTGTGTCAAAAAGAAACACAAGATTGAGGAATAAAGTTAAAACCAAGGTGACATATAGCATGCACAGCACCTACAGTTACCTTTTCCTGTTTTCTTCTTCCCATGATTATGCAAGAAACGCTCTCCTCCACTTTCCATGGCTGGAGAGACAGTAGTCCCCTACCCATTTAGTAACAAACTATAAAATTCTGAGAAGCACATACACACAAATCAAGTCTGCTATAGAAGAGAAAAATGCAGGCAGGCAGCAGTATAAGAGCATTTGATAACTCCACAAAGAAATGAAAACTGAAGAAATGAATGGCAGGACTTTACACTGGTAAAGAAAAGCAGCCACTCTATAAGGGAAAACAGGAAAAGTATTCATGAGGCCCTGCAGCCTCACCTTCATCATCAGAACATAAGCTAATAACTGCTGAACAAAGCTTTGGGTCCTCCAGGACCATACCTTTTTGCCAGTTTCAGAACTACCTAGTGTTTTGTTCACAGACCTGAGGTAGAAAGGTAGCACTGCTTTATAGTAAGGGTCATAACCAGAATTTCTATGTGATATGTAGACATCTTCTTGGTGAAGAACTGACTGTAATTTTCCCAGTGTAAATTGGAGTTTTTCTTGAGAACATGCAACTAAATGCTACATAAAATAGTAATGGGCATCTCAAAGACTTCTTTCTAGACAGCATTTAAGATACAGCAATAAAAGCATTCTTTAAGACCAAAGACTGCAGAAATTAAGTGGCAAAATGAGGTTTTAGCTCATTTAACTCTAAAATAGTCACTTGGAATGAGGAATGTACTGAAGAATTATATTACTGTAGTAAGGTAGCAGTAAGACAGTGTGAAAGCTACACTGTAGCTTCAAAGACTTCAAAGACCTTCAAAGACTAGGTTAGGCTCGGACGAAAAAAAAGTTGATTGTAATCAGCACGGTAAAAATTTAACAGTGCAGTTAATCATGCCATGCAACAAATACCCAGTGTCCGGTGACAGTACTTCAGTTTAAGTGGTTTGAGATCACCATCCCCGACATCCGTGTACACAGGACAATCTCTTCTCCAAGAGCAAACAGTGACACACCCCTATCAGAGTGCTCACTAAGTGACAAGAATCTACCATCTATGCCCTAGTATTCAAGTTACTCAGGACAGAAAGAGCGGCACAAGAAATACTTAATTAGCTAAGAGCCTTCCAGTTACCAGACAAGACATTAAGGACATTAAGACATTAAGCAAAATCAGGCTACTGGGACACCGTTTGGTCCAAAGGCCACAAACATGTCAATGGTGTATCAAGTCTATCTTATGGAATCCAGAACCAGTTGAGGACACCCTTCCCTTGCCACCACCTTGACTCCAAGTACCAGAACATAAAATGTTTTCTTCTATCCTGTCAAAAATCAAAGAGAAAAGGAGTATTTCAGTGTTTTGAATGGGGAAACCATCTATCAGCATCTACACTGTTGGCTGGCTCCCCTCCCAGGCAGCCCTCACTGTCTGGCTAGCTGACCCAGTAACACAAGAACTACATGTCCACGGCTGACCCAGGCTCCTGCAGCACCGTTCCCACTGCAGCTGCCACTCAGGCAAGCCATGAATGCCTCTGGATATTCAGTGTCACCGTGTCAACCAGCAGCAGAAAAGCAAAGAGGCAGGCAATTCCTTGCCAGGGGCAGCCCAAGCCAAGTGGAGCACATGGCAGCTACACAACCCCAGCCAGAATGCTATCACCATTACTGGCCACATTGTTAAAACACAAGATGCCATATGCAAGAAAAGTCTTCTTAAACCCTATTTTGGATGTTTGAGACCGCTTATGAGAAACCACAGTGTTTTATGCAGAGTGGTAAATGTAAAACGAAGTTCTTCTTTGTTTTCTTGTTCAGGCACAAAGCGGAAATAAAAATGCAAGAATTTTAAAATCCGAAGGAAAAGCTGACAAGTTTTAGAGACTGTTTCAAGCCATTTGTGGAGCTTGTGTATGTATGTCTGTCTCCAGTGAGATTTCAGCATGCTCTAACTCTCTAGCAAATTGTTAGCTGCTCATCGATTCTCTAGAAATAATTTCTAAAAAATAAAAACTGCTGCAGAGAAGCTCAATAGAGACTTTTCAACCAACACAAGTGCCCTATTTGGAAATACTCCTGTACCACCTCCAAGACCTTTCAGGCACAGAAATTAACTTCAAAACCTCTGTATTAGAAAATGGAAATAGTGACAGTCATTTTTATTTGGAAATCAAAGTGAAGCACAGGGCAGACACTCAGGCATCCTTATCAGCCCTCTTTCATGAGGAAACTAATTTTTAGACTGGGTATAGCTCACTTTATTAATGCCACAAAAAGGTGAGAAGAAAGAAGAAACACCAAAATGGTTTACAGGAGCTCTTTCCTACTTTTCTTCATAAACAGCAGTAATCTTAGGGCCTTTAATCTGCAGTGAGCTGACAATTTAACACAGACAAAAAACCCCCTGTACCTGTGAACTTGAACCAAAAGATATTTTAAGTCAATTTACCTTGCTGCCAAGCCTATTAATGACCCAGTTACTTTGATCAAGTTAATCAGCAAACCATCACAACTTGTTAACTCTCAGCCCTCCAGTGAGACCTAAGTGACTTAGGTTGCTATTTTGACCTGTGAATTTACTCCCTTTCTTCCTCTGCCTGTTCGTCTATGCTTCATCCCAATCAAATACAGCACCTGCACAGTGCTGTTCATGCACTCCAGGAAGATCCTGCTGCAGTTACACCCACCAGAAAAACTGGATCCCCACTTTCCCCTATAATTCATAGAGCATGCTTTTGTGTGTTTTCCAGTAGGGCTCAGGTATTCTGAGCTACTGGCAGGTGCAGCCTGCAGACCCTGGCCATCATGGGCAGGGTGAAGCCTCGTGTGAGAGGGCAGTGATGCTTTCATGGCAATCCCTCCTGCAGCATCAATCTGTCACCTGCACAGTGGCAAGCAAGGCAGCAGTGCAGGGTGTAAGGACAGACACCAGGCATATGCCAGGGCTGGGAAAACAACTGCCACAGGGGAGAGGAAGAGAAATGCAACTGTCACCATGCCAAACAGTTCCTGCCAACAAGAGAAATGGGCAGGAAGAGCCAACCACGGTAGAAACTAGATAAGGGAGACCCACAGGATGAACACAGGACAGAAAGATCTACAGTAGGAAAGAAAAAGGGTGGTAGGCAATGACTGAGGTTTATAAGGAGTGTGGAGGGTTCTGTACCTTAGCTCAGGTCAAGAAGAAGATGCAGCTGTGCCCCAGCAAAAATAAGGCTTGCCAAACTCTAAGGAATACATGAGATCCCTACCCTCCCATCAACTCAGTTATCAGAAGTCTGAACATGAGCACTGGAAAACATGCCTAACCAGGGGCAGGAAATTGCCTGGGGATCACAGCAGATTTGGCTGAAACAGTGAATCTAAAATTGTTCAAGAGAAACTCACAAAAAGAAGGAAGACCGCAAAAGAGAGTGTTAGTATAATTGTGCACATATTCCAACAGATGCAAGTTGAAACTGAAGGAATACAAAATTCTGAGCACCTTTGTCCCTAGACATTCCCCTTCGTGTAAGATTTAAAAAGTATGTCTTGCAGAACATCTGTATGTTTCCTTTGAAATCCAGCCAAATCCTTAAATAGCATATTTACTTCAGCTTTTCATATGAAATTCAATATAGTCAAAACGTCTCCATACTCTTCTTCCATATTAGGAGAACTAATATGTATATTCAAAGAAACTCAACAGCCCAGTTGCTCTCAATTTTGAACACGAGAGTTACGCTCCTCGATTTCAGGAGTGCAAGTGTTCTTGCAATGAAATCAAAAGCCCAGCAGAAGTTCCATGTTCACCAAAGCAGATGTTTCCTATGCAGAGGTGCAAGTTGTTTTACTCTCACTGGGCTGCAAAAATAGCCAGAGACCCTCTCAACAACTTTCATCTACTTCAGGTGGGGGGAAAGGGAACAAGCACAGCCTTCTTGCCCTTTTTGTTCCCTCATCACACAGTCACCCACTAGAACTTCATATGCTTCTAGTACCAGCTTCTAATACAAGCAGGAGACATTTGTGCAGACAGCCATTTCCAAGTTCCCCAGACTGGCAGTATGTTGTCATCACCACACTACAATAAGGGAGTTTCTCCAGAGCAGAAAAGCAGAATTCCACCTAGCTACCAAGTAATAGCTTGTCCCATCTTCCATAGCATCAGGTTCTCAAATAGGCCAAATCTTTGCCACCTTATCATTTAGCTACTTTCAACATACTTGCTTATCAAGAGGCTGTAGGTTCATCCAAGTCAAATGTCCAGTCCCTTAAAATCCAAAAACTGTGTCCAGGAGATACCTGCACATCCTTCCTTGCAATGCTGCCACCCAACACCACACATAGGGTAAGCCCTATTGAGACTATCTATGCAATAGCACGCCAAATGCTTTGTTTAAAAAAGAAAATAATCAAAACCACATTTCAGCTGTTATGGGTGTGGCAGAAGTAGTCCTCTCATGGAGGAGAATGGATAATCATTTATACTGAAGAAACCAAATGTTGAATTCTATAATATAACCTGTAAATCCAGTATCTAAGTGGGAAGAATGTTTATAGATACGCACGTAAAGATATGTAAAGAATTTTGATGCCAGCATAGAAGCACCTGGGAGATGGCAGTCTGGAAAAGGAAGTGCAGAAGGGCATTCAGGAGCCGAGAAAATCCCAGTGTTGACCATCCAGTGACTCAACATCTGCCCAGCCTCTCTTCCTATTGCTACAGGGCACTGTCTGCAAGCACATCAAGGTGACACTAAGGTGTGGGCTGGGGAAGAACATGAAAGAAAAAAAAACATACCTCCAGCCTAATGAGCTAAATAGACTGCACAGCCCCTACTGGAGCAACAAGTTTGATCTGCTCATTTGATAGCTACTGGAACTCAAAATGTTTAACAGCAACTTCTGTTCCACTGATCATCTTACACCTTATGTTGCCATTCAAGAAAAATAAATTATATTCATGCACAGTAACAGACAGTGAACCTGTCTTTGTAAGAAACATGAAACTAATTCTTCTGCCCATGAACTGATGGTGGCAAGTACATAATCTTTACTTTTCTTAGTCCTACAAAAAATAGTGGAATGTGCTCAGTGTACAGATGGCATAAAGTCCTAATTCAAACATATCCCCTTCTCTCAGACAAAGAGCTGGAAATTATTCTCCTATATATCAGCACAAAAGTGCTATTTCTTCATTATGACTGGCCAGGGAAAGAGTGCAAGCATTTATTCTTCAGAAGTAAGGTGGTTTTGTTTTTTTTTTCCTTTACAACTGATTTACAAACATGTTAAGTGAAAGATAAGCTGTCTTTTCAATATCACTCTGGTGGCAGATGTAGTCCTAAAATACAAACAGCTTGTTAACAAAATCCTGAGCAACTTAATTCTACATTCATAAATGTATATGTTATTCTTGAATTATAGCACACTCCTTTCACACAGCTTATTTTTACATAAACACTGCCTCTCTGCTCCATTCTGGTTTGCTTTGTAAAAAAGCCACCTTCCTGCCACTGCAGCATACCACATCTCAGGCTGAAATATTTGCAACAACTGAATAGAGAAACACTAACTGTGTCAAGCAAGAGAGCCAAGAAAACTCTAGATTAAGAGGGAGACTAAACTTAGATTTTTTTTTCAGAAAGTTTTCAGGGTTTTTTATGTGCTGCAGTTTTAAACTAATTTCAGTGTATAGGTATTCTACTAGTGACTGTGCTTACATGCAAATGGTAAACTCCCAATCTCTCTCATGTTGGCTGTTAAGGTTAATTAGATTTTTCCTATATGCAAATTTTTAGATCATTTGGGGCTCTAAGTCGAATACAAACTTTACATGGACTATTTTTTTTAATTTAAATTAAGATATTTGAGAGATTACTTGAGAGACAGCACTGTACAGCATGTTTGCTGTATAGCAGTAACCACACATCTGCCCTTACTTTTAGGAGTTTAGCTAGAAAATTATGGTGGACAAAACTTGAAACACTGTCTATATATTGCCAATTGCTACCATTCAACAGTGGCCAGAACTCAAAACTTTCATTTGTGTTGTATCAATTTTTGTTATGTAGATGGAACAACAATACTCTATGAAAGCAAAAAACTAACCTGTACACAAGTTGTAATTCTCCATATTAAGGAAGAACTTTCAGTCTCTCCTTGGTCCTCTGTCAAAGGGACCTAATTTTCTATGACAAAATAAAAGAAAGTTTTCTGCACAAGGAAACTTAATCCTAATTTTCAGAAATTGCCAGTGCCCTCATCTTGCATCTTCTCAAAAAGCTAGAAGAGGTGATTGCTGTTTTGGTTTTTTTACAAAAATTTTGACCCAGCTTATTGTACTTTAACATGACTAACAGTAAATTTATATTATCGTAGCAACTTCTACTAGTAGTATGTGTCCTAGGAACATGCATCAGGCTGCCCAGCTGTCCTCCAGTTACTCTGTTTTGAATCCACAAATCTTGTCACCACGATACTCCAGTCTAAGCACTGGGATCATTTCAGCTCTGTTCAATTCATGTGAGTGTGCATGGCCAGAGTTTTCCAAGAGCAGCGTGTGCATGTCAAGGGAAAGCAGAATGCTCAAAAGCATCTAGAAATATTGAAGCAATGTAGATCCAGGTCCAGGTGGGAGCATGAAATATTTAAACAAGAGGAATGCATTGCAAGCCCTTTTAGTTTTGCATATAAATTATCAGGTGTGTACTCAGCTCTCCTAATGCCTAACATCTGATTTATGCTTTGTTTGGGGTTTTTACATCTATGTAAATCAGCCACATGGATATTTCCTTGGCAATGCATCCATGACATGTGAAGAACAATTATTTGAACCAGGATGAACAATATCTGATGTTCAATTCTCTTTAGTTATAGGCTGGTGGGAGAATAATCTCTTTTGATGGTACCTGTCACTTCAATACCTAAATGGGAAATCCCACTCCACAAGTGGAGGCAGCCAAATCTAACTCCTTTTAAGATAGAGGTCCAAGATATTATATAGGTATGGGACATTTGAAGGGCAAAGATCTATTTCTGAATGAGTTTTAAATTACGAAAAATTTATGTCAAATGCTATATTTAACGGTCTTACCAGGAACATCTGTTGGTATTCTGGTTGCAATAATCAGTAGCAGCAGAAGCAGTAAAGCACACTACTCAAGGGGGCAGAACCAGTACTACATCACATGGGGAAATAAAGTGCATAGGGTGAACATCTAGACTTATCTTGCTTAGTGCTGTGCTTTAACACAGGTGGATCAGTTTACATGCCAGGTTTTTAGTCACTGTTTGGTTTTAACGCAGAACACAGAGACAGAAATGAAGTAATAAGAAACATGCTGCTCAGTTCATTTATCTTGGGAATACACTGTGTACAATACTCCAGGCCAGGGTCAGACATCTGAAAACATGGTCGTTAGTAGCAAGTTAAATTCCACATACATTCCTAAACCAGCAGAACTCAAACGGATACATCTGCCAGAAACAGGAGAGGAACAGAACAAAAAAGTAGTGTGAGAAGACTGTTAATTTTCCCACAAAATCGTATCTGTTGTCCTCTTTTGCCTTTGACATTTCACAAAGGAAAATCCTTTGACCATAGTCTTATTTAATGTGTGCTTCATCTGCCTGTGCAGGGCCACTGGCCAGGGCTCCATCACTGTGTGTCAGGGTCAGAATGCCCCAAGTTCCTGTGACAAAGGGCTCCTGAGGATGGCAAGTTTCTCCTCAAGGTAACCCTTCTCCAGGCCCCAGTACAGCACAATGACCACAAACGGCACATGTTGGTTTTCTAGACCGTGTGGCAGGGGCTTGAAGGGGACACAAAGAAGCATATCATGTCAATACATTAGATGTTTACATCTGAAATTCTGTCAAACTACTTAAGTGAGGCCGAGGATATAATTTCAAGTTTGCTTTATGGTACGGACAGATAGCTGTGGCACAAGTTAATGTGCTGCTCCTGCTTCCCATTCTCTACTGCACTCTTGTCTGCATTTTCCCTTTAGTTTTTGGCCACATCAGTGCCCCAGGGATAGTGGGGAGAGTGGAATCAGGGAACTGATCCTGCTGAGAACGCATGCAACAGCACAAGATACATATGTTAGTGTTTGACCAAACCAATTCCCTGATCTGACACAGCTTGGCTGCATGAACTATTGCTGGCACAAGACAAACAGCAGGAGAACAGGATTACCCACTCTGAGGTTACCAGAAAACACAGTTCAAGAAACACTGAAGCTTTTCTTTATGCCTTTTGCACTACTCCTGTATTTAATAAGCACACACGCAATTATACAGATTTTAAAACTCAGATATGCATCTGATATGCAGCTATTTCCTTTTTGTAGTTGTCAGCCTAATTTCTAAATAGCCTTTGGTTTGGACGTGGGATACTATAGTATCCAGATGACATCATTTTCTGGCAACTATGGCAGGCCCAGCCTGTGAGTCACTTTGCAAAATGTGGGGAGACCCTACCCTGGGAAGTACACATGATTCAAAGGTTTCTATTGTTCCAGTGGACCATTGGGTCCACGCAAGTTCAGCCGCTACTCAGTACAGAAAAAGCAGCTATGAATCCAATTTTTGACTTAAATGAAAAGCAGCACCTTAGAGAAGAGATCAGGGAAATACAATTATACAGTTCCAAATACCAGAGTTACACTATCACATGCTTGCATGGATTGGTTTATTAATGAGCAATTCATAGCAAATATGCAAACACACACTGGGGTACAAGTTCCTTTATCTGCTTTTTCCAGCTGAGCATTTCCACAGCTGTAGGCAGCAGTCTCACTAACCCTGTTCACAAGGCAGGGCTACAGGGGTAAAACAAGGCTTCTCTACTCAACCCTGTCCAGCCCTCCAGTTAATCTATCGGGGAAATAGATGGAGACACAGAAGACTACGGAAACAATTTCTCATTACAGACTGTCTTGAGGAATAATGCTAATTATCATGGAAGTGTTTCCAGTTCTTCACTGAATCCAGACACTTATCCACCCCTAGAAGAATGTTTCCTCTTTAGTCACTAATTGGATCTTGTTTGTAAAGCCAATCTTTGTTTCTAAGTCTGTCACAGTTTGGGAACAAGGTTGCTGCAGGGGCAGAAGATTTAAATGTCTATCCACAGCTGACAGAGACAGTAAAAATACTGTCCACAGATAAAAGCATGGCACACATTAACACACACTACTTTCCTTTTAGCTTTTATTTTGTAGCTCGGATGAGATCTAACACTAATAAGTCTTTTCAAGGTGTATTGGAAGCATTTCATCTCCTGCAACTGCAGAATCTCATTTCAGGAGTTTGCTGACCAGAAGGGCTGTCTGCACACTGAATGACAGGTTTATTAATTACTTAAAGAAACATGTAAAGAAAGAACAAGCTTTGCTCATTGAAGGCAGTGGTGCATCCAGGAGCAAGATACAAGTTTGCTGTACCATTTTCTCCTTGGTTCAGACACAACCATTTCTCCCCTCCCAGATAATGATGTTAGCTAAAAACACCCAAAATGCTGTGGCTGAGTTTGTGATGTGTGTGCATCTCCTTCATGTGACACTGGAAACAGATTTTTTTCTACCCCTGGATCCTAAGGTAATTATAACTGTTTAAAAGTAGCCATAATTTGATGATTTATATCCGACTTATGTACTTTTGATGTGTTTCTGCATTTCATGACATTAACAAACTAACACAATTATCATTAAAAAGCCATTCTCATGTCAGAGTACTATCTAATGCCCTCTACTTTTTTTTAAAATCATCTTTGACTTCAGTTTTCTGCCCTCTAGTCAAGGAAAGACCAACAATACACCATGTTCTATGTACCCTGACAGAGACCACATCATCCTGAAGTATTTTGCTTTCCAGCTGTGGAGGTGGTTAACTTCTCCAAGCAGACAGCACTGGATGAGTTTTTTTCAGACAATGGTACCAGATGGCCTACACAGGCCAAGAAATCCTCTGCAGTAAAAAGATACAAAGCAAAGCTGATGTTAAGCCAGCTCAGCCCTGTTGCATCTTCATCCCCTCCCTGAGTCACTGAGACATCATTTGAACAGTCACAACCTCTCCCCTCAGCTGCAGCTGAGCTTCTGACAGAAGGGCAGCAGAGGGGCTTTCACTATCTCTGCTTTTAGAGTTGTGTACAAGAGAAAATTAACGTGCTAAGCTGTCACATCACACAGCACCACTCTGCAGAATTGCAAAGCTGACAGGTGACAAAAGGACCGGTAGCCCAACATCCCCCACTGGCTGCTACCACCACATTTAGTCACAGATCTTCATGATGCTTTTTGGGTTTCGTATCAACTACCAAAAAGATTCCTCAGCTTTACCTCTTTTTTTGCTACACTTACAGTAAGCTACATTAGCAGTATATTTCTCCTAAAAAGTAGTCACAAAGAAAGCTCTCCAAGCTAAGCTGTTAGGCACTTGGGTAATTTTAAAGTGCTCTTTAAAAAATACAAAAATTATTCCATCCCACCATGATGGTCTACTTTCATGAAGAAATGGATGGGTTTATCAACATACAGTTTGTCTTTTAGCAGACAAGTATGAGGATTTCTGAATATTGATCATTTTAATGCCAGGAAATCATACTGGTTCCTGAATTTTATATCAAATTATTTATAGCAAAATGCTTCAAGACAGAAAATCAGTGTCTGTTCTCTATCTGCTTTTCTAAAATAAAAGACCATACTGGTGGCTATACCACAATACAATAAAATTGCACAGTGAGCTAAAAGCAGTTGGATAGACCTTGCCATCTCAAAAAAAAGATGGGAAAAGGTGTCTTCTCTGCACATGTAAAAACAAGGGGAGAGCATAGCTTTCAAAGTAGTGGAAGAATGGCTCTAATTTCTGTGCTCAGTGAATTTGGATGCAGCAATCACTCGTGATGTTATTATGCAGAACAGCTCTTTGAGTAAAGAGCAATTTCCCCAGGACCTGGCTGTCTGGAGAAAGAGCAGTAACCAAGGTTCACCTGGGTGAGGTGAGTCAAGTCAGTCAAATCTATCTTACCCATATGCAAATTGAAACCACAAAGGAAAAGCACAGTATTTCTGATGGAAAAACTGGGTTTCTAAAATAGCTAGTCAACGGTACCATTTTGGGTTTTTAATCATCAGAATAAAATATTGCAGTTTTGTATGCATTATTTACGCTTGCTCTCAAGAGCCAGTACTTCAAGTTAAACTACTGGACTAGTCACATCTGTTGCTTTGTAAAATCTTCTCCAAATACTTACAAAAGCACTTTTGTCAACTACATCTGAAATCGTTACTTTTAGGACCAGGTTCTCACCCATTTATGTGAGCAAGTATCTTAATTTTACACTCCTTTTAAATAGCTCTCTGAGAAGTGCTGGTCATCATAATTATGTTGAGCTTTACAGAGCAAGTTTCCTCTTGCCATCAGAAGACTCAAAGCAAAGAGTTTATGGCAATTTCAGTACTGCAACTAAAATTTACCTGAATATGAAAAACATACCAGAGAACATACACTGGAGTGACAGTTACACAGGCTAGTTTACTTTCCAGCATATTCAACAAAGAGGTACAAATATGTTTATTAATTCATCTCATAATACTTTGAATTTCATTGAAACTTAATTTTCTCAGTAGTTAAAAATTATTTTAAACATGTAATCTCTCTGTACTACCTATTTCAGAGGGAACAACCAGAGCTGGAAGAAATGTGACAGGTTTTGTAATGAGCTCCTCTTCTGAATACCGTAAGTCCTCAAGCTTAGGTACACGACACGACATCATGCTTCTCTGAACACTACCAGCACTGGACACTGTTCAAGTGGCTGTTACAGAGCACAGTCATTTATTCCAGCAGTTGCACTGTGGGAAGGCACGAGTGTGTGCAGATGCAGCACAAGAAAAGCAGCATTCCCAGGGACTGGAGGCTCAAAGTTACTTGGTTCCTTCCAAAGCCATCGAAACGCAGCACTTTGGATCATGTCAGGCAGAAATCCAGTTAATGCTTGTTTTATTAATGCATCTAGACATTTTTCTATGCATTCACATGGAATGTATGAAGGACTAAGAGAGACTAGTCTCATTATCTTTAGCAGAGCTAAGCTGCTGCTCAATTTATTTTTTTTACTAGTCTACAAATGAGAGCTTTGTGGAGATCAAAGGCTGTCATTAAATCATCGGTTGTTACCCCAGCATCTCAAAGACGTACATGCCTGCACTTTGTCAGAGAAATCAGCATGTTTCATTATGAAGTGTAGGTCTGTTTCACCTGATTTGAATACTTGATATATGTATGGTCCCCTATGCAACTCCTCTACAAACCATGAGGCAATGCCATCAGTCTGAGGACAGTGGTATCTTCTGAAAATGCTTTATTCTGCTTTCAAGGCACAGATCACCAGAGCCACTGCATTAATGTACAGCTGAAGCCAAGTTTACATTCTTGCCTGAATCTTTAGCTTAGGATTTATGGGCCATATATGAATTATTAACAAAAAGAAGTGGCATCACATAGACAGAGTCTGAAGTTGACCATCTGACACAACAGGTTAGGTGTTACAAATGTATGTATGACTCCTCCACCTTAAGCATTGAGAGTAAGGACAGTGCATCTTATCACTGCCCTTTCAAGAGACAAACACACTGATAAGCAAACATTTTTTTCCAGTAAAATGGTTCAACACTCTCACTAAACATCTATATTATTCTTTTTATGCTTAATCTCCATTTAAACCTCTTTTTTTATCCAAGCGGTATTTAATTACATTCTGGATGGAGATCATTTCAAAACAACAAGAGTTGTTTTCTTAAGAACCAGAAGTTGATGCTTTTGAATCATTTAAGATTTAAAAGGAGAATACGGGTGGCTTTTTGGCTGACTTTAACAGCTCTGACACAACATCTTCATGATAAATTTTCATGTGGTCACTAGTGCTCACACAGAGGTCTTCTTTGATATATCCATTTCAAAGGAAATAAATTTTGCACAGAGAGGAACTTGGCAACTGTCTCTAACCAGAAGTGCTTCTCAAACCAAAGTAAAACAAATAAGCCTAATTCATTCTGACCCAGAACAGGCTACTACTGTAACTGCTGGGATTTCTCCAGATCTCCACAAGTACCTTGACAGAAGCTTCAATAACCTCAAAGAAGTGATTAGTACCTAGACACCAACCTTGGCACACAGCAGAAAGCTATTTTCATAAAGTTTCATTATAGTTCTTCCATGTGTTTTAATCAGCCTTTGCCTCACCACTGTCTAGTGTTCTCCACTGTATCTCCACTGATGTCCACTGTATCAGGTGTCCCCAGTAAAGGGAAAGCCAAACATCTCCCTTTAATTTTTTGAGATAGCCCTTTGGTCTGACCCATGAGCCAGTTGTTCACCCATCACATGATGTGTTTATCCAGCTGTGTGCTGGACATTTTGTCCAGAAGGATACTGTACCAAAAGCTTTACTGAAATCCAAAAAGATCATATCAAATGGCTTCCCCTGATCAGCTAGGTGGGTTACCTTGTCATGAAAGGAAATCAGGTTTGATAAGCCAGATTTCCTCTCATGAAGCCTGGCTGACTGTGATAGGTGACTGCATTGTCTTTCATGTGTTTGTCAGAATATTCCAGAATAATCTTCTCCATAAATTTACCAGGCATTGTGAGACTGACAGGCCTGTAGTTACCAGAGTTGTCCTCCTTGCCCTTTTTGAAAATTGGAACAACTTCATCAACTTCCACTCAGCTGGGACCTCTCTGGATTTCCATGGCCACCCAAAAATCATTGAGAGAGGTTTTGCAATGGACTCATCCAGCTGTTTGCGGATTCTTGGATGGATCTCATCACGCCCCCGTAAATTTTTAGGGATCCAGCTGTAGCAGCAGATCCCCAACTCCACATATTCTATAAATCTGAGAAATAACTCTTACAGATAAGACTAATTAGGCCATGAGTACTGGATGTACACATTTCCTACTTTACTGTGTGATGCCTAATCAGCAAATCAGTGATGGGTACGTTGACTTAAGCAAGTGTGCTCCTACAGGGAGAATCAGATGAGACCACAACCTAGAAATACTGAATGCTAATTTGATTTTTGGATGCAATGGAAGCCACAGCCAGCACTATTTGTCTCCACTGCCCAGCACACTGACTGAATTGCCACTCGCCTTTCTTACATCAAATGCTAAAATAAAATACCAAGTAAATTGCAAGAGCTTCCAAATTCAATAATAAAAGGCAATCATTGTTCTAATGCCTGAGAATTATGGAATGAAGATTAAAAATGATGAACATGTGGCTCATTCTTTGAGGATCAGAAAAGAGCATTAGCTGAACCAAAAGCATCTAGTATTTCTACCTCCATGCACACCAAATGGAAAAATCCTTGCCAGAAAAAGTATCTGCACTGCACATAATAACAAACAGCTGTTCTGAAGCCTAGCTAAGTCTCTTCTGCAGGAAAAAAAGGTGTCAGCCAGCAAGGAGCACAGCACAGGAGCTGCAGCTGTGCCATGGCAGCCACTCCCTCTACCAGTACCCAATCGATGAAGCCAAGAGAAGAAAATCTCTTCCAGGTTGCATCACATCTGCCAGGGTTTGCTCTGAAAGAGGATGAAAGCTACTCAGGTCGGGGAGGCTGTTCTGCAGCAATCATGGTTTGCATGAAAAAAGAACCTCCCACCAAGGCGTAGACACATACTTATTTATAAACAAACCAAATGGCTAGGTGACTTACTTTGACAAATTTTGAACCTCTTAATCCCAAATCTGAACATTAAATAAGAATCAACAGATCTGTTTTCTATGTCATTATGCTTGTTCTTATGTAAAAAGCAGCATTCTTGAACTGATAGCATTCTGTTATGGGGTAGGATAGCTTAAAAGGACAAATATTACACAATGATTCCTTTCAAGCACAGCATACTGGCAAACTTCCATCTCTTGCAAACAAGAAGTTTGACCTGGGGGGATGAACTTCCACAGAATTTAAGATCTCATTAAAATACATAGTTAGGGTTCCTCATTACAGCAAAGGACTTAAAATGTGAATGTAACATAAAAGTATCACCAAGTTTCTGAGCATGCAGACAAATTGGTACAGTATTTTAATCATAATTTACTGTCTTTGCAAAACCAGGGAGTTGATTCTAAATACTTTTGCTTCTGATGTTTAAGATAAAGAAAGACCCACACCTGTTTGGGGCAAAGAGGGGGTTGCCAGTAAAGGGCTTGGCAGTCATAAACAGGAAGCAAGACTCTCAACCATCCCAAAAGCAAAGACTGAGGAAGATGCAGCAGTGGGAAGAAATCAGATTGACTGTAAGAGAATTGCAAAAAGGGAGCCAGAAGAAAACTCCACTTTTTTATATACCAGAGTTAAGAGGCAGAACAAAAGTTAAAAAATATCATGAGGTTTGGATTTTTTCAGTTTTTGGTTTCCCACTCCTCCTCTTCAAAAAATAGACAGACACTAACTAAGCTTTATTTAGGGTTGGAAACAAGCTTTGCTGAAAAATGCAAGATCTTATCCCCACAGCCACTTTCCTTCTCAATAGCAAGGTGTGATTTTTTTAAAAGATCATTTGCTAACCATGCTTTAATTTCATGCTTGCCATTAGCTAACAAGCAGCTTTTAAAATATTGCTCAGACTACACACATAGTATGGGATTTTCAGCTTGCTTTAGATCAGGGACACACCAATTTGAAGCAGATGTGAAAGATGGTAGCAAGAGAAAGCCTTTGATGCAGGGGTACAGCAGGTAGTGCTGTGCATATAAGCAAAACTGCATCAGCTAGTAAATAGCAAGCAAAGAAAAAAATCTCTGGAATTTTAATATTTCTTTAAAAATGAAAGCATAGAAAATAGAAACCACATAAAGAAATTCTCAGTATTCTGGCACAGATTATATTTCTCCTTCTCTCTCTTAAGGATAACTGGTATAAATCAAATTACAGGTCCTATGTCTTGCTCAGGAAACACTGCTCAGTTTTGCACAGGATACACTTCCAGTAAGCTAAATGTCTGCAGTTTTCTTCCCATGCAAAGTGAAAAGAAGAAAAGACAGAAACAGAGTGCAATAATTAGAACTCGAGTTTCACATTCACTTCTCACAGATGACAAACAGCCAACCAGGAGCCGATTCAAAGTTAAGCAGGAAGCAATGAATGATCATGTAAAACTGTCACATAAGCCTTTGCCTGGATAAATTCTCTTTTTAGACAGGTCACAGATTTTACCAGGTCAGTACAAAATACTCACCAAGAGGACTCCATTCATCCCAAGAATGATCCTCATGCCAAGTTTGGATGGCTCCTTATGTTTTGTCATCTCTCCCCATTCCCAAACTATTTCGTTGGTCTGATGGTTTTTATTTGTGCTTCTACATACAGCACAGGTCTCTGTTTTTCAGACACTATTTGATAAGTCTTGTCCTGTTCATTTTAAAGTCTCTTGGCTATTCAATCCTTGACCATAAGTATAATGCACATTTCAAAACAAAAACTCCATCATAACACAATTAATTTCTTTAACACCATCTCTTTAAATGTCAAAATTACTATAGCAAATTACCACTTGGTTGTCAAACATCTTGATTATATGAACTGCTTAATCCTACATGTTCAGAAGTTGTTTAACCTAGGGATCAGTGACTATCAGGTCTTAGGCACTCCAAGGAATGCACCACCAAGGATTGGCAGACCTTGTCCCCCTCTCTATAGCTGAATCCCCCACCAAGAACAGAGCTGTGATCTAACAGTCACCAGCATAAATGTGTTGATAGTTATAGCACACCTAAGCTGCTTTAAAAGAGCAAGAACACAGTGTGCTTTAGCACTTCATTGTTAGATGCAACTCATTGTTTACTGCATGAGTATTCAGAGCTTACAATTTGACATTTGGGTGGAGCAGAACAAAGTTCTTCTTATCCTCACAGAAGTGAACACTCAGCACTTGTTCTGAGGGTTCTGAGCAATGTTTGAACTGTACTGATTCAAAATTTCAAAAACTGCGAAGAGTTATTTAAAAAAAAAAAAGATTATCATGACTAATTTAGCTGTTCATAGCACTACAGGAAGTATTAGCACTGTGCCTACTAAATAGAGAGGTTACAATAAAGCTCTGTCCTGGCAACTATCAGAAGCCCACCATGACCTGATGGTCCTGCAGGCTGTCATCTTCCTGCACAACACGTCACCACCTCAGTTTTCATCCATCTCTTTCATCACAGCTCCAACCTGACTCAACTCCAACCCCTTCTGCCCACTCTCCAAGTGCACTGCCTTGCAACCCCACCTGTCTATCCACCTCCTGCCTGCATGCTTGAGGCAAAGGACAGTATTTTCATTGTCTGAAGAATCAATCTTCTCCCCTCATCCAAAAAGCTACCCTCAGTCCCTCATCTCCTCCTTCACTGCTTTTCCAGTTTCTTAGACTGCCTGATTGTGACCTGTTGGGGCAGGCTCCTGGGAGAAATCTGCAGAGTTTGCTGTGGCTGTTCCTCTTCTCCCTGCACGGGTCATCCCTGCCCCCCCCACACCATCAACAAGTGTCTGCTTCTGCTCTTCATCTGGTTCCTTTCCTTCAATTCCTACTTGAATTCTTTTGATGTCATCCTAGTCTAATTTCTGCCATAAAGACTGCTCATGACTTTGCCAGCTGCTTTCCCCAGGACATACTCTGAGGCTAAAGCAGATGAACAGCAAGACAAAGCCTCTTCAAACTCAGGACCAGACTATCATCAGTGGCTAAGGAACTGCACCCCCAGATCAGTGCCCAGCACTCAGACCCAGCTGATGGAACAGAACTGGCCATTCAAATCTCACACTCAGAACAGCTTTTCATCTTTCCCTTCCCTCTTTGTCTGCTGATAAAACCATTTGGATACGGTGTCATCAGAGGGGGCATTTGAACATCATCTCACCTGTTTCTTTTACCAGTGCACGCCTCTAATTATTGCTATTTCCTCATCCAAACCTCATGTTTTGGCACAATCATCTGCACTGCACCATGTTCAAAAGTTTTCATTTTCTGCCTGCCTAGCAGAAAGCCATATGTGCTACAGCAGTGCCATCCTCACTGTGCAATGTCTTTTATATATACTGAGACAGGATATTCACTGTATTCATCCCTAATCTGTTCAAGTAGGTCACTCAGAGTTCAGTGTTGCACACACCACCGACAGAGTATGTGGAAAAGAGTATTTCCCCAAACACTCAGAGAAAGCCTGTCAAACACAGACTTCAATGTGACTGCCTATAAAAATCCCCAGATTTAATCAGAGCGATAACTTGTCAAAGTCAGAACCTTCATCCAACCTTTGGATGAAAGGTTGAAAACCTTGAACTCCTCTTATCTCTAGACTTAGATCTTCAGTTGCTAGTAAAGCACTTCTAAAATGAGACCTAGTGGGAGTGAAAAGAGAAAGTGACAAAAAACCCCCAAAAAAACAAAAAA
>VZDJ01000135.1:768812-784185 GCA_008694505.1 Cyanoderma ruficeps
AAAAAAAAAAAAAAAGAGAGAGTGAGCCCCTCTGCTCTGGTGGGATCCCAGAGTCTGGAGTGCTGCACTCAGCTCTGGGCAGTCCCCAGGGCAGGAAGGACATTGACCTGTTGAAGCAAGCCCAGAGAAGGAACACCAAGCTGATTAGAGGAACTGAGCACCTCTCCTACAAAGAAAGGCTGAGAGACTTGGGTTTGCTCTGCCTGAAAAAGAAAAGGCTTAGGGGTAACCTAATTGTGGCTTTCCAGTATCTGCAGGGAGTCTACAAGAAAGACAGAGAGAGACTTTTGATGGAAAGATGGATATGACATGGGGAAGAAAAACCAAAATAACAGCTTTAGATTTGATATTGGGAAAAAATTCTGTGAGGGTGGTGAGGCACCAGAACAGGTTGCCCAGAGAAACTGTGGCTATCCCATGCCTGGAACTGCTCAAGACCAGATGGGTGGGGCTTTGAGAACCTGGTCTAGTGAAAGGTGTCCCTGCCCAAGCCAGGGGGCTGGAAACTGATGGTCTCTAATGTCCCTTTTATCCCAAACCATTCTATGATTTCAGCGGCCAGCATCAGATTTGTATTAAAAGTATTTTAGTTCCTCCAACACACTCCATCAGTGGGGCAGACTTGCCAGCTGTAACTCTTACACACCAAAAGAACAGAGCTACTGCTGACTTTAATGAGGCAGGCCTAGAAATGAACATGAAGAAGTTAAATCTTAGAGACTGCATTTTTTAAGTTTTAGAAAAAAGGTATTAATGGACTCCTTAGAAACCTAGGTGCTTGGTTCTTTACTATTCACATCATGAAAAATTGTCAAACCTGCTGAATATAAGCAAGTCAAATGAAACAAAGCTATCAGTCTCCTTTCATGTATCATTACACTTTCCCAGTGAAAGAGGGAGAAAAGGTCTGGGTCACTATAAAGCATCTATTGAGTGTTTCTTACACAATTTTTCTCAGGAAAGTGACAGGAGTCCATCTTCAACTCACATACAGGTTTGACAAATTTATAATTCAAAACATTTCTTCCAGTCTCCAACCTTGAAAATCTACCGTGGGACAATGAGCTACTTCACAAGTTGTTAGAAAACTTCTGCAGACCAAGTAATAAGTCTCTGATGTGTCTTGAGAGGTTCACATCAATTAATAAATTGTAGTTAGAAGTCTTACCTCGAGGAAAAACCAGTAGAGTTCACTTATAGCACCATAAGCCAGCATAACTAACAGAAATTAATTACAAAAAAGGCTCATTTTTATCACCAGCTCAAGCACTTCTGACCTTTGAAACACGACCTCTGTTCAAGGCAGAATTGTACTTTAAACTCATTAAGGACATATTATGTCAGGGTACTTCATCACAATTTCTGAATGTGTGCCTTGAGAGAAACTTTCCAACAGATGATGCAGCAAGAGAAAAGATGCCTGAGGTTATTCAGTTTTTTGGCTCCTCGATCAGACTCCTTGGAGTAATATGGTCATCATGAAAACATTCTGCAAACACTAACTCAATAGTATTTCAATGTTTAAATGTCAGAATTGGATGAAAGCACTATTGTGCAAAAGCACTAACAACTGTTATTTTAGAAAGTGCTTTATCAGGCATTACCAAAGCTGTACTTCTAAACAAAGGAGTTTTCTTGTTTTACTTGCGTGCTCTAATGCTTCCCAGGCAGAATTTTTACTAGTAGGCAGCCATGTGAAAGGATCCACTGCCTTGAGGCGATATATCCCATTTTACACTAGACACATTCTTATTTCAACAGCAACACTCAAAAAGATGGATGCTTCAGACCAAATATTTTTAGACCTGGTTCAGGTAACAAATTTGCACATGCTTCTCCCAAATCCTTGCTCCACCAGTCATGAGAAATTTAGAGGTTTCTCTCTTGTAACAGGAGGAAAACCTCTGCAGATTATTTTTCTGTACCTGCTTCTGCTGCTACAGATGCTCAAGCAAACCCACACTACTCCTCCCTGCTCTGTCCCAGCACTGCCTGTACCAGAAGAATCATCTGACCTCAAACAAATGGCTAAGACACAGTGACCACAGAGAAAGGTCAGGAGCTTTGTTCACCTGCTTCTTTCAATGAATCTGAGAAGTGGAACATCTGAAAAACAGCAAGAGCAAGTAATTCCTTCAGTGCCTTTTTAGCACAGACACCAGTCAAGAGCACAACCTTGTTTTGTTTTGTTTTTTTTTAAAAAAGGACTTTTTCATGCCTGGGAAAAGCACAAACTGTCATTTAATTTACAAAAACTGCTTCTTTCACCTTATTCTGCCAGTTTCTTCTCTTGGTTTTAAAAATTTAATAAACAAATAAAGGGCTATTATGGTGTACTCTCTGAAAAGCCAGAAAGCATTTTCCTACCAGTTTTATTTTCACCAATTGTTGAAAGAAAAAAAAAGTGTTAAAAGAAATTTCATTATTCTTGAAAACTCCCAAGTGAACCTCACACTCCCTCTCAGTCCCAATCGTTGCCATTCCTGTAAACAAGAGAAAAAGACTCAGATAAAATCAAAACATTCTACAAATTTCTTATCATGTTTTTTTTGTTGGTGATGAACCATGAGCCTTTTGTAGATTGGAGGAAACTTTTCATTACGGTCACCTGCTTATTCACATCTTGCATCACATGAAAGGCCACGCAGCACACTCAGCATTAATTATTAATCTAATCATGTTATCAAAATACCAGCTAAGCAGGATCTTCAGAGAAGATACAATTCCTCTGGTGACACCCGGTTCAGACAGCACAGAAACGTAATAACCATAGAGCCCTGTGAACTCTGCCCTGAGTCTGTCCCTTCTTTTGAAACACAAGGATCTTGACATCGATGTAAATCAGAAGCGCTGCACGCATGTTTTCTCCTTCAATGTGCTGGAAATTAATGGATTGCTGAAAATTTCTGTAGCTATCAGTGCTTGTAGGAAGCCTGTAAAGCAATGGCAGAGTTCAGCCCGTAATTTTGAAATCTAAAGACAAGCCACAAGAAAGTGAAAGTGCTTAGAGATGAATATATCGAATTCTTTCTGCACTAAAGCAGAATCCAAACAAAAAAAAATGCATAAAGAATAATCTTTTGCCAACATGCAGATTTTGATTTCATTTGCTGAAAGCAGAACAAATACAAATAATAGTTTTGCTGACCCTAGTGAATGCTCAGCGCATAAGGAGCCCTTTACAGATTTCAGAGGAGGTCTCAATTCAGCAGCTGCAGTCTATTGCCTCTTCCTTGGCATCTTGGGTTATTAAAGGTCAAGCTTGTTAAATCCTCCAGTTACCCCTGCTCTCCTAGTCTTTTTTTGCACTGTAATGCAAAATTCAAATTTTTGTTAGACACTTTTACAAAGGTCTGAAAATGCTGTTTTACGTGAGGTTTTTTATTTATTACGGTCATTATTACTATCATCATCACTATTGTTATCATCATAATTATAATAATTAAAAGGTTCTTCACCCATAGGGTAGCTGGGCACTGGAAGAGGTTCCCTGGGGAATTGGTCACAACACCAAGCCTGACAGAGCTCAAGGAGTATACTTCTATCATTCTATCATTTCCCAAGAAACAAAATAATTGCTGTTGACACTGAAAATGCCATTGCAATCTCAGCCAGTAACTGCTGCAAGCAAATGATTTACTCCCTGCAAGTTTCAGGGACTGAAAACTTAAGCTCCTACTTATATTGTTTTCCAACAATAAAGAAACAGAGGATGTTACATAAATACTGAGAAGTCTCCCAGCACCTTGTCCTCAACAGAGTAGGAGTGCATAAGCTCACAAACAAATAACACTTCTGGGATAAATTCTGTTCCCTTCTATCACTTCTCAATTAGAAAAACAGTATGTGATACTAACTGTCATATGATACCACTCTGACCCTGAGGAAGTGGAGAAAATGTTGAAATTGGAATAACAACAGAACTATATTTACTTAGGAAAGAAAGATCAAGGTCTCTCTCTGTTGAGACAGAAAGCAACAGGAATATTAAAAAATATCTCCAGCTTTATAAACCAATAAAAAAGCCAGTGCCATTCAATACTTTACCTTGTATTTACTGACTTCAAGTAAAGTGTAAGCTCTCCCCAAAATAGACAGTAGACATCCCAATATTAAGTATTATGCTAATCACAAGGTTATAGATCAGGGCTTTTGTGTGAGGGAAAAAAACAGAAAAGAGACATGAACAAAGGACTTGAAAATTCTGTAAAAGCATGCTATTAAAAATTCAAAACCTGCAAACACATATATGTTTCAATGCCATCAGTACTTCAGAGAAAAAAATAAAAAACAAACAAACCACAATTTTTTCTCCTCTCCCAACAGCTTATGTTCAACATTAAGGGGAATTTTGATTTTTTGTTCTTTTAAAAGTTGAAGGTAGTGTGCCTCAAAAGTTACTGGGTGGATCAAGTCAACACTTCCCTATTCTGTAGATGTTAAACAGAAAAATGGGAAGCCCTAAAACTCAACTTCAGTCACGAATCCCATTGAACTGTGTTCCAGCAAAGAGACTGCCAGACCAAGGCCTGGCACTCTCCCAAACATGCTGCAAAGTAAATCCCACATGACCAGGTCTGTACATCAGGCAAATGCAGATGTGCTTGAATAAAGCACACTGTGCTTTCCTTGGATTACAGCAAGGGAGGGGATGCAATCTGCAACTTGGAAGCTGTCAGGAAAGAAATACATTCCAGCTTTTAACATCTACTGGTGTGACATCATTTCACTGCTTTGTTTCTTTGACAGAGAAGAAGAGTTTGGCACAACGTGTAAATAGATACTTGATTTTTACCTATCTTACAGCAGCCTGTTTGACAACCAAGCTTTAAGGACAATCCTGCAACAGAATGTAACTTGAGATGCAATTGATGCTTTGAACCTTTCTCCAAGTGACAGGCTGCCCACATGCAGCAACATCCTCCACAACCCCACCCAGCCTCACAACCCAGGAACAGCAGCCAGGGTCCATAACCTGCATGCAGTGGCCCTCCACAAGTTCTTCCCATCTTAACCCTCCTATCTGGGTACTTTTTGGACATTTCCAGCAATCTGTTTCCCTGTCTTTCCTTGCTCCCACAGCTTCTTCTATTCTATCCACTGGCAAACAAAACACACACATGACCTGAACACAGGAGGGCAAATTCTGTGCAGTGGGATATACATGCCTGCAGGAATCGCTTTGTTTTACATTGCCTTAGTGGACTCATTCTGCCTTTGGACCTGCAACAAGCAGACTGACAGAGCAGAATTGCAGAGATAATGAAAAGCATTGCGTTTAAGTCAATTTCATTCATTACAAGAGTTCCTCTTACACTCTTAGTGGAGCAAATTTTATAATGCATCCACCTGCTTTGATGGCAAACAAGTTTTAGAAATAGTTAACATGCTGTAGCTGACAGAAGGGCTTGAGTTGTTAGACTAGCTTTATCACTTCTCTTGTGAGGTGAACACATCACCAACAGCCAATATGGGAGCAATAAAAGCCAGGATGGGAACAGGTTCTCATGTTCGCTGCCTTGCAAAGTGAGTAGTGCCTTGCAGGAATTGCACATCTTCACAATTGCCAATCTGTGAACTCTCATCCCAGGGCAGTCTAGCTGTTTGTCCTCTGAATAGCTGGAAAATTATACTTGCCATTAGCCATCATCCTACCAGAATAAATCTGTACTCAATGTCACAGTACAACTCACTTATCAATAATTACCAACTCAATTAAAAAAATTAAAAAAAAAAAACCCTGTAAGATTCTCTCCCCTTTAAGCTAGTAGGGCTGCTACACTTGCAGCTCTACACTTGCAGATTGTGGAGGTGTCTTCTTCCAAGCCAGAACCTGCCTAGCATTTATAGGCACTAGGAACTGTATGAAGTACTTCCCAGCACTTCAAGCTCAAGAGCAGCTCCTTCCATCCACTTGAGAGGATTCATTAACAACCCTTCCCCCAGACTGAAATTTGTCAGGCTCAAAACCCATCCACAGCTTAGACTCTGCTTCTGAGACCAGCTTCAGACATTAGTTGTCAAGAACGGTGCTGGTAGTGTACAGTAGAAACAGTGGAGTACATTAAATGTTTGAGGTCATGTCCTGCTGCCACTGCCAAAACAGACAGCCAGTATCTCACCTCTTTATTTTGTGCCTAACACACAGCTAATTCTGAGCATGTGCACTGGATAACAGCAATATTTGGGCTACCATTTCTCTTTTCACAACAAAGGTAATTCCATAGTTGGTCTTTTGTCTT
The DNA here is from genome assembly GCA_008694505.1 of Cyanoderma ruficeps. Classification (NCBI taxonomy): domain Eukaryota; kingdom Metazoa; phylum Chordata; class Aves; order Passeriformes; family Timaliidae; genus Cyanoderma; species Cyanoderma ruficeps. The sequence goes on from VZDJ01000135.1 coordinate 775,055, forward strand.
TCATCTGTTTGTGAATCTAATAGCACCAACCCCTTCTCATGAGACACCAGTCTGTCTATATGATTTGAAACTGCAAAATAAAAATCTCGTCAAGAATTTTTTTTCCTCATGTTTTAAAGAAAATATCCAACTGAATTACTTTAAGTTATACTGATTCAAGAATACATGCGTGTGGGAACTGACAGTGGTCAGAATATGGATTTCAGGCTCCAGGCAGTGGCTTGAAGCCTGTGGGAACTTAAGTGTTCTCTCAGTCTGGCCTGGGAAATCATAAGGACAAACCCAAAACAATCCTTGTAGATATCCTCCTCATGACACTTGGTGTTTTTCTAACTTGTTTACTTGTAAGAAAATGGTTGAGAGGTGTTGCTCTAAGTGACCAATCATATTGGTTGTACTGAGACACTGTATAAAAGACTCTGTTTTTCAATAAGTCTTTGCATAAACCCTCCAAAGAACTGGAGTCCTACATATCATTAATTGAGCCCTCCCAAATCATAACGATGCATGCCAGTTCCACAACTCAGCTGAAAAACAGATACATCACTTCAATTTTCCAGGGCATGGTTTGGCTTAAAGAATCTTTGCCCCTTTTGGTGTTAAATCTGAGATTGAAGAGATTACCCTGAAATCTGTCTTCCGGTGCATTACAGAAAGTGCATAGGCAATTCAAAGAACCATGGGCAGCTGGAAAACAGAAACAGTTAAGAACAGAGCCATTTTCACAGCTCTCCCTAATTTCAGTGAGGTAGAAAGAATCTGAGAGGGGTTACATAGCCACACACGGAGGTCTGCACATGTCTATCTAAATCTAGCACCAAAAATAGCAAAAACAAGTATGGGAGGCTGTCACACTCTCAGCCTCAAGAGACAGTGGTTTCAGAAGTGCTCTGAAAAATGTCCAAGCTCCTACAAAGTCCATATAGGCTCCTATCTTCTCTAGGACACTACAACACTCTAACTTTTAAGAAAGCCTTGAATTTAAATACAGGTGAATACAAACTCACCTTTGTTAAATTAAAGCACATGAATCACTGAGACCAGCAGCAGTCAAAAGCACTACACAGTGCACACAGCCTGAGCTACTCAACCTCACAACCCAATCAGCCCTGTTGTAAATCTGACCACATGTTGCTTTGAAAAGCAACCACGCCCCTTGCAGGGGACCGTCACTCATCTCCTGGTGGGGAACACTGGTTGTGCAACAGCTCTATCTACTAACACGGGATTCACATGGTCTGTGGCCAGCAACATCCACAGCCAAAGGATGTTGCACCATTATTCCTGCTGCAAGAACTCATATCTCATATCTCTTATCTCCTGCTGCAGGAACTCATTCTTAAATATCTCATATTTAGTAACTGCAGCTCTTAAATAGAAGATAGAAACTGCCAGGGTGCTACTTCTCTGGACAGTGAACTGTTGAGACATTCACAACAGAAGTGATTTCCAAAGGAACCCAGACCACATCCCTCAGAAATTCCCTCACTCTATAAAGTGCTCCCTTGCAGTACCTACAAGACAAAAGCTGGGTGCAGCACCATACCTACACATTCAGTGAGGACTGATCCCTCCAGTCCTTGAGCTGCTTTTCCCATCCAGAGCTGGAGGTACAGCAGCACATTAGTTCTTTTGCAAATCTAAACAGCCACTGGACTGATTTTAGGGCTTTCAGCTTCAAAGCAGTAGCTAAGTCATAGAGATGTGGATTTCTAGCATCCATAAATTAATAAGCAAAAGCCTCCCGCTCTAGCAGTGTGCTCCTTGTGAAGAGACATTTCCTGTATCCAATGCAGTGAGATCCCACACACACCTGTAGGCTCCTCACTAGCAGCAGGGCTCAGTACAAAGTAGTGCTATAAAGGTTACCACATAGAGCTGCTGCCTCATCTCCTCTGATCTACGAAGAGCTATTCATACCTCCCCACAACACTTTCTGCCAAAGCCTGAATAAACACTTCTTCCAAAGATCAACAGCCCTCCAGGACACGGTAAGCTGAGAAAGAAGGATCTCAACATGTGAAAAGTACACTCCTGCAAAAGGGCTGTTAAGAAGCAAATTCCTTCATTCCAGGTAATTTCCTCCTGTGGTCCGAAGCAAACAGGCAGATGATGACATAAAGCTGTTTGATATAGGCCAATGGGATATGTGCCAGGGCAGAATGCACCACTCTCTGGTCAGCTACTCCAGCACCATGGCATGCAACCATTGCAGCCTAGTGCAGGGGGCATGGGCACAGCACACAGGCACTGCCACACCTGCTGGCACTTACTCCATCATTAACACACATAGAAGAAAAGGCCTTGGCAGCTCTGAGGTAAATAGGAAACAGAAGGACTTACCCAAAGGTCAAGAGCAACACTTAAGCCCTTCAGCACTAAGCAAGAGATGACCTTCCTTCCCACGATTGCTGTCACAGATCCTTCCCAACAGCAGCTTTGTATGACTCTCTTAGGCAAGGTACAAACCCCAAGTACCTCTGCTACCTCTATTCCCCACAGATCTGTTCCTCTCTGCATATCTCAGCCCCAAGCTTTCCTTTAGCAGCCTTCCAGATACAGAGTTTTGGGTTGGTGAAGTAAAAGCACCCCTGCCAGTGTCCTTACTCCTTCGTGCACTCCCCATTGTAAGGTAACAACTCAGCCATGACTGATGCCTTGGTGAGGCCACATCAGGTCATGCTCAGTATTAACTAGGAGCTTACCAGGGTGCAGAATGAAGCCATCACTTTGACTTTATACTCCACTCACAAGACTACCTGACTGTTAGATCAAAGAAGCTTTCCAGTTGCACCACAGAAAATCCAAGATGCAGAGGAGAAAGTGAAGGAGAAATGAAAATGCTGTGTGCTCTCTTGGCAAAGCTGAGCCTACAAACACCAATACATGGGCAGCAGAATGTCAGCTAGCTTCAAATTTGCCAGTCTTCCATTAAAAAAATCCCAAAGCCCAGCAAACTACAATTCCTTTTACAAGACAGTAGTGCCCAAAAGAAAGGTGGAAAACATTGGGAAAGAGAACTAACTGGCTCTGAAGGGACTATACTGTAAGCTTCAGTGCATGCTGTGGGACAAGTGCCATGTGGTTCAGTCTACAAAAACAAAGGTCACATCCATCATTACTCTGCATCATTATTCCACAGCCATACACACTGGGCAATGACCCATTACACGTTACCTCAGCGTGCCAGCAAGCAGGTCAATGCATCCTGTACAGAAACCAGCACAAAAGGTTTTCCTCCCTTTAGATCTCACCGTCGAGGCCTTTCGTATGCAAATACCACCATCCCAGCAATTATTGGATTGATTGATATCACTGACGTCACACTTGGATACAGGAGTTCTGACTTATCCATACGATTTTGTAACTCTCCAAAATAAAACACTGTTCTACCAATATCTGGCAGTCATGCTAAGGACCAAGGTATGAAACAGCAAGTATACTTACTGATCAGTACTTCTGTGTCGACCAAGACACCAGCAAAATGTATAACACAGCTAAGTAGGTTTCTTCAAAGATTTTCACCTCATGACACACCCTAATTTCAAACTTTTGGCCTTTACAGAGGTGCTGCAAGCCATGTTCACTAGTACTTCATTTGGCTTAAAGCAGGCAGAGGTGGGGAGACAAAGCAAAGCTCATCATTTACAACATGATAGTAAACTACCAATCCCAAAAGAATTTTCTGACAAACCCATATGAAACATATAAGAAATAGTTCAGTGTTTTCTGTCTATAATTAGGTAGTTTTACGGCTAGATTACAATATTTTATATTTATTAAGGGCACAGATCTTGAAATATTTCCTGTAGTCTGAAAGTATTTGAGTAACATTAATTCACTCATGACCTGCCAGGACTGAAGGGCTGCCATAATTTTACTCCTGAAGAAACAGCAACATGAAACCTGACAGACTTCACTTGTAGTACACCAAGTCTTTGTAGGACTCTGGAACACCTTCCCCAGAAACAGTGACCCCCTGAGCCACCCTCCATGGTCCCACAGTCCCAGCAACTTCAGCTTTCTGTTGTGCTATGGTACTGCAAAACTTTTGGATTTAACTGAAGTCAAGTAAGCACTTTAGGGTTTGAATTTTTAAGTACATTGAACTGTATGGACATTTTTATTCAGCAGTTCCTGACTATCATATTGCCAACCAATACTGCAACTGGCCATTGCACACCAATTAACAAAAAACCATTATAAAGGAGGCAGATTTTGGAAACAAAACTGGATAATCTGTTTTTCTACTGAAAAGAAGTTGCAAAAGAATGAGAATTTACTTTTTCAACATTAAATAAAAAAGACTTCTCAAAAAGAAGTTTCCTGGATAGTTTTCTTTTACTGTATCTTTGTTGTCCTGATATTGATGCTAAAGCTTCAGTATTTCACACAAGTTACTGCCTTACTGAGCAGCTGACCAAGAAAGAAAAAAAGCTCTGGCAGCTCTGGTAATTGCAAAATATGCTTTATGAAACAAAGTATATTCCATTTCATGCAGGGAGAGTCAAGGCTAGTAAAATGAGGAGTTTCATGGTTCAAATTCAATCTTATCATAAGAAGGTATAATTTCTAAAAAGCCAAGAGAAACAGTATCTACTTAACTATGGACGATTATAAGCCTAGCCAGCCACAACACATTTAGTGAAAATTTGATTTGCTTTATATGCCAAAGCTTTAACCACAATTTAAATCCTTCAAATCTGTATTATCTTTACAATGCAGTAATCACACATCAGCAAAGAGGCAAGAAACAGCCAAAGCCAAACCCAAGGCAGAATTTGATGTGCTGAGTATTTCCTTTGGAAAGGAGGATCCTGTGGTAGGTATCACTTTTACCAGATTGAGGCTGGGAAAATTGTGGGTATGTACCTGTTAAAATTCACATAATTCAAGAAGACATGAGGGCTTGTGACACAGCTGTTCGTGCCCACCTTAGACCTTTGCTGTTTACTAGTATGATTTTCCAGATTACACTGGATATGTGTCAGGCTAATATCTGGAGGGCATTCTTCTATCAGTGGTATCCAAGGCTACATTTCTTGAAGTGTGGAAATCCCTACTCCTAATTGTATATTCTTGATTTTTTTTCTTCTCAGAAGTTCAAGGACATGGGATGCTATCCATTTTCTGCCCCTTTTTGGTTTTTGGTTTAGTATGCAAGAGACTTCCCTTAAAGGCAAAAGTAATAAATCAAACAATATATATAAGCAACCAAAACCTCATTTCCTCAGACGTGTAATTTTAGGAAAGAGATCAGCAGTCTAACAAAAATCATTTTTTTTCCTCAATATCAAATGTAACACCCTATCAAACTTTACTGACCTCTGCAGATATTACAAGCCTGCTCATTGTGTTTAAAAACCAATTTCCTATGTTGTATAGGTGTAACAGACACTGTGCCTAGCTCAGAAGGTATTTGCAGAAGCATCAGCTACCAGTGACAGGATTCTTTTTTTCATGTTGAACTTGCCAAGTTTTTATTACAGCTGGGCTACAGGAATTAAGTATGCAAACAGTGATCTGAAAAGCAGCTGTAAACACACATTCTTCACCTGTTTAATTAATTCTGGAATTTCAAAATGCAGAGCTGTTATGAAACAATGTTTTTGTTACAAATGTGTCGAGAAACAAAATATGGCTCCTGGCATAGTGTCGTCCCAGCCATGTTCTGCCTGATCTTTTGCTGTTTATTGTTTATTTCAGTATTTATTACTCTCCAATATGGACCAAAGCACATTGTATTTGCACACAGCTGATTACCTAAAATAGTGTTTGCTGTCATTTCAGCAGCTACCAACTGGAAAAACTCACCTTGACTTACTCATTCAGTCTATTTAGTATAGACTGTGATATCCACAGTGTTAAAGAATAGTAAAAAGTCCTCTCCAAGCACTCAGGACAAAGATTAAGTATGTCATGAAGGCAGCTCCCACTGCCCAGATTCACCCAGGAGGGCAGTGGTGTGAGCAGGCAGGCAGCAGGCACAGCTGTGGGTGGTTTCACAACCAGCTGCTGCCCCTGGGGCTGAAGGCACCATCCTGCCTGCCCTGGCTCAGACCCACTGCCACAAGTGTGCAGCAGGGGAAGAGGGCCTGCACATGCCATGGGTGCTCTTCCAGAGCTGGGGACCAGCCAGCTGGGATCCCTCCATCCAGCAGCAGCAGAAGTTGCAGATGCCATTCCCCTGGGAATGTTTCCTGTGAAAGCACTCTCCCAGCACAGCTGAAGGGCAGGACCCACCACGTGTTGTGGAAGAAGCCTACGCTCAAGCCTCCCCAGCTGGTCTCATGTGAATCATCACCCTGTTGCTCTCTTTTTGTCACTTTCCAGAGTCCCCAGTTCTGCTGAGGATCTGTTGTGACAGCAAAAATGCCATAATCACACCGGTACAGACAAGAACTGCACATCAATATGTTTCGCTACTGATCAAGGGTGAATAACCATGCAGTGAGGAGTGATACAAAACATTCTCATGTTTCCCTTTTCACCAGACTGGGGCTGGGAAAAACGTGGGCTTGCGCCTTTGACATCGGATCCTGGCCCGGCACTAGCTGAGCCTCCCTGCACAGCATTGGTCTCCTCCTGGGAAAGCTGGGCCAGGGGCTACACAGCAATGAGACACAGGCATTTCCACTTGTTTCTGCAAGATTTTTTGTAGCTGTTCGTTGCTGGGTTGTTTCCTCAGTAGCAAGAGTGTCTTGGGGTGAAGTCTCATGGTACAACAGAATTACCTCAATGGTTCTCTGTGAAGGGAAAAGTTTCCCCTCACACTCTCTTTTTTCTCATAGCAGGTCTGTCTACGCAAAAGCACTGCCAGGGCCTTCACCACACCCTGTGGAGTGTGATCAACCCTTCCTTCCTAATGAGCACTGGGATCAGTGCACTGAGGCAGAGGAGGACATCCAGCAGCATCTTGTTGCCACACCAGCTCCATCCATGACAGCCCAATCCCTTAATAAGGGATTAATAATTTCCTTAATAAGGGAAGTACAATGCTCCTTACAATGCAGAGCTCACCCCCACCTTATAAAGTCCTAACCATCAAACCGTACTGGTATATTCTGATTTTCCAAACAGAGATCCAGAAAAGCTTCCAGGTGTCTAACAACCCTGGGAGTAGCTGTCCTGGATATGAAGTCCCATCGTGGGCTGCAGAGCTAAAGGAATGCTTCATCTAGAAAACTGCTAGTGCCAAGAATCTCTATGAAAATAAATACAAGGAAGGGGAGGACTTTACTCAAAGCAGATGCTAATTTAAGTCATTTCTGTAAAAATAATTTCACATTTCCTTGTGAAATATCAAGGGGGCTGCTTCAAACTAATTAGAGGACTTGAGTTCAAAGTGACAAGTAGCCCTGGGAAAGGGGAAGGTTGAAGAGAGCCAGGAAGAAGAAGTAGTCATAACAGCAGCAGAAGAGGAAAGGTTGAATTTGGAAACCAGATGCCACAAGGCAGCAGGTAGATGAGTTGTGACACATCAAGGAGAAAACTGAGTGAAATCAAACCTTGACTCACTGAGGTTAGCTGAGATGGTGGACCTGATCTAACATCTCCACAACTGAAACCTGTTCCCTTCCCTTTCTCAGGTGTGCAGCTGCACCCCATCCCCTTCCTCTTGCCTGCACAGATTCTCCTGGGACCCCTTGATCAGCCCAGTCAGCTCACTATAAACCACAGAAAATCAACTCAGCAAAACAGCTAAGGATTCCCTGCTGGCATAGCAAGCTGATTCATCTGACCAAGGGCAATCTCTTGGAGCTGCACATTGGGGGCAGCAGGAAGAAGCATGTGGAGCAGGTCAGCCCTCCCTGGCAGCAGGGAGACACTTGCCATCTTAAATATCCAAACATGGAACCACTGCAGGGGAAGGAGGAAGAAAGAGCAAAGGAGGCAACATTTGCTACACCAAATGGAACAATGTAGTGAGGAGGAAATAAGAATGGCTAATTTTTATAACAATGCCCCTAGGACAAAACCGTTGGCAGAGAGAGAAACTCTGTGGATTCAAGGCCTGAAGCACAATTTAATAGTAGATTACTGAATGAAATACACTGTCTTATTCCATTACAAAGGTTCTATGCTTTCTCTTCACACTAAGGTTTCACAGCTTGCACTACTAATCACAGTTCAAGTTTTCTTTTCTCAATAGAAATTCATAAGAAACTCATCCAAACTCAGTTTATAACTAAAGACAGCACCATCAACAAACACAGAGCAGAAGCAAGACACTACCAGTGCTTCCAGTAAAAATAACACAAGTATAATAAGCATCTTTGAAAAAGTCTGATCACATAGAATATAAAATATGCTTTTACATATACAATAATTGCAGCACTTAAAGCTACTTCAAAAGCACAAGGATGTTGTACTGTTTCCCTGCTCTCTAATTATGAAAATGGTAAATATTTGTTTTGAGAATGAAATGAGCATAGCACAGTACATTTGCACAAAGGTGATCAAAACTCTGGGCACTTTCAAATCAGTGTTTCATCACAGGCTGTTGCTTCAAGAGGTGAGTACTGCTGACCAGTAGGAACTGAAGCAAGAGCAGAGTCCATCTTATCTTACTGCCCTGACTGCACTTACCATTGTAACACTGAGATGATATTGATCATTAAACCTGTAGGAGCCCAGGTGGTTTTCTGCCATCTTAGTATAACCTGAGTCACTCCACAAGCAGTAGCACCCAGAAGGGAGCACAGCCACAGAGCCAGGAGCAAAATACTTTCCCTGGTTAGTCACGTAAGCCTGACTCAGCTTCCCACAAAACTACAGCTTTGTGTTTTAGTATCCAGCCCCTACTTTCAGTGAAAATGGACACCACAGCCAATTTCAGGATGTCGTCTTGATAATTTCTAAATAATCTTTCTTTGAATCGGGCCTTTCATACTGGACACTATTTTCTCATACTGAGTGCTGTGATACTCTGCCATTCAGTTAATCCAAGTAGTTCAAGAGATGTTGGATCAAAAATTACGATGCTCAAGAACACAACAGGCCTGAACATCCACATTTAAAAGCCAGAAACAAGTGTGCTTTCATTTACTTACCTCTTTGCTTCTTCTAAGTGGCACAGATATTCATAAGCAATATTCTGACGCCTCCTCTCATCCATTTCCTCTGCAGAA
>VZDJ01000135.1:784200-795174 GCA_008694505.1 Cyanoderma ruficeps
ATTTCCTCTGCAGAAAGCCTTTCATCATCCACAATAGCTGCAAACAGAAACCCATATCAAGTTATACATAAGCCGGTGTGATTTTCAGAGCAATTTTACTCAGAACCAGGGTGAATTACTGAAGAAGAAAAATTAAAATAATTATCACTTCTCTTTAGAAGAGGCCTTTTATAGTATGGTGTGCAAAGATGTCTAGGTTACCAAGAGTGTTCTGTTCTCTCTACAGTGAATTCCTCAAGTTTCACTTCCTCAAGACCAAGTGTGTAATGCTTTGAGGCCATAGCCTGGTTTGGGGGCAGGATAGAGCTCTCAAACACAGGGGGCTGAGGCTGGGAGCCAGCAGAGCTTCAGCTTGCACATCCTCAGAGGAGTTTGAGGGCTCTCATGAGGAACCTCAAGGCAAGAAGCAGGTGGAGCAGCCCCATGCTAAGCAGATCCTCAACAACAGAGACAAAAACACACTGCACAGGTATCTCAAGGACAACGTGGGAATTGGCTGCAACTTCAGGAACCCATGAGACTGCAACACGCTGGGCTGCCTTCCACTGATGGAGATGATGAGGGCTGCAATCAAATGAACCATCTGTGGTTTCTCCTACTTACTGCTGCAACCCATCACCTCCCATAAAAACACTCTCCCAGCCTATTAAGAATGTCTGTGCACATCTCCTGCTGCAAATGACTCCAATTATTTACAGCTACTACCCAGTAACTGATCTTTTCTCTACTTGTGGAGTACAGAAGGGGCCTCTGTGAGCAGCTCTCCAATTCTTCCAAATGTTTCTAGCAGTGAGTCTGAAGGGGCATACTGTAGTGCTGACTTCAAGATGAATTTCAGCCACAGCAGGTGAGACTTCTGTAAACAGCCTTCAGCATAAATCTGTTACCAAAACGACACCCTATTTGTTGAGTGTTGGATTAGATCATCCTGAAGGCATCTTCCAACCTTGATAATTCTGTGAAAAATGTGGTCCTACATTCTTTCACATTTTCAGTCACATCACCTCTCATGCCATAGCTGGTGGGCCAGTGGCTGCATCAGTGAACCAGAACAAGGGGTGGCTCTTGCTAAAGAGTCCTGTTTGTGGGAGGATTTTTGGCTCCCTGATCTGAGCCCCTGCACACTTGCAGGCACAGTGGTGCAGGCACCAGGGAGGGGACGGAAATGCAGGGCTGAGCTGGCTCTGCTCTCTGTGGCAGCCCACGAGCTGGTGAGCTGAGAACATCATGACACCTCAGTAAAAAAACCACAGCCCCTGCTCCTCCTGAAATGCACTGGGACATGCTTTGTTAGCTCCATTCTCACACAGACTCGTTCGTGCCACGAGCAAGTTCTCAGCTTTTCCCTGACAATTGCTTTAAGTGGTGGATAAACACTTTCTGGTAATGGATATAGGCAGCTCAAGTAAAAAGCACTTAAAACAGCAGGACTCCAGGCCTTGCAAGTACTTGGATACCCAGAAATCTGTACATAAGAACCAACCAACCAAACAAACCAGAAACAAAAACCCAGAGAAATGATCTCACATGCATTTTTTACTGAGGACACAAAAGAAAGCATACTACTCACCCACAGTTTGGACTGATGCTACCATACATTTGTTAAGGTCTTGTATAGCTGCTTCAAGCTTTGTAGTTTAAGTTTTAATGACCACATGGGACTCGATATCTCTCATCTCTCATCCTTTGCTTTTAAGATTGCTCTTCCTAATTACCCAGATACACCCATCAACAAATACATGTCTTGCTCAGAGTTTCTTTTAAGTCTGGTAGCTCCAATAAGCATGACTCACTCTAAAATGAGATCTCAGATACTGTAATCGGGATATCACTTGCCATGCACCGAAACAGTTTGGGTGCAAACGTGGGTGCAGATGGTAAAACATTCTGCCTGGCAAACTGGCCATGGAGGCTGCTCTAGTACTGCTCTTGCCTCACCACCATCAGCACGAGCAGACAGGCTGCTCCCACTCCATGACATATCTCCTCTGTTGCAGAGGGCTTCTGACTTCCCAGAGCCAGGGAAAAATACCAACGAGCCACCACACTGAAATGCAATATATAATTTTATTGTTTGCAACACTGAGATCAAGGACCCCTTCTCAAGAACTCTCCCAGCTATGAGTGTTCGTGAATGGAGACAAGTGCTCTCAGAAGAGCCCAGCTGATTGTCCTAGTTGGCTGCTGTCCGACCAGCTGGGGTGGGACACCCAATACCAGGCCAAGCCTTCACCCTCCATGACAATTCCCATGCCCCATTCCTCATAACCTGTTAAACAGTTGTTTGCTCCTGCCCTCCAAAGACAATTCAACACATCCATAAGCAAATCAGAAAAAAGGCAGCTTGTCTGAAGACAGGTGAAGGAAAACCACATGACTGATTTGATAAGTATCAGTCTAGGAATTAACCCGAGTAACACTAATGCTGTACAATCTAGTCCTGGATCTGCACATCCATGGGTGCCTTCCATCCCCAGCAAAAGCATCCCAGGTCAAGCAGCCCTGGACAGCCTCAAACCCCTCATTAAAATACTTGCAAAGATTGATCCAGAGAGTGGATGAAGGCACCAACAGATATTGTGGAATTGTGATGGTTGTTCTGCTTAGCAAACACTGCAACAATGAGAGGAAAGGGCAAGATTAAAAAACAAGTAACCTGTAGACACTGGGAAGGGCAAAACCCAGCTCCTTTCTAGAGAAGGTATCAGCAGCTCACAAGTTGGAAATCAGACTTTTCCTGTCAGGGCCAAAGCAGCTAAAGTTTCTGGGCTGGCTATCTGAGCACTGAGAATAGAGAGCTCAGGGAATGCCAACACCTACAGTGCTAATCCTGGGAGGAGTCTCTTACAACACCAGCTTCCAATAAGTCTGATTACACACTCACCCTGCAGCACATACTGGCTTCAAAGCAACTAACTGTGCTATCACATCAAGAGTGGTTGCAGACACAGCTTTAGAAACAGAAATGACAACCTGCAGGATAAAGGTGGCCTCAGGACTGAGCTGCAGTGGCAATTACTTTGAAGACTTGGGTTCCTAAAGTCTAGTCTATAATAATATATTTTGGCAAGGGCGTCAGTCTTTGACTAGAGCCCTGTGTACATCTCTCTTCAAACATCCTGAGAGAATCCATCAAGCCAGCCACACCAAGTTCAACACACAAACAAGTTTGGTTTGGAGACAAAGCTCAGTCTTTCTGCTTAACAGAGTAAGTATTAGTCAGAAGACTAGGAAGGCTGATGAAAGAATAAACATATTTCTGCTATATCAGTAACTTTTTGATAATGCTCAGCTCACAAAGGAAGAGAGTGCTGCAATAAAGGGTGTTATGTGGCAGAGTAATCAGGGCTGGGCTTCACCTGGTGACCTCTACCAAGCAGGCTCCTGACACAGTGTTCCAATTGAGAAGACCCAAATGCCACAGAACAAGGCACACTCTACATGAAAGCTATACAGAGGGAAAAAAAGGCATATAAATAATGTATAATGATTAAATTCATTAATTACGTGACTTAATTTCAAATTGAGAGGGAAAAACCTAAAATATTCCCTTGAAGAGGGAATGTTGAGAGTTCACCCGGACAACTAACAAGAACTAATTAAAAATGCTAACCTTAAAGCTCTATTTAAATTCATTTTAGATGTTGACACCCTGTTAGCCTAGCCTCAGTAGACACAAAATATGTGCTAAGACACCAAGTTCAGTCATAGACACTTCTTCATGAAAAAACCACTCAAGGAAGAATGTGTATGAAGCACATGGAACAGTGACCAGTACTAAAGCTTAAATTGCCACACATGAGAGATTTATTCTGATACTCAGTATTCTGGCGCCAAGTTCCTAATTCTTACCACAATTGATTCAACAGAAATAAAATAGTGTTCTACTAGTAGCTCCCTACATATGTGTATTCTACATATTTAGCATGGAAGTAAGAGTTTATCAAGGAGTTTTCCTAAATTGAAGACTTGGCCATCTTCCATCAGCTGACACATTGTACTTACATGCACCCTCCTCATTCTAAAATTGTCCTGTGTAGGCACTATCTAGGACTAATTGATGTTTAAGGTCTGGTTATGAATTGCAAGAACTTTCTGATGTGCCCTGATCCAAGATAGCCACTCCAGTTGTTGGCAAATTTTTGGAGCTTTGCCAGTTGCTGACCACAGAGCTGACAATTCAACCCAAGGCACTCGGTGCACCTACAGACAACATGGTGCCCTGCAGGATTTACTGAGTCAGATACAGCATTAGCAGACAACCTGAAAACATTTCAAATTTTTGGGTTTGAGCAAGTTTTCGGAAACAGAGCCACTACATCTGAAGATGCAATATTTTTACTGAAACTATCAATCAGCCCAGGTGTGCAAGTGCCACTGGAGCCATCACCTCACTAGCAGAATCTGGAAAGAGAATCAAAACTTCAGGTTCACAGAGATGTGGTCACTTTACACAGGAATTTTAAAAACTAGAACTGTCTCTGTAAAAGTCATCCAAGTTCAGAGTTCATCCTCATATTACATCCCTGACAAGGACTTTGGAGGTCCCAAGGTCACAGAGACAATTTATATTGATACTGAGTTTACTGTCTAACCACTGTTTCAGTACCTCATCACCCTTAGAGAATTTCTTCCTAGTGTCTAATCTAAATCTATCCTCTTTCAGTTTGAAGTCATTCCCCCTTGTCCTATCACTACACATCCTTACAAAAGGTGCCTTTCCCTCTTTCTTGTTGGCTACAGTAGCCTTTTCCCAGAGCCTTTTCTTCTCCAGACAGAACAACCCCAATTTTCTCAGTCTTTCCCCACAGGGCAGATGTTTCAGCCTTCTGATCATTTTTGTGGCCTCTCCTCTGGACCTGTTTTAGCAGATCAACATCCTTCTTATTCTTGGGGCCCCAGAGCTGGATGCAGTACTCCATTTGGGCTGTTATGTGGCTGGAGTGGAGCAGGAATAATCACCTCCCTTGACCTGCTGGTCACGGTAGCTGATGTTTGAGTTCACATTGACTGAGAGAGGTTCCGCAGGTCTAACTTGAAACAGTTTGCAAATTAGTCCATGGATCCGTGGACTGTACCTTTCAATGGTGCTAAACTTAAAATTTCTGTAATATGTAACAAAACAGCATGCAAGGAAAAGTAAATTTGTTACAATTTCTGAACACAAATTTATGGAACACTTTATAAAGTATCATCCTTAAATTATTCCTGTATAACCATTTACCAAAGAGTTTTTGTTATCTTGGAAAAACGGAAGCTGGAGAAAAGACCCTGCAAAAACTTACAGCAGCGCTTAAGGCTTCCTGGTCATTCATTTTCTCTCACACACATGACTATCTGCAGCAGTGCAAGAACAGCACGTGGCTGCTTCTAGCAGTCAGACCCTTTAATAAGGCATTTGCCACAGACATACCAAAGGACTTCTCACACTGAAGAAGGGAAAGAAAGGAGCAGAGGCTTTTATTTCCCAGGGCCAATCCCCCTCAATTTCCTGCCACCAGGGACTTTTTCCCATGAAAAGCAAGACATGAGCAATAAGGAGGAGAGCTCTTTTGGCACCACAACAGGGAAGCTCAATGAACAAGGCAGAACAGATGATGGAGAGAACAAAATCCTCTTACGGTAATAGAATTTGTGAAGTCAGGGTTGGGGTGGGGAGGAAGAAAGAGATACAGGAGTAAATACTGTAAAGTGCTGGCATAAATTTTTTTTCACTAGAGAGTTTGAATAAAACATTAGCTAAACCACATTTGGCAGTCTCGGCTGTCTCAGCCACACAGTAAGCAAGGCAAGGCAGTGTTTCAGTCCACTGGCAAGAAGTTCTGCAAATTCCGTAGACAAATCCTGTCCCCCTCACACCTTCCTGCCTCCTCCTCCCTAGCTCATACCCCCTTTCCAGTGTTAGCACAGTCAAAAGTACTCGACAGAGCCATGCTATAACAAAAACAAAAGCCAGGGAGCCTTTCTTGCACAAAAACTTCTGATTGACAGTTTGCTGGCCATAGCCAGTCCAGTGAGAGCTGAGCCCAGTACAACAGGCTCTAGTCAGCATCCCATTTATGTCTCCCTGTACTGTGAGGACTTAAAGCATTTGCCATCACAATTTAAGAGGAAGCTAGTTGCATTTTAGATGGTCACAGTGACATAAAACCTTACGTTGTGTGAGAACGTATAACTATCTTGTCCTAGTTTGAAAGAGGCCAATAAACCTTTTGTGCCTCCTTTTTATTTGTAGTAAAATTCATGCTCTCAGGTACCTACTACCCCATGAGTGCCTGCCTTGGGCAGTTCAGCTCCATGGTTTCTCCTAGTTTGGCAGTTCATATTCTGTCCACTGCACCAACACAGCACCAGCCAAGCCCTGTACATGGAACAGGCTGAGCTGGCAGTGCTCTGACACAGGCTCACTGCTCCCTGATCTGTCCTCATTCCAACAGCACAGGAGCTCTGATCACTGCCAGGAAGCTGCAAAATACAGGGAAAAGATACACTTACAGGTGCCATAAAAATACTTCTCCAAGCTACAAGCAGATGGAGTCGTGTCGTCCCCGCCCCCACCCACCCAAGCCTCTACTCTCAATATCAACTTGCAGGTATCTAATTGTAATGGTTTATTAAATATGCAGAAGAAAGTATGTCAACTATAACTGTGTGAACAGAGGTAGTTCTGCAGGCTACGAAGAAAAAATGGCTTTACAGCATCAAATACCTATTACAGGTGTTCTGTTATTAACGTATTTTGTACCTACAGGTCTATTGTTATGCTGGAAGTGGCTCTGATGAAAACAGCTTTCTGTAGATTTCTTCTGTCAAAAAGCGAAATTGCAAGCAACTAGCATGTGTCTCAGCAACAAGACCAGATGGCCTGAACCTTTTTCTGTGTCTCCAGTTTGGGGGATTCAGTTCATTCCCTCAACATTTGCTCCAAGGAAGGGCTCTAGACAAAGGCAGACACTGCAAGCACTAAAAAACCTGCAACAGCTCTGAACTTGGAGCACAGATTCACATGGGAGAGTAGACTAATACACTTCATTAAAGAATGGGGGTCCTCAATATCTAACTTTTCAAATGTTTCCAACATTGAACTACTCTCTCCCTTGAAAATGGGTATAACTCTTCTAATCTAGTTATTTCGTCGTCAAAGCACGCAGGTTCATATTTTAAAAAAAAAAAAAAACGAATGCATCTTCTGACCAGTAGATAGATATTATCCCCTCTCACAAATTGTGTGTCAAGCAAGATCTACAAGGCCACTGTTCTGAACTGCATCTCACTGCCAGACACTGCACAAACAGGGGGAGCAAACACACACCATTAGCATGGGAGTGTTGAACACAGACATCCAGTAAAAAACATCCTGATATAAAATTAAAAATGTTTGCTGAACCAGTCTTTCCCCTGAGCTTTCCGAGAGAGCCTCATTGCTGTGAATTTACTTTCCCCAGTCCTCCTCCTCCCATTTCCTTGATAAAGGTCTTATTTCAGTCTTATGTATCTGCTACCACAAGGCCAGCCACATCCATTTACAGATACTGAGCATTATTGCAATACGTGGACCTTGGGACCATCATACAAGGGAACAGTGATGCAACAGCAACCACATTCCATGCTCCTGGAGCCAAGTGTCAAAACCACTTCATTTCAGCCAGACACTGGCAAAAGTCTGTGGGGCTCCTCAGACATGTCCCAAGGTACTTCAACCCCCACAAAGTTTAGAAAAAGTCTCGTTTAACCACAGACACAAGATGGCTTTGGCATTGAGCACGTGACTACATGTGCTGCCAGAAAGTTTAACATTCCATTTTCTGCCTATAGATATACACATCCTGTACTCTGCTTTTAAACCTCCAGCTTTCTATGGTACATCACATGACACTTCAGTAGAGGTAAATATTAGAAGACACTAAGTAGTTCTGAGATTACCTTACTGTATGATGATGCTAAAACATGGACATCTCTTTCCTAGTAGGGTCTAGGAAACCTTATTTAACCCTGTGCAGAAAAATAACGTTTCATTTTATCCATTATAACTGTTCAGTGTGTTTGGAAGAACAAGGAGACAAAGTAATGGACTCCAAGGAAGCAGACGAAAACCCGACCATTTCCATTTAGCTGCAAGTGTTGCCATCTATGATTACAAACATGGAATGCAATGTATCATCTTGTTGCTCAACCATTTCCACCAACATTTAACTGCTGGTCTCACCGTCTCCAGCATACTTGGTGCAGTTGCTTAATAAAATTGTAACTGTTTATCGTTGCATACTTGGCTAGCTAGTCAGTTCAAGGCGCAACACCTTTTCCCAAGATTCAGGTGCTCAAAAAAACACCATTAAAATCTAGCTCCTTTCTATGACCTTAAACTTTTAGGTCAACTTAGGCAATTGACCTTAGCGCTCTTCAATCATTTTTTCTTTTTTCTATTTTTTTTTAACACTCTTTACTCATACTCCTTATTTACTAGTAAATCCTCAGTCTAAGTTCCCAAAAAAGTCAGAGGTCTAAGTAAGCAGACTGATGCACCCTGAAGAGGCAGTGAACACCAACTACAAGCCATTTCTGTCACTTGCAGGCCATATTATCTCCACATGCTTAGTCCAAGCACATCAGCATGGCCAAACTTCAAGGCAGCTTTTCAAAAGCTTACATTGGTATTGCCTCTTGTTGGAAGGTTTATTTAGTTTACATATGTTTACAACAAGAATGACGCTTTTCATGTGGGCTAAAAAAATATATATTTTTTTGAGTGCTCGAGGCATTCAAAACCACTTTGCACATTTGAACAAGCTTTCCAGACATTAGTTCATGAGAAAACAAATAGTAAAGTGTCAAGGGTTCCTTTGCCACCTTTATCCACTCACTATTTTCTTAAATAAAGAACATGTAGTTTGAATTATACGTATTTTGACACATTTATCTTTTGCTTTGTTTATTTCACTGGAATGACTTCAACCTGTTTGCTTTATATTAGTAATATACATTAAAATCCTAAATAAAAGAGGCAAAATTTTACCATATGGATTCAATTTCCTTACATTTACCTACTGTGACCTCAATTCAACTTAACACAAGCAGACTGTAAACAAAATAATGAGAAAGACGGTTTAATCTTGCCAGGCTAGTAAAATGCACTATGAAAGACAGAAAAATGCTAGTGTCTATTACAGTGTGCCAGGTATCAACCCTGTAATTAGGTACAGTCAGAAGACAAACGCAAGTCTTTTCCCTAAAAATGCTATCAAATATTTTTATAGTATTAGGCAGTTTATATTTAATTTTTATCTGAAGAGACTTGCACATGTATAAATAAGTCAAATGCAAACACACACATACATAAAAGGAAAAGTAACTTGTGGGCACTAGAATACTGTGACGATCATTTGAAAAAAAAAATTAAAAAGGCAGCTAATCCAAAAGGCATTCATCTCTATGCAAGCAGTTGGAATAAAGAGTCACAACAAGTTAGCAGGAAAGGTGACTGTGCCTGCAGCCTTCTGCAGAACCCCAATGTAACTTTCATTGTGTGTAATCACACCACAGCCCTCCCTGAGGCCACAACCCCACCCATCAACACTGGTGGCAGGGCAGAAAGCCACTGCAGAAGTGGAGTGGAAGAACAGGAAAGTGGGGCTGGAGACCATCAGTAGAAAGGGCAGGACACAGACAGAACTCCCTGCAGTGGCAGTGGGAAATCCAAACTCAGGCTTGTCTGTCCACCCCGTGCTCACACACACTGCTGCCCACACCTCTGCGGCACTCCCCTCAGCTATTTGCATAGCAAACCCTCTGACCTAGCAGCAGTAAGATCACCCTAATTGTGTTGTTTAACACACCTCAGCCAAGACACAGGGCCAGAAGGAAGCACAAGGCTTGCTGTGGCAAAGAGGGACCCCAGGGGCTGAGAAAGGTACTCGAAGCCCACAATGGAGAGCATAACATAAAGGTTTTCTGCTTCTGTTGTTATTCCTTGGTAGAAATTCAAAAGACTGATAGCCATTTAAACAGTAGGTAATTAAGATTACACCCTGCAAATGCTGCACAGGTTTTCTGGCTAAGTCTGGACTTTGTTCAATTTCTGGTTTAGTCCTGAAAATGCCAAAAAACTGATCTGCATCACAACTTGAGGCAGGAGCAGTGATTCATAAATGCATTTGTAGCATACCTGTACTACCCAGGGGCTGGTTAGGGAAGGCTACTCTTGAATGCAAGAAAAGAGGAAGACAAGGACAGGGACAAGGGAAGTGAAAGAGAGGGGAAGAAATGAGAAACTCAGACCTCCTGAAAGAAGTTCAGGAGGAAAGAGTTACCAAATGGATTCAATATTCAGATCATTGGAGAGCTGAAACCAAAAAGCTTCCTGTCACCAAACTCTCAGTGCAGTAACCAACTGAAAGAAATGTGGTAAGGTGTAGCTTAAAGAAGAGAAAATAAGGATGACAGGAATTCTGGAATAAAAGATAATCTGGGGAGAAAGCAGTGTCTGGGTCACAAAGTAACTCAGACTGTAGAGCTGTAGGAGCCTTGGTCTGAACCATGAGACTCCAGAGGACTGAAACACCTGTCTAGGAAAAGCCATAGAGTGAGAGCACCACTTAATCACTGAGTAAATTGGAAATCACCATAAGAAAGACTGCAGTGTAGAAACCCTCAGCCTTGACATCTGGTCTTTATTCTTCCTTTGACAATTCATCATCTCCCGGTTCTTTCACAGCCAGTCTGTTGCAGGGTCCTTCTACCAAGGTCTGAATAAACCATCTGCTCACTTTTTCCACATTCTGAAAGGAGCTCCAGAAAACACCTGAAGTGTTGCAGCACATTTTTCCTTCAAGATACAAACATAAGCACGTGAATATACCATGAGGTTAAACTGCAAGAGCACATCTGTCTCTGGCTGCCTGGGTTTTCATTCCTAAATAATTATTACAGTCACAATATCTTCAAAACCTGTAATTCAAATTCTTTGACTTACAGGCA
>VZDJ01000135.1:795188-806215 GCA_008694505.1 Cyanoderma ruficeps
ATTATTATTATTATTATTATCTTAATCTTAGTGGGGGGGAAAACACTTGTGTATCAGGGATAATAGAACTGAAAATTTAGTTGTAGCTACAGACCCAGGCAATGAGACTGAGTGGTTTAAATACAAAAATGGCTTCAAATTCACAAGAACATAAAGAAATGCTGTATGTTGCATAATGCTTATACACAGATATGGTAAGTTTAAGTGATGAGCAGGACCCCTGGGGACCCAAAGGCAGAGAAGAACAGAGCCATGGCAGTCCCTGTCCTCCCCCTGGCATTCCTGGCTCCCCTGGGAAGGCACCTGAGCTGCTTGTTGAACAAGTCCCAAAACTGCTGTGCACTCAGTAGCTGTCTCTGCAACTGATATGGCCCAGCACAAGCAGGAACCACAAAATAAAGGGTGGAGGCACAACATCAGGTTCACAAGCTGAAATCTCACTCCAAAACCTCTTGGCTTTGTTGACTGTGCTGGTCCACACAGAGGCAGAAAGGCACGGTGGATGGAGATGCACCCTCTTTGTTCCTGCTTCGTGGGTGAGATGACAGATTCTCACAAGAAGAAGGCAGATGCAGTGTACCTGGGCAGGTACTCAGTTCAGGGGCAGTGCCAGGCCAGCAGTGACCTCAGTTATCACTTGAGGCCTGCTTGGCTGCCTTCACTATGACATAAGTGTTTGCAAAAGTACTGGAGCTGATACTGCTGGCTCCAGGGTAACCTCCTGCCTGTACTCCCTGGTAGGTCACTTCAGGAGAGCACTGCACAGGCAGGCAGGCATTGCTCACAGGGCTTCTGGACAGCTCTGACCCTTATTTCTCATTTGAATACATACCCAGTAATATGAACTGATTTTTCCTTCCTCATCAGGAGTTAGAACCACAGGAGAGAGCAAAATCAAAAAATATTTGAGCCTTGACTAACAGACCTTTGAGCAAGGCTTGAAAAGAGCAGACAGATCTTGACCTTTTAAGTCAGTACATATTTACTGAAACTCAAAGCTGTTCTGAGTGACAATGACACATCCAGCGTTGCATATATCACTGCAAAATCAGATACAGAGTGAGCTAGATGTTGCTCCTAACGTATCAATAAACCAAGTACTTTCATTTCCAGGAGAAGTCTTTGACAGCTGCACCCAAAAGATAATTTTTTACCCAAACTGTACACTCACAAGTTTCTGAGTATTAGTATTTGTTCTACTAAATTTCCTCTAGCCTGAGAGAAACTTTGTCCATAACCAGAAAAATTAAGTTATTCAAGATGTTATTTGCTTATGTTTACTTTATAACCCCAAATAATTTCTTTGGAACTGCCTCCTCATTACCTTGAGCACTTTTCCTCTACTCAGAGTATCACAGTGACAATGCTAAATATCAGTTGTGTAAAAAATACCAGGAGCATATCAGAAGCATTATGGAAACACATAAAATAAGTATTTTGCTTGAAACAGCAATATTAAGCCCACCAAAATAAAGGAAGCATAACTAGCACTCAGTCACTGTTATGGCAACAACAGTACAAGCAATATACATAAACTTAACACCAAACTAAGTCATGTGTTTGCAATTTTTGAAGTCTCTACCCAAAAAGAAATTTGCACACATAAGGGCTGGGCGCAGAATTTTGTAATCTTTTGCATAGCTGCAGTTTGTTCCCTTTTTTCTTCACAAAAATCAAGACTTTTGCTTAGTTTGTGACAGTTCTTCTTCCAAGTTCTGCCTAGGTTTCCAACTCACACTTACTCCCAACTCACACTTACAATGAGGCATTTACTGCTGCTAGGGGGAGTGGAGCAGAGTGAAAATACAGATACTCCATCAGCTGTACCTTGCCCAGGTAAGGTTTTACCATTCCTGTTCTCTACGGTAACCATTTCTGTATAGACCCATGGTCATAACAAGCTTTGTTCATCACAAGTATTCCTCTTCTTCCCAGTCTCCACACTAAAGGCTAAGAAGCAGGAGCACATGTGAAATATCTTCAACCTAATTTGTAACTATTTTCGAACAAATCATCAACTTTCAAGAAAGTCTGTACTTTACAAATTGAGGAAATCATATTAAAAAAAAAAAAAACCACCTTGATCACCACATGTAAATTTGCATCTGAAATGTGCCCGAGAAGCTGTTGGAGAAAACTTCTATTACTGCTATAGGAACCCAAAATTCTTAACTGCTCATTTCTTTGTCCTTTTGGGGAGTCCAGACAGACCTGTCAATGGGCAGCACTTGCAGCCTGGACAGAAGCAGCCTACCAGTCAGCACCTTCTTGGCACAGTTTCAGGAGAAAAAATACAGATGAGCATTACAGGAATCCACCTCTGTTTTTATCAGAAACTTCTGCAAACATTTATGAAGCTACTTAATTTTGTTGAAGAGTGGCAACAACAAAACAAAGCAAACCTCCCCCCACTCCCTTCCCCCCAAAAAGAGGAAACTACTAAGTGTTATTGCCATGGTTCAGTGTTATAGGAAACACCAGCCCTTGTTCCGCCTGTTACTAACCACAGTACTAAGAAAGTTGATTCATTTTATTCTAGGACAGCTCATATCTGTGTAATCTTCAGCAAAACCATGTGGTCTTACTTCTCATTTTCTGTGTGTAGATCTAAGTCGGAGCACAAGGGGCTAATTTTACAAGTGATAAAAAAGCTGTGTATTTTCTGGGTTATTTTAACCTGTTTGTTAAAATCACCACCATCACTACCATAATCAGAGGTGATATAAATTAGAAGTCAGTCACATCCAATCCTTGAAGGTATCCACCTTCAAGGATCAGCTGCCATGCAGCTTTGAATGTCCAACCAAGCCTGGTTCTTCTCCAGTGTCCACTGAATCTCAGTGAAGAAATCTGTGCTCTGCTGTGGCCTGAAAAGCAGTATTCAAAATATCTTCTTAGCTCAGATGTAGTGAAATGATGTTTACAGTGTGCCTCATTTTAAAACAGCTGATACTTTTCCTCAGTAAAATCTTTGCCCCAGATTTCTCTAAATATAATCCTTGCTCTACCCGGGACTCCTTCAAGTTCCTTTTCGCTTACACCACAATCTACCCATGCTGATATTTCTTCTGCTATACTGTATTGAGAAGACACAGAATTTTAGAACTATTTACCACTGAATAGAGACATCCAGGCAGTCAGAGCTTGGGTAGATCAGCCGATCTTGAAAAAACTAAAAATCCCAGAAACAAGCCACATATCACAAGTTACATCTCATCCCCATGGTTTTGAGGCCCCACGAGTCAAGAGCAATTTTATCAGCTGCAAAACAAAGACATTGAAAAGGCATCTTGAATCTCACTTTGTGTAAAAAAAAACATTTATCTTCTTTTCTTGTTTGAGTAGTCTAGAACTCAAACTCTTCAAATTTTCTTACCACTGTAGCATGACCTGGGAAACACTGCCGCGCCTTTCCTGACACGGATTTGTGAAATTACAGCACTAAAGACAAGATTGCCTCAAAAATATTTATATAATCCAAGACTTCCTGGGCATCAGAGAGCTGAGACCAGCCCCAGCCATTTCAGGCCGAGAGGGCACAAAGGTGTCAGCAGCACCAGAGCAGAGGCAGCTGGGGACACCAGGGCTGTGCAAGAGATGCTCCTTCCTGTGTGCCCCAGTCCACCCTCGAGTTCTGCTTGCACCTTTTCCTGCTCCACCACATGCACACTTTCCGGACCTCTCTGCGCAGCAATAACACAATTTTAACTTGACCTGCCATTCTTCCAGGTGCTGGTGCTCATCCCTGCTCCGGCTACTCCATTGTGCTGGCAAACCTGCCTGCAGGCTTATGCTGCAAACCAGGCTGGGGACCTAATCCAGCCAAAAATAATTCCATAGGAGGAGTCAAGGTCACTTCTTCCAGTAGGAGACTTGACTGAAAGCACACTCAAAACCACAATTTCAGGGTGCGGTTCCAGAGCAATTTTAACACCTCTAAATTTTGGCTACCACAATCCCACCTGGCCAGAAAATCCCCCTGCCTGGGCCAGCAAACAAATCTGTTAGACCTGCAGTCCCCCCCCTGCACAGAGCAGAGGTGAGTGCAAATCCAGCAATGCAAATCAGCTCTGCTAGGGGAGATTAGCTTCCTGACAGATTGGCTATTCGTGCTGGCAAGAGGTGAAGTTGTCTTCAGCAGCACAGCAGAGCAGCTGAAGACAAGTTCAGGCTGCTGAAACTCACCAGTTGAAGCAGTCAGCAGCAAGGCAGGAGATGGGATCCCAGTGCAAATAACACCAGTTAAAAACATCTTTATCAATGATGTTGACCCTAAACACAGCATCATGTTTTCAAAAAATCTGTGTCCTTAATTACTTCAAGGTTTTTTTGCTGTGTTTCTAATACTTCAGCCAGAGTATTAGGCACAGGTACCCATCTATGATTCCTCAAAACGTCTTTGAAACAACACCCTTAAAACACAACTGAAACATTTACTGGCCTATAGTTTGACCTTACAACCCTGTGGAAAAGCAGTTGCCTTAATAAAGCGCACTTCAGTACAGTTTGGGCAATTCCCATTCCGGCTGCCTCTGGATTAATCTGTGCTCTCCTCCCAGAAAAGGAGGCTCCAATTCCACGAATATAATCAGTTTACTGAGCAGTTTTATAAATCAAGCACAAATGAAGTAGGTTACTCTTCATTTCAGGAGGAACAGACAGTTGAGGATTGATAGCATGCATGACTACAAATTCCTCTACATACTTTGAAGCCTGGTAAGAGTTGTTTTAAACACCTTGCCAGATGATACCAAAGCTTTTACTGCACTTTCAAAGAAGCTGGTCAGAGTCCACAGGAGAGGGCTGGCAGAGACCACATCCTTCATCACTCACTTTAGCAGGAGCCTGCTAGATACACGCAGGCCAAGATAGGCATCTGAGATGAGGACAGTAGTTTGTTACAGCTTTGGAGCCTGGCTGGCAGACAGGGCAGGACCACACCTGGAGGCAGAAAGTCTTTATGAGCTAGCAGCGGTTTGCCAGCTGCTGTGAGTGAGACCTCTGAAGTGCTCCTTAAATCTGATTCCTGAAGAATTTATAGCTGGACACCTCAGCTTGGGCAATATGTGATAACAAAGAACTGACATAATCCCTCTGGATAAGTACTTCTTGCATATTCATTTGAATGAAGCAGTAATTTCACACCGAACTCAGCCACCAGCACAGGTTCTTAATGGCTGTTTATTTGCTTACACATCTCAAAAGGTATTTAGAAACTGAATGTCTCACTGTGCAGAGTTTATAGGAACACCACCTGGTTTAATATCCCATTCCCTCCTTCTCCTGCCACCTTACCAAGGCTGTTGGCCACCAGACAACACACTGCAGGCACTGCCTGCCCCACCAGCCCTTCACCACCGTGGGCCTGTTCTGTGCCACAGCAACTGGTAAAACTCAGCTGGAGTAGTGCCAGGGCAACCTGCTGGCCCACAGCACAACCCTACCCTTGTGTCAGATCCTCAACAGCCTCCTTCTCCTCCCAGCAGGGAAAATAAGCCAGTCTATGTTCAGGAAACCTCTTCAAAGCCCAGCTGGCACCAACTCTGAAGGGGACATGGCTGTTTTCTGAAGGTGAACGCCAAGTGCCAAGGTGCAGGAAGTGCTGACCCATGAACGAGCAGTGCAGGACACAGCTCTTGTACCAGCCTGTCTTATCAAGGATCAGCAAATCAAGTGTGAACAGCAGCCATCCCTCCCCAGGACGGGGGCACCTGCCCCCCACCCCACCAGCCATGGTCCCCAGGCCAGCGTGGGCGCAGATCCTCCCCTGCCCAGCAGCTGCACTTTCATTTCACAGCACGCAGAAGTTCAAGGATACCTGTTCCAAAACAACATCGAAACAGCCTGAACGAGTGAAGCAAACACAGCAGGTTAATCATTTCCTGCAAGGAGCAAGCACAGGAGAGCACACTCGCTTATCATCACGCTGAAATATGACCCACCAGTCCTGCCTGTCACTGACAGGCCTTTTTTTTTTTCTTTTCTTTTTTTTCTTCTCTGCCTTACGTGTAGAGTTATTCCTAGTAAAACATAGTCGGCTTGAATCAGCAACAGTATCGAGCAAACTTTGAGCCAGAAAAATGTAACTGAAATGTAACCGAAACCCCACTTAACAGAAGAGCTAAAAATCTGCACACTTCCTATTCCCGGCCGCAAGTATCGGACTTGATGCAGCACATTCACATGTGCTATAAATCCTGTTTCCAGAGCAATGTTAATATTTCCTGTTTCAACAGCATTCAAGTAGCTTTAAGCATGCTGTAACACAGCTCAGTCCTTTCTTTAGCAGCAGACTTCAGGGGAGATGAACCTGCTTTGTACAAAAAGCACACAGAGAACCACCCCTACCAAGTGAATTATGTGCACTTGGTTAAACAAAGCAGTTAAACCTTTTGAGTTCTCATTCAGCAGTTTAATTATTAGCAACCTACAAAAAGAGTGGAAGAGATAAACAGTGTATTTGGTTGCCAAATAACACCCATCAATAAAAAAAGGAGAAAAGTGTTCTCGTAAGTCACAGGCACTAGAAGAAAGAATACACCCAAAAGAATATATGTGCATAGGATGCAGAAAAACTTTTTTTTTTTTTTAAGTCTCAAAAAACTTTACAAAAAACCAAAATCCCATCTGTTTTCACTTAGGAAAATCCTATGGAACTTTTACCAAAAGGCATTTCCCCCTTTTTAGACTGAAAAACAGCCATTTGTTTCCCTACACTTACTAGACACGCAGACAAATTTATAGGTTTTTTATGTTAAAAGCTTTTTGAAAACCACTGGTTAGCAAACTTCCACATCCTGCTGAGCAAAGAAGCTAGATGCAGTTTCATAGAGAGGCGTAGGCTCTGTTTCACTACAGGTTTGCCCTGCCTGTCTCCACAGGCAGAGCAGCACTCCCTCATGAAGGTTCACGCTGCTCATATGTCTCATCTCCAAAATCTAGTGCCAAACAGTAGCAGCTCTGGAAGCCAGCATCAGATGTAAAAGCAACGCCCTTACTGCTGGATAACCAAGTGTGTTTCCCCTTGTGTTAACCCATCATCCAGATGCAGTGAAATTTGCTTTCTGGCCTCAGCAGCAGAGGTGAAGACTTATCCATGTCTCCAACAGAAGCATCTGCTGATGTTGGAGCACCTAGCTCAGTAGACAGGGACTCAGGGCATATATTAATTCAGCTACTCTGAGCATGTTAATGCCTAAACCCCTTTTCAAATCCAGACACTCACAGTCTTACTCTCTGTAGCTTCACTACATTCCTGGAAGTGCTGTGAAGCCATTCAGACAGTTCACAGAAACTTAAACATTTGTTTCTGCACACAGATTTCAGAGAAAACTAGCTATAAAGGAGATGAGAGTGTCAGGAAATGAGCCTTCTCAAAGATACACCACTGCCTGATTTGCTATCTCCCCATGTTCAAAACTTCATGCTTAATCTGTGAGGCACATCTGAGAATATTTTTTTTTGTCTTTATAATCTTCCACAGCACCAAGCATTTTTATTTTAAAAATGGCTCACACGTCTAGTTGTAATCTAAATCCCAATTCTCTGCAGTTTTGTGAACCTCTCCTTCTGATGGTGCTGGGATTGAGAAATAAACCAGGCAACAGCTGTACCCAGACTGGAAACCACCACATAAATTCAGTTGCAGTGTGCCTGTTAACACAGTTTCGGTGGTATAAGCTTGCTTCCTTGTAATTTTATGGTCTCACTTGAATTGGTACTTGAGATAAATATCTTCCTGAAGGCTCAATGGAGCACCAACAGAAATCTCTTCTGCATCTCTTTTAAGCTGTCAACAGCAAGCAGAGTTGGAGGCACCTTTCAACAAGTGGTCCAGGAAGCCACAAAACTTTCACCCTAATAGACCAAGGAAGGGCTCTGGGAATTTGCTCTGAGCTCTGATTCTTCCATGAACTATTCTCATCCTGAGCTAGCACCAACCCAGAAAGGGGCTGACTTGTTTGATTTCATTCATCTATTTCCTGACTTCAAATACAGAAATGATGAGCTCTAAGATTTCTTTTTTTTTCCTAGATGTTCTTTGTGTTACTGTATCAGCAAAGCTTGTAATGTACAACTGCTTTCAAGCTAAGGATATGTCTTCCCAGTTACTCACTGTGCTACAAGGTCTTATGCTCAGGGAGATTTCTTTTCCCCGTCAGCCTATAAAACGCAGCTAAAATTTGCATAAGCTTCCTTCTCTATAAAAATGAAATGCTACTCATAACCATGTACCAGTTTATATATTACCTGGCAGAAAATTATGATAGTAAAAGCCTAGCATTCTTCAAAGCAATGCACAAACTTTGCTAGGAGCTTGAAACCAAAGTCAAAAGTCCAAGTCAAGTTAAATGTTTAAAACAGTTCTAGCTCACTAAAGCAAGGGGTCTTAGAAATTTGATAGCCTATCTTGGACAACTTATTAACTGCTTAGGAAATCCAGCATAGATATGGTGTTCTCAACAAAGGGAACTGTTTAGCAGAAATCCAAAGTGAAGTTTTAGTTATGTAGGGAACCTACAACTTATGATGGGCTTTCCTAAGAACCCAGATAAAACTAGTGTAAGTTTTATAGTAAAGGGGCTTTTTCTTTTTTTGTTTTATTTTTTAAGGTGCTGGGTCTCTTCACTTCTCAAAATGGCATCCAAATGCAGTGCAGATAAAGCACATGTATTTCTCTAGACACAGGTTAAAAACCCCACACATGCACCTCTACTTGTCACTACAGACAAGGTTATGGCTTGTTCTTTCAAGTATGAAGTTTTCCATGGATTTTTTTGGTGTATTTTTTAAATATTGCCATCCACCTGGCATATTTAAGGAGCCTTTGCCTGGCCCCTTGAAAGGGATGCAACCTCAAAGGTTCCTGCAGCAAAAAATTGCGCTCCAAAATGAAATGGATGCAGTGTGGCACAGCAGCCACAGCCTCCCACTCAGGGAAGGACAGGATAACTAGTATATCCCAACCAAGCAGACCTCACTGGTCAGAGGGGAGGCAGCATTAGAAAACACAAGTGTAGCCTCATCCACTCATGTACCTGGGGCAGGGAGACCTGACACCAAGAGTGGCTACAGCTCAGAACAAGAACGTCCCCATGGTAACCTGAGCAAAATGCTCTCAAACTACTATAGCAAAGCATAAGCGCTGAGAGGATAGACTGTATCTTCAAAACTATATTTAGCATCCTTAACATGCTCATTCTTTTCCATAATAATTGAGGCCTACAATCCTTAAAATACTGTGAGCAGCTCTGGCAATAAGGTAAGGCATCCTCAGCACCCAGGCAGGAACAAGACTCAAAGGATGAGCCCTTTGCTTTAAGTCAAAGCCTAATCTTTGGCTGCATCAGAAGTCATGACAGACTGACTTTCACCTGTCCAGACGCACATATTCTGAGACCAACCAGGCCAGGTCTACACAGAGAAGGCCCTGCTGCTGGAGTCCTGATGGGCACACAACAAATATTTCTGCAGCTCAGGCAAGGGGACAGTGTCCAAAGTGGGGCTGGAGCACCATGCTGCACACCTGGACGCTGCCCAAATACACATGCAATTGCACAAGCCAGCTGTGCTGGCTTCACAACCAAAATATTCACCTTTGCCAACACAATAGGCGCTGAGGCTACGTAACCAGTGAACACACCTTCACACGGATCTCATCCACCCACTGGGTAAAATCCAAAATGAGACCTACAGGCAGGTTCCACAAGCAACCCCAACAGAGGGCATCAGTAGGGTGAATCTGTCATCAATAAGGAAAAATGTTCAGAAGAACAAGGCGTTCTGCAAGCTGAAGGTCTTAGTGCCAGGCATCACTTTTTCTACTCGCCCTAGGTGAAATCAAGGTGGCCCCCAACGCTGTTAAGGAGTCCTGTTTCTTTCTAAAAGGAGGTTTCAAAACCGGTTTTGAACAAAGCTGCTACGATAAGAACTGGGAAGTCGCTCATTAGACCACAGGATGCCAGGGTTGTTGTGAACTTTGCAAATCATTTGTGCGTTGCCATTTTGCAATGCCCGAAGTATCAGAGGCATTTCTTGTAGGAATGGCACAGCCACGAGCTTGCGCTGCTGTGCCCCCCTCTCCTCTTCCCAGGAGCCAGGAAAAGCACAGGCAGGTGCAGGAGAGACCA
Organism: Cyanoderma ruficeps; assembly: GCA_008694505.1. Taxonomy (NCBI): domain Eukaryota; kingdom Metazoa; phylum Chordata; class Aves; order Passeriformes; family Timaliidae; genus Cyanoderma; species Cyanoderma ruficeps. The sequence goes on from VZDJ01000135.1 coordinate 805,319, forward strand.
GGAGCAGCAGGAGGAGGTAAGGTGCTTCAGGGGTTTTCTTAAACGTTTGGGAGTAAATACACCCCCTGTGAAAAGAGATGCGTGGTACAGGCACGGTCTCTCCCCTCATCCTCGGGTACTTAACAGTTGCAAAGGTCTAAGACAAAGTTATAAAACTAGAAAGCAAAGGTTTAATTTTATAATCCGAAATTCCGAAGTGATAATCCAAAGGTTACCAAGTTACAACCTGAAACTACCGTCATAACTCAAGTTACAAAGTTACAACACAAACCCGTACCTGTAACGCCAAAGTTACAAGGCTAAAACCCGAAGCTCTAGACCTCTAGTATAAAACTCCCGAGCTGCAGCGCGGAATTACAGCCATAATCCATTCACAAAGTTGCAGGACAAAACGCAGCGCCCCGTGAAAACCTGTTCAAAACCCAGCCGGAGCCGGCTGCGAGCTTAACCTAAAAGGAGCCGGAGCGCTCTGCGCGCTGCCGCAGGGTCTGCTGGGCGGGTTTGATCCCTCCTCCAACTCTCTCTTTTAGCATTAAACCGAGCGAAAGCGGCAAGCCGGCGGAAACAACAAAAACAAACCAAAAAGCTGAGGAAAGGTCCCGAAAAGGAAAGGTCCCCCCACCCCAGGACCGCACTCACAGCCATAGCGGGGCCGCTGCAGGGACGCCAGCTCCTCATGGTGCATCCTGCCGGGAGGGACGGCGCCGGCCCCCGCCCGCCCTTCTTATCCTCGGCCCGGGCTCCGCTGATTCGCTGCGCCCGGGGCCGCGCCCGCCCCGAGCCCGGCCCGGCCGGGGCCACCCGGGGAGGCTCCGCCGGGGCCGGCGAGGGCGAGGGGGAGCGGGGCGGGGAACGTGAAAAAAAACCCCAAAAACCAAAAAAAAACACCCCCCCACC
>VZDJ01000135.1:806827-925716 GCA_008694505.1 Cyanoderma ruficeps
AAGGAAAAGGAAAAGAGTCCCAAAACCAAAAATCAAAAAGAAGAAACCTTTCCCTCCCAAATACAGGAAAGAACCCCAAACCAGGAATCCATGAAAACCCTCTGAAGAAAAAGGGAAACAAACCAGAAAACACCACCCCAAACAACCAAACAATTGAAATAAACCAAATTCCACAGTGCAGAAGGCCAAGGAACCTCCCCTATGGTGTTTTGGCAGAGCAGACTCTGAAGTGAGGTGAAGAACCAAGCCTGAGACTCCCTCCTGTAGTTTTGCTCTTTTGAAAAACTCTCACTCCCCACAAGCAGTGTTTTTGCCAAACCACAAGGCCACCACCAAAATTGCAGGGCACCTCTGGAGTTGGGTGTACTTGTGTGGACCTGGCCCGTGGTGGTGCTCCTTTCTAAGGGGTTTTGTGAGGGAGCTAGCCACATTCCTCCATTGACACTCCTCTCCAGTGTGTCCCTGTCAGAGACAGCTCAATTTTGGACAGCTGAGCAGCAAATCCATGAATCAAGGATTCACATCCTGTGGCCACAAGCTCCCAGGTCACTATGAAATGCACCTGAAGATGGTCAGAGGCAGAGGTTTCTCAGATGGAGGTGTATTACAGGGCAGGACTATATCCTCTTGACAGTCACTGAGCCTTCACCATGGAGTTTTGTGGAGGACAGGATGAAGTGGCATCTGTGCACAGCCACAGCCTGCCTGTGGGACACAACGCACCTGAGCATGCTTGTGTTTCAATGACGGGTACCAGCTGACTCCTAGTGTGTGTTGGCAGGTTGTCTGGAAGATTGCAGTCATTTGTGTTTCGAAATAAAGCGCTGCTGGATCTATCAAGTCTCCTCTGAAGTTTTCCACAGGTTTGAGGATGTCTGTAGTTTGTTTGTGAGGACTTTGTTTTGCTCATTCCCTTTTTGTTTGTCTCTGGCTGTTCCAGGCACAGCTCACTGAGGTGGTGAAAGACACTCCTCACAGTACCTAAGACATGGATTATTCAGGAAGAAAAGACTGACAGGGTACAGGAGAAAAACAACACCTTAGAGGAAACACTGTTATTTTCTTGAGGTGCTTTTGAGTTCCTCTGCTCCCTTTTCCTCCATCCCCAGAGATCAGGGAGGATGACTTACAGCAGAGGTGTGTGATGCTGCAGTCGGCATTTGTCTTTCTGAATGCTCTTTTGAGTTTTAAACAAGCACCCATTTACTTGCTTGCTGTCTTATAAAAAAAAAGAAAGGGGGTGATCAAACCCAACATGGAAAAGAATAAATTTGCTTCCACAATTTAAACAGTTCATTGAAAATCTTGCATTTGCTTTAAATGACCATTTCTACAGCCTTTTACACTATTGCACAGCTTAAGTCAGGGATATACTGTAGAACGCTTTCTCCATCTCTTTTATCCTTAGTCAAAGAAAGACAGTTCAAAGTTTTCATGAAAATATATTTTCTGGCTAAAATCAAGGGGCCTTTTCCCCCTGAAAAGTTTCATTTTGACACAATTGCACCATGTTTCAAATGACAACACTTCTCTCTGAGAAGTGCTTGGCCTGGTCTGCAGGTTGTGTAGACGTGGTGTGGTACAGTGACAGAGGGGTTTCTGTCCTGAAGGAACGGTCTGCCCAAGCCCCAGAGGGTCTCTGTGTGATTGATATTGGAGTCTCTGGTGAGTTTTCTTATTCTCTTACCTGCTGGAAAGACAAGGGTGTGTACAGACATGGTGTCACATGCAGGTACACTGACACCTTTGCTGAGAAAATGTTCATCCCTGTCTCTCAGCCTCTCTGCCTGCAATGTATCCCCAGCCTCCTCCTCCTCCTGCTCACCGGTGTCCTTGCTCTAGGTTGGCACCAGCACTTTTGCCACCGCATGGGGACTCAGCTTGTTGTCCCAGATTGAAAAATAATTTTTTCTCTTAATAGGGTTATTTCTTAGGCCAGCAGTTGGTTTGCTGATTTCATGCAGCTGCTTCTTAAGTGCCAGCTTAGAGCAGGGGGCAGAGCAGAGTAAGAAATGAAAGGCCAGGGAAAGGAGAAGTGAGAATGTTTTTCTGGCAGCAGTAACCTCTGTAATGCTTGCAGAACAACAAGCATGACAGAAACCAACTGCTCTCAGTGGGAACTGAGACAGGTAAAAGAATATTGGAGTAACAAGCAGCAGCCGTGCAGGCCTGCTCATGACGTTCTCATTAGGTTTGTTAATCCCTGCTTTTCCGAGTTTGGAGGCAAATTCCATCCGCTGTTTGTGGTATGAAGATTTAAACACCTCTGGCAGGGGCCAGGCAGAGAAGTTGCAGCCTGCCCCTGTAAACCGCTGGGTGCTCTGTGTGGAGTGGGGAACAGCCTTCCCTTCTTCCCTTCACCTTCCTCCTCCTTGCCCTTCCAAAGTCCTGCTGCAGCTGTGACTGGCTGGAAAGGCCTGCAAGTAAGGCTCTTCATTCTCCCACTTTCTTACAGGAACCCGAGTGCAGTAGAAGATTTAAAATCAACCACAGATTTTGGGCAGCCTACACCAGAGCTAACACTACGGACAATACGTTCTTTTTTATGAGCATACACAAACACTTTACTTCTATACGTTACAAAGAAGCCTGCACCAAAGAAATCAGTGCAGTCAGCTATCTAGAGTAAATGTTTGAATGTGAACATTTCCTGTTCATACTCTGGGTCCTTTAATGGAGCCTAAGATCAATGTCCTCACCATATTATCAAGGACACTGTATTGTGGACAGTGTGCTTCCCACTGCATTCATACCAACAATCCAGCTCCAACTTCCACACCTGCCTGCGAGGGACACTCTGCCCTAGTAGGGACAGAATGTGAGACCCAGCTAGGAATGAATAGTCTGTATTTAAATACAATAACAGTGTGCTCAGGAGCAGCTCTGGACTAAGCTCCAGATCTAAAGAGGGAAATAAGCTGAAAGAAGAGGGGGAAATGAAAATATACCCTTCCTACATATCGTTGCCTGTACTTGGATCAGAAAACTGCAGAGGCCTCTGCTACTTCATGTTTCCTGACAGTCCTGTTGTGTACAGAGGGATTTTATATGGTGAAGGATATTGATATTTGAAATTCTTGGGTGGCTTATGTAGCAGTGACGCAAGTACATGCAGGTAATTAGAGACACTAGGCTTTTTGTTGGAAACAGGGACTTTAATGTCGCTTTTTCTGTGATGATACCTGAAATTATTATTAAATCATACACCTTGGATGGCTGCATTTGTCCTACAGAAAGGAAAACTGCATTTGGTAATTTAAAAAAGCTTTTGTTTGGTGGCTTTGATTTGCTTGGGGTTTTTTTGTTGTTGTGGGGTTTTTTAAATTTGTTTGGTTGGGGATTTTTTTTTGTTTGTTGTTTTTTTTTGTTTGTTTGTTATTTCTTATTAGTTATTGCAGAGAAAGTGCATGCCCTCTTTATTTTTGTGGGAGAGAAAGCCTGGGCTGGAGAGATCGCCCTGGTAAGTGGGAGTGGGGAAGCTGCTCCTTGGGCAGGTCAGCCTGAATCTCTGCAGCACAATACGGAAGAAGATTAGCTCCAGGCAAGCTCCAAGTTACCGCAAGGACCTTTTCAATTGTTTCCTTCTCACTGCTAATTAAGGGCTGACAAGCTTAAGCTGGACGTGCCACACGCTGCTTGAGCAGACCCAACAGCAGTGTGTCGTAACCAAAAAATGTCTTGCTGCCCTTTATGCTGCCTGAAGGTCTTACCCTGACGGGTGGAATGGACTTTTAGTGCCCCGGGATGGTGGGAGGGGTCCCTCAGCCCTGCTGGAGATCAGAGGTGGCCAAAGTGATGGTGACTCGTAGGGGCATGGTGGCAGAGCTGGTGGTGCTGACGAGGATAGTAGTGGGATTAGGAGGAGCACCAGGTGAACGTAGACTAATGATTTTTGCACACATTGCAGAGAAAACTGCTGTGTTTATGAATTCAACTCAAAGGTCAAGAGGCGCTCAAGGCTGTGTTAGGGAACACAGAATCAGGAAGTGTCCTTGGCACAGCTGCCTCCACGGTCTGCTGTGGGTCTTGCTAGCAGCTGCCTCTGCAGGGAAAGGGATCAGCTCTGGGAATTGTGCTGGGTTACTGCCTCCCCCTCAGTACAGTATTCTTCTTATGCATTATTTATTATCGTGAGGTAAGTAGACAATTAAGTCATCACACAATCCTGGAGAAAATACAGACTGAGTCAGTGGGGAGACTGTAAGTCCCTTGCTCAGAAAAAGCAAGTGAGAGATATCACTTGCCTCTGCTCCCTTCCTTGTGTGCCTGGAGGGGAAAGGCAATGGTGCAACTCAGCCTTTGCTTCCCTCCTTCTCTTCTCAGCTCCTCCTTTCCAATGAGTGGCTGTGGTCACAGCAGAAACCTTAATTAAAAAATGTATATTAAGCTCAAGCTAGACTGGAGCTATGTCAGTCAAAGGATCCCAAAGAAATGTGAGATTTTACAAATTCAAAATGTCATGGCAAACTGAATGGCAGGTTAAATAGAGACCTGCAACAAAAGAGTGAAGTGCCTTTCTCTCTCAGCAACAATGATTCCTTCCCATTGAGGGAGGATTTTAATTTCTGAACTATCCTGGCATATGATTGGACACTAAACACCGAACTTCAATATTTAGAGGAAAGCATTTCTCAGATTTTGTAATGATTCCTAGGGTAAGACAAGGTAGTTGGAAATAAGCCTGAGCTCTTTTGTGAATCAATACAGATAAAAGAAACCAACTTACAGTCTAATTTGATAAAACTGAAAACTTGTTTTATAAAAGCAAAAGAAACAGTTTGTGGGATGGAGGAGAAACAAACACGTGAGTAACTACGACCAAATTGTAGAGAAAGAAACCAGAAGATGTGCGTTAAAAGGCATATTAAAGGGTAAAGCGTTACATTAAATGTGTGTAAAAGGGTGTATCTGTATACTACTGATGTCTGAAAAAGAAAATGGTTAGAGAAATTACTTCAGTGTCAGAAATCTGTCCTCTTTCTACACTTGCAAACCTCGTGTTGTTTGCCTTAAACCTCCATCTGACAAAGTAAGAAGGTGCTTAAGTACCCACACTTCAGTTGTTCTGAGGAAAATAGCCTTTTTAGACCTCACATTTTGAGGGAAAACTAGCAAATGCAGTCCTAGAAGTATGAATAGCAGTATATCCGCCAGCGTTTTTGTCAGAAGCACCTTGTGACTTCCAATTTAATAGTAAATCCAAGGACTTTTATTTCAAACACTGCCACACTGGAGAAAGCAATATTGTGATTCCTCAGTGACTCTTCCCCAGGCCTGAGATTGCATTTTACAAACTGGAGGAACACCACTCATGCTGACATGGTTGTGCTCACAGGGCTGTCTGTAGGGTCACACTATTATCTCAGTCATGGGACTAAGCTGACTTAATGTTCCTCATTGCTGCCCAAAAGCTGTGGTTTTCTTTTTCAGGAGCCAGCTCATCTCCCAGAAAGCTGCTTAAGTGTAAAAGAGGCTGGAGTGATGCGTCCTGTGCTGAAAGTGAGAAGCAGTACTGGAGTGGGAATACCAGATTATGCCATTGCTTGTTGTATCTACTTCTAATTGCTTCAATGTCGTGCATCTAGTATTACTTAAGATGCATTTTGAAGGTGTACTTTTATATGCCCTTTCCTATCAGGTGAGAGCTCCCTCTGCTTTCCCCATCTGGGCAAGAGTTTGTTAAATCTTGTCTGTCAAGGCACCTAAAAAACCAGTTTCACTGCTTAAACAGGTTTTCTAAAAAAAAAAAAAAAGGAGTTATTTGTTCAAAATGTCTTGGACAAATGCCCTTGTTCCTGCAAAAGTGGCATGAGTTTAGCAAGACAGAGGTGGAAATATTTCTGCCAGCACCCTGAGAGAAAAGAGCTTTCTGCATTTGCCTGTTGGAATAAATATTTATTCATTTAACAGAGTATTTCAGAGTGGAGTGACCCTCCTTGTCTAGACATAATGAATAACCATAAAAATGAATTCAGAACTGTTTGAAAGCAGGGAACATCTGTGGCCGGCTGCAGCTCATAGATTCAGGAAAAAAGCATTCTTTATTGAGCTGGATGTAGCAAAACTGAGATCTTGATTGTTTCCTCACATGTTATCCACAAGCTATAAGTGGTCTGCCTGTGGCAGTGTTTCTTTTGGGGGGGGGGGATTTTTATGGGTTTTGGGGGGGCATTTTTTTGGTTTTGTAACACAGCATCTGTGTGCTTCTTTGTGATTGCATGTGCTTAGCAATGTTTCCACTCCACTAAAAGTCTATGCATTATTCACTCATTAATGTTTTATTTATTTTTTACTCTTGAGGCACAGCATTAGGAGCTTTGCATTTACAGCAGACTGAGTGACAGCTAAGGCAACCCTACGACTATTTCTTGCCTGCCAACAGTTGCCCCACACATAAAGCACAGGCTGAACTCCCATGGATTTCCACTAGATTAATTCTGGTCTTCTTATTTCCATCACTTTTCCACTGGCCCAGCTCCAGCCTTTTGAAAAGCTCATTATTCACATTAGTGTAAAAAAATGAAGAACGTGTCTAAAAGACTGACAAATTCAGGCTCCAGGAGGCTCGGCCAGGAGAGCTAATCCCAGCATCCAGGACCCTTCAGAGAGAGAACACAGCGTCGGCAGCCTCCTCTTATTTAAATCAAAATGGCTTCCATTCGAATTACACTCCTGGAAGAGTCTTTGCTGTTTCCCGAAAGGAAAACAGGTATTCCTCAGACAATCGGATTCCAAATCGGTTGTGTCTGTACCACTAAAATGAGTATGTGGAAAATGAGCAGTGGAAAGTTAATCAGCACCTTGTGCAGGTTGGGGGGCAGTGGTGTCCTGGCTCCTTGGGTTATGGCAGCACTGCTTGCAGAGAGGCCCAAAGCTGCCTCCCCTAAAGATTTTTTCCACCAAAAACCATATCAGAGATGAGCTAACCCCTGGGTAAGGACATTGCTCACCCCTCTCACAAGGTGTGTGTGCCTGGGTGAGGGAAGGATCTCAGCCTGCTGCCGAGCAGTGACGGCTGGAGCTCCGGAGCTTTGTTAATGAGCTCATTCCCGTTCCTTCCATTAGTTATTTTTCCTGCTCCACCTGTGGGTCAGTTTGGTGATTGCACGGTTTCAGTGTGGACCAGTTTGTTTTCCATAACCGGGTTAATGATGGTAAAATATGGTCCCTGAACACGGTCAGTCTTAATGCTTTCATGGAGGAAAGGTCCTGTGTCACCGGGAACAGGTAGGTTTCCTTGGTTTCAACACTCGTGTAACAGTAACAATGCAAAATAACATAGTTAATTACAGATGACTTCTTAAACAGGTGTGTTCCCTCACCCACCTGTTTTTTTCTTTTGGTTTATGATCAGCCAATAGTTCTGATGTGCTTTTGGCATGCAAAGCCCAGAGTTTTACCCTGAGAACTGGGCTCCATTTGACCCTGTATCCCTGCCTTCAATAATAATATTGATAATATAATAATATTAATTCTGTATATGTCTTCAATAATTCTTCAATAATATTGATTCTGTATGTCACAAAACACAGTATGGCAGCCCCACCAAAGACACAGAGTTAGAGTTCACATTAACACTGCAGTGCCAATATTACTGTAACACAAAAGCACATCAACACCTTAGTGTTCCTTGGGTCTACATCAGCATCTTTACTTACAGCTGTGACCAATTTTTTTAAAATATATATATTTTTATTCTTTTTTATATTTAGATTTTAAACCCCTTGATTTTAGCTGAAGACTGAAGGGACAAAGTCAAACTCCTTCTGAGACTTGAGCTGATCGCCAATTACTCTCAAGCAGCCCGATCTTACTTTTCATATAATTATAGTGAACACTATCAAAACAGTTATTTCTGTAACTCATGGACTGAATGGGAGGGATGGGGAAACATATTCATAGACAGCAGTTCCCAGAACTGTTGGATGGGAAAGGAACGTGGGAAAAAAGACCCTAACTGGTATGTAGTCCTGTCTACCAGATGGAATGCCTTTCAGATAGTCTGGTTCTAACACCAATGCTGAAGGGATCTTGGTAGGCAGAACCCAGAGTTTGCAAAGGAGTCCAATGGGGCATGTGTGCAGGACCAACCAGCCCAAGATAAATGATGCAGCAAATACAAGAATCCACTGATGGCTTCGCTTCCAGAAATCTTGTGAAGGTACTCTTAGTTTTATCTGATTTCTCATTCCTACTGTCTGTAAAGTCCAGTCGAGTGTCTGTAGAGCCCAGTCTAACTGCAAAGCAAAGGGTGTTTTTATTTACAGTCGTGTGCACCCTGAAAGTCCTGGAGTTAAATGGTCTGCAGTCTGTGTGCGCACAGGATAAAGTTAAAAGCATTATAAAACAGATGTTGTAAGATTCACATTTCAGGTCTATTGTAATTATTGTCCAAAAACTGCTGTTCTGCAATATTTGAACTCTGCATTATCATGAAACTTTTAAATTAAAGTGCTATTTGCCTGGGGGAGAATAAAGATCAGATCTGTATTTGCTCAGAATTCAGCCAAATTATCTGGATATCCAAGCAACATTTTAAAGTTTTGCAGCAGGCATTTCACACTTCTTCCTTGTAGCTAAGGATTCTTAAGTGCCTCCTTTTTCAGCCCATAACAGTGTGTTTGAGGAATACTTTTACAATTTGTCATTCTGTGACTAGAAATGTGACAGTCTGGCTTTTCTGAAAGATAGTGGAATTTACTCAAGTACTGATAAGGCTGACACTGGTTTTTCTTTCTATTTTCACAGCTGGAAACATTGCCTGGGTTGAATAGTGTGGGAGTTTCCAAATGTAGTCCAGTCAGGCATTTTTTCCTTCCCAAGCTATTTAGTATGTACAACTTCAGTTTGCCATAGTCGTGTGTACTGAAATCGTTACTGAAGTCCTAATCAGATCAGCTAGGTTCATCATGAGAACCACAAGCAGCATGGTGTGAAATGCATCTGCAGAGAGAGTGCATTAATTTGTATACTCCAAAAGTTTATGTGTGGTGACAGCAGAAAATATACAGAATGGTATGATATTCAGTTCAGCTTAATATTTTTAGGAAAGCCTATGAAGAAATTTCAGCCAATATTTCTTATCTCTGTCACCAGGGTAAAGTGCTATTAAAAAGTTCCAGTGTTGAATAAATTGATTGGGGACCAGTTTGGGTTAGATACTGATCTGACATAATACATAACCTGGGTGACTTTAAAATTGCTATGGGTTGAATACAAATCATAGCCTTGCTGGCATCCTAGTGGAAAGCAAGGCATATGGAGGATACATGTGATCTATTTTAACATTTGTTCTCAGGGATATACCGTGCTGGATACCACAAAATAACTCCCCCTCTCAACATCTGCATCCTCATTCTCTATGTACTCATCTCAAAAAATATGTAAATGGACACGCACAAACAGAGTGTTCTGAATTAAGTATCACTATTTTGATAGCATAGCTTTGTCAGCCAGAAGTGCATATATATATGTCTATATATAAGTATGCTTCCAAAATTCATTTGGAGGAATGCTGTCTTATAAGTGAAGTATCCTTTGCAGGGTGACGTCCTCCAGCACAGGAGATGTCCTCCAACATAAAATTCCCTGCTACTGAAGGTTCTCTAGACCTGAAAGGAAGCTGTGAAGCATATCTGCATAAAACTGCAGAAGATAAGAACAGTATTTCTTCCCAGAAGGAGACTAGAAGACAAATCTCACTAGAGGATGAGAGAGGTGTACCCTTCAAATGCAGGTAGATGAGGATGAGGATGCACATCTAAGGAGACTTGAGATTTGAATTAGGGCTTCTGTTGGTTGTACTTAATTAATACAGAATGTTGTTTTCCATACTGTATCACAAAACAACCTGGTTGCTAAAAGACACTCACAAAATCATACATCCCCTTTGTAATAGGGATTTGAAGACAGTACTCTTGCATGAGCTGGAAAACGTTTCAATTCACATGTAGCTTAACTTTTCCCTGTTGATGACACAGCTGAAGAGACTCATATGTTTTGTTTAGTCCATCATCTGTTTAAAATAACCTATATTTGGAAATGTGTTTCCGATTTAGCCATGGAAATGTCAGACTATAAATAACTCAGCATTTTTTGTTATTTTAAAGTTACAACATTTGATCTGTTGATGCTTTTTGAATGTCCAAAAAGCACAAATGCAATGAACTTAATATTGTTGCAGTTCTGCTTCAGTTTTGGGGGTTTCTGAGTTGTTTTTTTTTTTGTGTGTGTGTATGGAGGTTGGGGTTTTTTGGGTTTTTTTTGTTAGTAGGTGTTTGTTTGGTTTTGGAGGTGGTGGTGGGTTTTTTCCTGTGAATACTAAATTCTCATGGAACCATAGTTTATTGAATAAACTTCCACTGGCCTTTCAGATTCATGGATCACTATACTTTGCAGCAGGATGTTTTTCACATCAAGTTAGACTAGACCCTTTTGTTGATAACGTACAGTTATATACTGAAAAGCCAGGTGTCTATTTTGTGTAGTTATGTACCATAAAAACATGAATCCCAGATGGTTAACTGAGGAACTTTGCCTCTTACAACTGTAGTAACTTTTACTGTATTTTTTTTTCCAGTCGCTTAAACTCATTTATTAACTTGTTCCATGTTTACTTTTACTATATGTTCAACTTCTATTACAGCCACTAAAAATTAGATACATAGAGAACTGTTGTAAAGTAACTAATTAAGGTAAAAAACCATTTTTCTGTATTGTGGGTAGTGTAGTATGTTGTGGATAAAGAATAACAATATTCCGGCTATCATCACACCTGGTATGTATTCATTGCAGAGAACATATCTTTATTTTAATATAGCAGAGCAAAAAATCATCCCCATTTATTAATCTGATGTACACTAAATAACTTTGCATTTGTTACACAGATGATAAATATTTTGCAGATAAATTTATAAACACTTCCACATTTTATAGATTTATACTGTACACAGTCATCCTACACAGAGCATGCCCTTTCACGAATATCCAGACAGCTTTCCTCAGAGGACTTAGTCAAAACACTTGGTCAAACATTTTGGAAGCTGGCAATTTGACACAGAGGAGGATACTGGAAAGATGAGTTCACAATTGTACCAGCTGGACTTGAAATGAAAAATTCAGAACTCCAAAAGAGAATTTATCAAGGCACACACATGCAAACACATATATACACTAGTGATGACTGTAACCTGCTTTCCAGGTGCACACAGCAGTAAAGGAAACAAAGAAAGAAAGAAACAGAGAGGTCAGGACCATTGCCAAGATCTTGATGCAGATTAGCAGATCTGAAGTCGAATTCCCATGTTCAAATGGCAATTCAACTTTAAAGTAGCTTGTTACCCGTATATACAATATGTACATGTTACCTTGCATTGAGAAATGGAGATTGTCAGAAATGGTGATGATTTCCTTGACAACACATGCCCACTGACATACCTGTGTGACTGTACACTGAAGACCATTTGAAAAATGGTGTGGCCAGTTGGCTGGCAGAGCAGCTGGAAATCTGGGTGGAAGTTTAGAAGCAGAAACTGGGAACAGAAAATAACCACAAAAAAAACCCTAGGAAGGAATATATCTTCTCCTTCTGTTGCTTAGCATTAGAAAACGCTAAGAGGTTTTTAAGAAGATCAGCGGCCTGACAATGCCAATACATTGCAGTGAAAGCAACAATCTAACAAGTTTTTAAGAAAATCAGTAACCTTACAATACCAGTAAGTTGCAGCAAAGGCCAAGAGCTCTACTTCGTGTACCTCATCCTGGACACCTGACTTCTGCACATATGCCATTACACTGCAATAGAAACTACTCACTTAAAAAAAAGATCTAATTTTATACAGTATATTCCTACTGTATAATATTTGAGGCCAAATATGAGATACAATTTAGTTGTCACAACACTGTGCAGCTGAACGTAATACAGATTTTTTTTTTAAATTGGGGTTTTTAATACAATATTCTGTAGAAAATGGTTAAAATATGTTGCCAGTTGATTCACTTAGCTTTCAGCATTGCTATTAAAATCCTTTCAGTGTTTGTGAAACACTACATTCATAGGAAAAATAATTTATCTTAAAAAAAGAGCTGAAAAACCACATTTCTCTCACAATAGCAATTCCAGCATGGCAATATACACAGTCACATACTTAATATTTTTGAAAGACAAAGCTGGGATCCTAATCCAAAAAAACTGCTTCACTAATTTAAACAGGGGTCAGATTACACATACAAATCTTCTCTCATATAACACTTTGTAGGATCCTAAACCACTTGGAAGACAATAAATGCAGGCAGACACCAGCAGCTTGGGGCATTTTTAAATTTTTTATAAATAAGCTAGCTTTCTTACCGTGCTGATTTCATGCCTGCTCTCAATTTTTGTTGCAAATGTCAATGTAGCTTTTCATCTCATTAGTGAGTCACTAAAGCAATCAGTCACCATATTAGGATGATTGGTAGCAGGAAGAAACAGGAATGCACTAAAAAGTTTGTCCAAAAGAGATGATGGGAGGTTGAGTTTTTTAAGTAACTCTTCAAATATTCTCCTTTTTCTTCCAAGGCATTGGTTTTAACCTACGTTTACACATTTACATGTATAAAAGGTAGTATTATCTACTGCTGCTATATATTTGAATGACAATTTTCTACTTAAAACTGCCTGTTGGTGATCACAAGTAGAAACTATATGCTGTGGTTTCACTCACTGCATATGTTTTCCTCTTGGAAAGATCTCCTCCTTTCCAAAAGAACTATCGTGTAAGCCCTTGCTACACTTTTTTAGCCTCCTCCCAAAGGTTTGGTATGCACTGGTATTTAGTTTATCAACTCATAGGAGACACAGGGAAAAAAAAGAATAGCAAGCTGCTTGGGTTGGTCCGAGGTTTGTTTGTTTTAATCCCATTATAGAGCTGGCTTTCCTATAGCAAATATACATTCCTTCCTGTGAAAGGAATATGCCCTTTCTTCTACTTTCTTGCTTCTGTAGCATGAGTGCATGTACCCTACTAGAAGAAGAACACTGCAAAGGGTGAACATCCTGAAAAGAGCCAAGGAGAAATGTAGCAGATGCCAGAGCTTTTGGAAGAGCTCTTTCCACTGTCACTGGTCTGTGGGTATGTGCTGATATTTTCACCCTGGATTGGCTTGATTTAGAGTATTCATGACTTTATATGGCACTAATTACTGTAGAAGATCTTCATGAGTGTTTATCATTAATTGAAAAACACCCTGGCAATGGCTCTGTTTCAGGCTGGTCAAAAATTTCTGATAAGAACAGTAGCAAATAATTCTTTAATCACATCACTAGAACAACAGCAGCCATATATGCAGAAACAATGAAAAACATACAATACAGAAAATCACAGACATTTTCTCATACATTACACAGAATTTAGCATGTTGATATCCCCATGGACCATTTTGAAGGCCTTTTGGTTGAATAAGACAAAAATTCATAGCTTTTAGGAGTTTATGTATCTGAGAGTGCTGTGTCTCCTAGTCACTGGAACACCAGTGTCTTTGCATGATGTGCTGCTTGGCTGTTTGGCACAGTGTGATGGGGCAGGAGGGTGGTTGGGCAGGCAGGGGAAGGCAACAGCTAAGTCAAAGCTCATTTTTCAGCCCATTTCAGGAATCCCCTTCCAATGACTGGAAGCTAATGGCCAGTTGAGATGACTGTTGGCATCCCAAAAATTTTGCACATGAGCGAGTAAAGGTTTCTGCACAAGGCATGGAGCAGGATGTTATTTATGTTCTGAGCACAATGCACAATAAAGGAAGTAACACTGTCACGGAGAAAGGGATGAGAACATGGTTTGTGAATTTAACATTCGCCTGTGTTGTAGAGGTGAGTGTGTCCACATGTGTGCACACTCACCCACGTATGTCTGCATATGTGTTCACTTCTAGCTGTGTACTACCTCTTTACAATGCACAATATTATATAGCTTCAGGCTAGGATCTGAAAAAAACATCTGAAAAAATAAAAATAATTGAAGCCTATGTCTTGGACTATAACTCTTCATTGTTTACATTTAATTTGATTCCATTTCATCATTTTCCCCAACCCTCTTCTTTCGAAGGATCAGCTTTTGACTGGATAAGCCAGACCCATGTAAGATTCACAAAATATTTTTATCACACAGCCAGTGGGGGATGGGCATACATATGGTCATACAAGGCAGACATTAAGAGGAGAGAAGACATGTTCTATAGATAAGAATACATGCAGAATTGTACAAGAGAGGTGCTAGCTGACAACGCTTGTGCTTGACAAGGAATGAAACTTGAACAACACATATGAGACTGGACTCTTGCAGAGTGATCTACTTGCAACGAGCTGTGAATGCTGTCCTTCAGCATTAAAGCAATTTCGGCTTGCTTGGTCACAACTAGTGGTGAAAACTGAACCACTGAAAGTGGTAGATGTCCAAAATTAGAAAGCAGAAAGCTAAGCAAAAAACCAGATCCTTAGGATCCAAGAGAAATGATCTTAGGTGAGTAGCTGTGGAAAGAGTGCTGAAAGTGCCTGCCAGCTCTTTTTCTCTCTCACTTTCTCTCTCAGTTGTGACTGATGCGTCTGGCTAAGACTCAAGTGTGTTGATGGCCAGAGTAAGGGCAAGATCTCTACAAATCATCTTGGTTATGTGGCATTAATATGTGTATTCATGAGTACCCTGGGTGGAAAGAACAATACTTTCATGTCAGGTCATCCTCACCCAAATACTTCTGTTGTTAAGTAATCTCCAATCTTTGGTTATCAGATTGAAGTGAGCAATACGTCCTAGACCTTTGTCAAAGAGAATAAATGGTTTACCCTAGAAAGCACTGTACCTTTCCCAAAGTGTTTTGGTCCTATTAAACATAATTCGTGTGTATGTTGTGGGAAGAGACTGCTGAAAATTGCTGCTTTGTTCATTTTGAGTTCCACAGGATGTATTCAAAGGCCCAGAACTCCATATTACAGGACAGCATCTTTGTACATAATTCAACAAAATGTTTAACAGTAAAGTAAATAAATCAGGCCCAATTTATCTTTTTCCTGCTTTTTACATACTAAGTCACTTCATTAAAAAACAGGTCCTGAATGCAGTTGAAATTGTATATAACAATCTTATACAGCTAGAGTGGGACTAAGGAATCTTCCTTCTTTGCAGGAAGAAATATGAAATTCACCTCTACCCAAAAAAACCCCTCCCCCCTCCCCCCCCAAAAAAACACCAAAAAAAAAAACCCAACACCAAAAAAACAAAAAACAAAAACAAAATGCAGCTAATGATAGTGAATCCAAATATATTTTGCAGCTCTTCTGAAATTATTAGAAGAAAGTAAATGAGGCTGATAGCAGCACATGTACTGGTTGTAGACCATGTAAGGTTAAATGAAGGTAAGTGAGATCTGCAAGTAGCATTATAAGTTGATGCTTCCCATTTAATTCAAGTTTTGAACTGAGTTCCAGATTTTCTGGCTAACATGTCTCTTCTAATTCCACATCATTGCCTGAACTGTGTCTTACCTTGAAAGTACAAGCAAAAGTCTGTGTTTTCATGCTGTGTTTTCTCAACTAGCAGCATTTGAAAGTACTAATGCAGGCACATACCTAATATTTTACAGTAAGTTTAATGAACAAGAAGGCAGGAAATACAGAAAAGCAGTCTCTCAGATGTGTTTTCTTCTGGAATATGATTACTGAACATGTGTTTTCTTTCAAAACACCAGAGGAAGTGGAGCATTTCTGTTTTCACTTCTTGTGTCTTTGACCCCCTGAGTGCAAGGATTCATTTTTTAATGTTGTGATTGAAATTTCAATTGCATTTCCAGGTTATTAAACAGGAAACAAGGCTCGTAGACTGTATTAGCATGATATCATCTTGTTTAGGTAAAGAGGTGCGACTGGATGTAAACATCTTTCTCTGACTAATGAAGAGTAATTTAAAACTCAGAATGGGGAAGAGAGATAAAGCCTAGCACACAGAGGCTGTCCATATGAGGGACTGAGGACTATATTACTTTGCTGAGAATTGGTACCTGCAGTTGTGCCACAAGAGCAGTTACACAAAGATAAGGTTGTAGAAAAAAAGAAAAAAGAATACAGAATATAATTTCCTCTAAATGAAGCTGAGCTAGGTGCACAGGCAAGAAGATTCCCTCAAATCAGGAGGCCAACAGGGCCCATTCTGAGAGGACACTTCTCCTTGTATTAGGTCAGCCTTCTTGATAGGTAGGAAAACATGGAGTCTGGCTGTCTCAAAAGGTGAGATTCACACACAGAAGGACTTCTAAGGCTGCTTCCCATATTGTTTAAAAAAGCTATAACCAAAATGCAAAAGATATGTAACAAAACTTCTTACTGAATGTTACTAAGAAGCCAGAAGCAGGCGAGAGAGTTTTGACTTTCTTAAGGCTGGTCTCCTAGTAAGAGAAGTAATTTGGGATGGAATGAATGGAATGGCAGGAGGAGAAAGCAAGCAGAGCTTGAGTTAGGGTTAACCCATAGTCCCAAAATGAAAAAGGAGGAGTAGACTACTGGAGCCATCAGGAAGCAGGGTTAACTCTTTTTCATCAGTGCCCCACTTTTGTAGTACACAACTCTGTAAGGGAACAGAGTTAAAATCAAGCATAGAGGAAGAAGGTTTCCCACTACAATTCTCATAACCAATCCTGTCCAGTGCTCCACCATGAACACCTTTCCCTACTTCCCTTTCTAGGAGCCCTCTGTACTGAACAACCAATGCAATGGTTGCCAAATGTTATAGCTCATGCTTCCAAGCAACAGGGTGCTAGCATGGATATAAACAAGCTGGTCAAAGCATACTAACATGATGAATAAGATGCTTTCAAGAAATTAGAGTCTGCTAAGGCAAGTCTTACTGTTGGACAACCTGCAAGGAGTAAAACTAATTCAAATAAAATTTCCTTGCCAAAAATGAAAATGCGTGGTCTCTTTTGTGGACAGTTTCCAAATTTCAGAATAGTTGACCATCATGGTTAACAGCATTGTAAATGTCTTGTGTGTTTTCAGGGGCCATTGTGGTTTTTGTCACCGCTGCTGTTGGGATAAACTTTTCAGCTGCACAGAAAATTGCTAGATATTATATCCTACTTCCATTTAGACTGACAGGGATTTCCAGTTAGCAGCCAGTTCTGTGACTAAAACAAACAAATAAGCAGTTTTGATTACATATGTTTTGTAACTGTAGTACACAAATGCTATTAAGTTTGCTTTTCTCTCTCATGTATTAGGAATCTAGCCATGCCCCTAAGTGATTCTCTGTGTGACATATAAGCAAATAGACATAGAAAGGAAGTGCAGATCCTTCTGTTCAATATTTATTACCTGTGATTGCTTTGGAGGCTGCAAGAAAAGACAGATTTGCTGAAGAGCAGTCAAATTACCTTTGCCTCTAATGTGAGTAACATTTGTGTCCAGATCTCCATAGATTTCTGTTCCAGTGTGGATTTCACCTATCTCACCAAGTTATTTATAGCATGAAATTGCATTCACTTTTTTGTCTTTATGGAATAAATCTTTACTGCGCTCAAGCAAAAACTATTGATTATTCAAACAACTTTGATGCTGGCTTGCACGTTAGCTCAAATCTGATGAGCCAGCTTACCATCTAGGAAAATTCTAACTTTAGGCTTTGTTACATATGTTGGAATTGTTCTTGAGTTTTTTCTTTGTTCAGCTCTTTGATTTACTTATTCTCCCAATTCCTACCCACTATTCATGTTTCTTTTTTATACCTTAGGACATTTTAATTCTGGACCATGCTGTGTCCATTTTTAAAAATCTCTGCTACTTCCTTTTGTTGCTACACTCCATTTCATCCAGCCTTAATCACAGACCAATGATATAGTAAGGATTTATGATCAAACCAACACTGAAATCAAGGTAATTTTACATGTCATGAGATTTGAGGGTATTACACTTGAATCATAGCCCCCAAAAGCTGAATATTATTTTTCTGTGACCCATTTCCTTCAAGCTGGTCAGAAAGTGTGAAGTGTTGTGTCTGAGTGTTATGGCAATTACATGCAGAGATGGACAGAATATACTACTGCAAGAGGACAGTGCATAGCAACACAAAGCAGTATTTTACCATTGCTGTTGATGTTTACTCCAAATATGTACAGAGGCTTCAGATTTCAAAATAACTTGTGCAGTACCTGCAAGGAGTTGAACATGTGCTACTAATGAATTCCACAGAGAAAAAGGGCTCAAATATATTATTAGTTGTAGAAAACAGCCTCAAAATAATACTAAGGCTATGGCTAGTGGACAAAAGCCACAGATGCAAAAACTAAGGCCAGAATTTTGTTTTAGAATTTAGGGAAAAATAAATCTCCCACATTTGTTAGCATAGTTTAGAATTTTAAGAGACATGTCTAAGCCAGATTTAAACATAAAATATTTCATCTCAAATATCTTCATCTTAATACTTCAAAATAAACGCACTTTCTAAACTTTTATTTTCTTACTGTAGCATATTTAAATTATCAGCATCAAAATAACGCCCCCTAGTTTTCCATACTCACACTTTCTAAATTCTGCCAATTTTCTCATTTCATAGGAGAAAACAACATCTTGGGCTAACATTTTTTGTGTTACCATGTGTAGCAGAGGCATTTGTTAGTAACTGAAAATATCACTTCTAGAATTAGTAGATTAAACAGTGAACTATAAAGGCATTGAATGATCTTCCTACATAGACATTTGCTGATTTTTTTAATATGACAAAGATGATGACTGATAAAGACTGCAGTGCCAGATATTACTACCTAATTCCAAATTCACATCTAAGAGGAAGACAAAAATAAATTAAAAAACCTCTATCTTACTATATGATGACCTTTTTAGAAAGCTTAGTTCCCTGGCAATGATTCATCTACCTAAAAAATGCTGTCAGACATAATTAGAAAAAAACCCCAACAACTGAATAAAACTTTCCATATGTTTTATAACAAATTTGTTATTTGACACTTGAAACTGCAGATAGTTAATCAGCTGATGCAAGCTGTCTTAGCTCCACTGGAGGCAGTGCCAATTTCTCTCATCAGAGGATCTGCCTCTTTTCTTTGATAATTTTACAAATGTATCTGTATTAAATTTGAAATGCTAATATTTGAAAGAGATCCCATAACCTTTTGCATAACATTAGGACTGATGAGGAATTTTCCAGTAATCAGAACAGCCCACAGCATAGAAGGAATATATTTACTACCATTTGCTTTCCATCTATGCTCTTGGTCTAATAAAAACATTACCATTCCCTGCAGCCTTGCCATGGCTTATTTTTTAGTGTCTTTTCAAAGAGACGCTTGAAAATATTAAGTGGTCAGACATTTCTGGAACTATTAAAAATTATCTGAGAAAATGGTCATAATAAGAAGTGCAGAAACTATGAAAAAATTAAGTTCTTTATGCATATTGATTCCAAAAAACCTCTGAAAGTATCTTCCTTATCATATAGTTCAGTGGCCTGATTCTTCCTTTATTCGTATTAACAACAGCAAAACTATTTGCATTCATCCATTCCTGGAATAAGACACGTTCACTGTTTAAAATGGAAAAACATTCCAGATGCCACAAGTGAGAATAAAACAAAATTTTTCTGGAGCACCAGCAGCAAAAAGGTGAGAATGTGAATTTTGTTATTCTCTCTGCTGCATACCTATATATGGACTTCTAAATTCCCTGCAGTAGCTGTTGCCTTCTCCTCCGCCAGTATGGGGTGTAGTTGGTAATCTTTACTGAGACTGAATCTGCCTAAAAATGTTTCCCAAGAAAGAGTCACTGCCACGAGTTTTTAACCACCTCAGCACGGCTGCAGAAAGTCACTGTTCCCAGCACTGATGCAATCATTTGAGTTTCCTGATAAATGCTGCATGCATTGGTACATTAACATTCCCTGCACCGATACTGCTAAGTAATTGACTTGCATGTCTGTACTGTTACTAAAGCTCACAATGCCATGGCCGAATTTACCATGTGTTTTTGAAACAATTTGACTACTTACCTTTTAAATATCTAATTATCAGTATGGTTTTCACCTTCCTGGATATGTCACCAAAACTGTTTTAAGAGGTAGCTTTGCACTTTGAAGTGAGATAGGCTTGAAGAGCAAGGAATGCAAGCAAACAAAAGTGAAATTTTAAACTTTCATGCAGAGATTGCTAAATCTCTGCTACTTCAAAGCATCTTTTGAGTTTGATTTCTGACATTTGAGCACTCTACTGTGTGTTGAGAATCTGAAGCCTTTGCACCATCAGACATTTGTACAAAGAAGGAAATAAATAGTGAACTTTTTTTCCAGTTACATCAACACCTGGGTTCTTGTATCAGGAAGCCGAAGTCCTACCAGACCTCCACATACTAGAACAGTAGAAGCAAGGAGAATAGGGATTGCTTTGGTGATGCCAACAAGAGAACCAAATATTAGGTTTCCAAGTACAGCTGCAGCTTTGCATAGTGCATTCAAAAAGCCAAAGCCTGTTGCCCTAGAAGAGAAAAGAGAATAAAGTTAAAATACAGGTGAAAGAGCAACGCCTTTGAGACACACCCTCGGTGCAAATAAATCAGCACAGCCCCAACATCTTAAACAAAATTTATGCCAATAAGGATTCTGTGCTCATATTATGTGCTCCTATTGAAAATGAGAAATTAAAGATCAGCTGCTACAGTATTTCATTGAGGCAATTCATTCTTCTGCCTCAGGGATCAAAATATGAAATGAATGACTGAACAGGTGAGTTGGCACTTCTCGAATTAAATATGGGACTTGCAAATGAAGATTCAGTAAGACTTAAATGGCTACATTAGGAGAGTGGAGATGTCAAGAAGCTCCCAAAAAAGAACTGCTTTGCCATCTGTGCAACAATTATTAATCGGAATTAAAGGATGATCATCTTAGGGTGCTGAATTAAAGAGGACTTTCTTACAGGTGTTGAAACATTGGACATGCACATGTTGAAAAATTGCTTTTTCAAAGGCTAATGAAACCTCCAATATTAATGCAGGTTCATCTCTTAGAGGTAAAGAAAATAAGGTATATAAAAACCTGTTGGGTGAAGGAGATATCTGAGAAACTTTGGCAAAAGGAAAAGGAAATAGATTGCCAACAGAAAGTATGACACTGGTAATTCAGGTGGAGTCTTGCATTGCAGAGATGTGATTTTAGTAGTCTGAACTAATTTAATTATTTTGTAACTCTTGCATAGATGTATTACGCAAACTGCCATAATTTAAATTGTGTTTTGACATGACCAAATGATTCATTGGTGCAGGAATAAACTTGCCCTACCAAAAGTTTCCTAACAAAGATATCTGTAGAGTGGTAGAATCTGCAACACTTCTCAGCTCTCTTAGAAATTGAAGAGAGAAGGTCTATGAAGAGCTTGCACTGTGTTTGCTGGGATAAAGTGAAAAAAAAAATCAAGAAGGTAGTTGTTCTAATTTTCAAAACAAAATGTTTCTTGCTTGCACTGCAATTAAAAGTCCTAGTCTAAACAACAGGAATTAAGAGAAATGCTGGTGATCTAAGTGACTTAAAAAGAGATCTAGTGCACTGAAGCACCTGTGAGGGAAAGAACTCTCATATCCAGATGTAGACCGAATTCCCAGGAAGTTTGAAAAGTGTCTGCTGGAGCTTCTAAGGAGGAGCCCAGAGAATCAACTTGAAGTAAGAACACTTGACCCCAGCTGAGAGCAAGGATATAGTGTTCACAGAACAGAATTTTGATTTTGAAAACAGCAAACAATGATATCAAGGCACGAGAGATGCTCTGTCTGAAGCACCTGAGACACAACCACAGCCCAGAGTGTCAGGGCTCACCTCCTCTGCTCTTTGGCAAATCTGGATCTCAGTGGTGTAGATCAGTTGGGCCTTTTGGTGTCATGCTTCCAAGCTGTATGCTAGGGGAGATGTAAAAGTTTCAGTCTAGGAGAGTTGACCTGGATATAGGGCTTTCATCACTGTCCATGCCCTGTCTGGGACACTGTGCTTCAGAATAAAGCTAGTCCTGGTATATAGGAGGGTCCTTCATCAAAAGAATGATTAACAGGTCTAGATCCTTCCTGAATATTTCTAAAATACTGTGGTTTGCTCTAAGAAACATAACTCTAGTTAACCCACAAAGTCAGCTCCACAATCTGAACAAGGTTCAGAATGTGCCATTTTGAAATAATGGTGACTTTCCCATCAAATTCTTAAATCGATTAAAAGAATGTCTGCAGAACACAATTGAGACGTGTAGCATACTATTTAATACACCTTCAAATATTTTCCTCCTTATGTTAAATATTTATTTTCCATTGCTGCAGACCAAAGTCAGTTCCCTTACCTAAAATATTAGAGAAGTAAATTCAAAAGAGTTGGTAGTGTTCTAATGTCAGCTTTGTGTATTTTGAGTTTTTTCTGAATCTGGGACCAAACACAAACTACATTTTTTTACTGAGTGATTACATGTTTTATTATTATTATTATTTTGGCAATATGTCTCTTGCATTCCCCAGCAGTATTTTAATCTCTTTGAAATGTCTGATATTTTGCAAAGAAATTACTGTTTTGTCTGAATTGAGCGCAATTCCTCTTTGTGTAAAGCATGGCATCAATCCAGATGGTGTATGACACTATTGGCAGTATCTAAAGAAAAAGAGTCAGGTCTTTTCTACGGCAGAGTAGAAACTACCCAAAAATCTGGGGAAAAAAACCAAGTAGAAGAGACCTAGGTGTATCTCTTACATGTTCAAAGTCCTTATTTACTTGTCTTACCTACATTTGAACCTGCAGTACTTTTGCAAAATACATCGTGCTAAGGAAACCTACACATGCACATCCCGGATGTAACAATTTTGAAAATCACACGTTCTTTCTGCCCTCGGGCAGTCCAGACACCCGAGGGCTGCCAGAGAGATTTGACATTCCTGAGAGCAGCAGATGAGGAAACTTTGGGTAGCATTGCCTTTGAAAATTTCTGACAGAGTAACATTTGCACCAGCTCCTTGAAAGCACCTTCCTCAGAGGAGAAAGGAGGAAGTTAAAACACACTCGTTCTAAGCAGGACCTTTGGGAATGGGTCTGAAGGAGGAGCATGAGATACACCGAAGGAAGGAAGAAAAGAAGAGCCATCCTTCTGGGGTGAACTTCCAAAGCCTATGAGAAAACAAGCAAAGCTCTAGTATGGAAACATTTGTCCTCCAGGGACGTGTAAAGTCCTGAATACCAGGAGGAATATGACCCAGGATGGGGCGTAGCTACTGAGAGGGAAGGAGCTCCAGACTGATGGATTTTGTAGGGTTCACGAGATCACAGAGTGGGTAAGGATGAAAGGGGCCACAGTCAGTCACTTGGTCCAGTCTCAAAGCTCAGACAGGGTAATCTTAGCCCAGCAGGTCTGTCCCTAGCCTGTACTAGTTGTTCTTCCTGAGGTGCAGAACCTTGCATTTGCCTTTATTGAATTTCAGAGGGTTCTTCTCTGTCCAAATCTCCAGCCTATCCAGGTCCTTTGTGAAGGGCTGCACAAAACATCCAGGTAGGCAGGAGGTTCATGAAGAGGAAAGGACTTTGTTAAAATAGACTGTATTGGCAGCAGGTAGAAAGAGGTTAAAGACAACACAACTAGACTGGAAAACTGAGTTTATGGGAAAGGATAACAAGAGATTTCAGCTATTCTGAAGAACTCAGGGGAAGAAGGAAAGGAAGAGAGTCAGAATGGTTCTAATGTCAGCCTCATTTATGCACAGAAAGTACTTCTAAAGTTATGATGGTGGCTGGTTGTGATCAGAGTCTGCACATAAAATCAAACTTAACTCTGAATAACAGTAACAGAAAAAAACCCATAGAGAAACTAGACACCTAGTCATCAACAGCCTCAGAATATCCAGAGATATCAGAGCTCCCCAAAGAATACATATATCCAGCTAAAACAAATTTGGATAGATACAGGCTAGAAATCCTTGGAAAAGCAATAGCGCATAACATATGGGGATGTTTTACTTATATTTAGTGTTGTTTTATACTACCTTATAAAGGTAAGCTGTTTCACAGATGTTAGCTTCTTATATCAACTAGTTATGACAGTGGTCTGAATAAAATTTTCTGAGCGATTTGAACCATTTCTTCTAATGTTCTGGTCTCTACACATGCCACTGTTCTTCAGATATATTATTGATATGCACAACATTACTTTATTATGTTTTAAAGTAATTTTGTAATACATACAATGCCTCTTCTGTCATAACAAAATTTAGGTAATTTTTTTCACTGAAAAACCAGTTCTGTTTGTAAAATAGACTTAAGAGGGTTTTGTTAGTCAAATCCCACCAGTGTTATCAAATTATAAACACATAAAGGAAAGAAAAAATAAGCTCATTTTATTGTCCTTCACTATCCTAATAACTAAAAAATGAACAACTCAGAAGAAGTTCAATCTTTTAATCTTTAAGCAGCTTTCAGGCATCTCCTTTTGCCTAAAATAAGCACATAATTGTCATGAACAATAAGATTTTAACAGGCTTATGTAAATGGTTGTTACAACCTGTACCTGAAAAGCATTTTCACTGTTTAATCTTATACCTTCACACCCTTCAATTTTAATACTGCGTTTGAATGTGTTTGTACTCATAGTAAAAACAAGGTGTTCAAACCATTATGGAGCTCTAGGGGTAGTAAATTCAGACTGTTTTTTTTTTAAAACATCCTTCTTAGAACAGTGTTTGTGATTCAAACCCTTCAAAATCTGTATTAATTCATGCTTTTATAATTAAATCTCCTGAATCCAGGGTAATAAAAATAGCCAGGAAATAAATATGCTGCAAATCACACATGCATATGACAACAGACTGTTGCAACATTAGTACAGTCTCTGCTACAGTGTTTGAGAAGAGTGCAAGAGTGCCAGCAAATGATCAAAGTTACGTGATGTATCATCTCAGCATCATGAACAAATTAAGTGAAAATTTCCAAGGGAATAGGGCCATTCATACATACACCAATTTTCTTTGTGTTGGTCAATTATTGAACAAACATTTGCATAAAAATGTCGTGTTGACTCCACGAGTAATCCTCATTACTGGTCAAGGGGGACCAGTCATAAGTAGCAAGAACCCTCTGTCCAGCTAGAGGGTTCACTTAAGTGTTTCAGGCACATCAGTGAGGAAATGCTGTTAATCCATTTGGGATTGTCTCAAAAAAACCACCCAGATACAGATTTTAGTATTGATAGGAGAAAAAGTAGGAATATCTTTTCTAATAATGTCAGGATGAAGAGAAAGCTGGGTGTTACTGAAAAGGAATTTTCCCCAATGTATTTTACTTCTGCTGCTGAGAGAGCTGTGACAAAGAAAAATGCTTAGCTTCCTCTCATCCAAGGTCCACACAAAAATGGCAAGAGTCCAAACAGTTAAAAATAGAGGGATTATCCAAGCCTTTAGATTAAAAGAGCTTGTTTCCTGATTGCCACATATGTTCCTGCTTAGACCAGGTGCTTGTATTCCTACATAAAATACTTCAGATCCACTTTTCCACTGCTGATAAAACATCTAAAAACTTCATTGTCCTGTGGCAGAGTGCTACTAAATGTGCAGCACAAATACTTGTTATCTTTCTTGCCAGAGCTATTGAAAACATCAAGTTATAACAAAATTTTGTTAGAATTGATAATACGTAAAACATTAAAACAGACTTTCTGAATTTTCTATGGACAATTTTCTGATGTCCATAGATATTTTTAAAATATTCAGGTATTTTATATTTTCTTAAAAATTTAGTACAGAAATGCATATCATGTCTTGATCAAGTATAGTGCTTAGTGTGCAAGTGAAATCACAGAGTTTGCCCTCCTTCGACTACTGCAAAAGGAATAGGTGTGGCAGGTCATGCTTTAAAAACCTTAACATTTCAGCAAAATGCAGTTGAATTATATTCACAGGATGAGAGTAGAAAATAGCTGTCAGGAAATCTGCTGGAAGTCAATTACTGCTATTATGACTCAAAAGAATAGAAAGTTTCTCTTCTCACATCCACTCCAGTGCAAACTTGGACATAGGATGCTGTGAGAATAATATTTATTACTCTGGGCATAACTCCTAAGGGTTTAAGAAGGAGGGAAAAAATTAAATATCATGAACTGAAGATAGGAGACTTATTTCTTAATTATGGCCAAACCCTTATGAATATTTTTTCAGAAACATTAAAAAAAGGCAAAACAGGATGACTTAGTTTTATAGCTCACCTTGAATTGTAAGTATTCCTGGACAAGATTCAAACCCAGAACTATGGCAGCCATAGTAAAATGATGAATCGTTGGTTATCTGATGCAATCTGATTTATTCTCTGTGTGGGAGATGATCTATTTCTGTTCCACTTTCTATTTAGGCTTTAGTTGTTTGTTGTATGATCTCCCTGAGTCTTGGCTTATAATTCTAGCGCTTCCCAATCCACAAGAAGATACTTGCCATTTATGGGAAAGTAAAAATTGCATTTTAAAGTAATAAAAAATGTCCTAATGCTCCTTCTTCAGGGAACTTAAGCTTTCTTCCACCCGCACTTATGTTACAGGCAGAGCTGAGAGACTGTGCAGTGTTATTGCAGGCCCCTTGGGCACACACATTACAACACAAGCCCTAATTACCTCATCACACAATATTGTTTTTCAGCATCACTCTGCCAGTGCAGAGAACAAAGAGGGCTTGAGGGTAAAATGCAGATGTAGCGAAGAAAACTTAGTTTCCCTCATCTGCTGGAGAAGTTGGAAGATGCACCGTGAGTAAGATTGGGGGCTGCAACATGAGAAAACTCCTTTGTGGTTAAGAGAGTGGACTGCTGTCAGAAGAAAGGACAAAATCCCTACTTCTGTCCCAGAATTTGCATGTGATGCAAGCAAGTCACATAAAGCTAACAAATTGGTCTTTAAGCATGCATTTCATATTTTCTAGGTGCTCAGCTTAGCCCCTTCAGGTGTATGTTGCTGGAGGGGTAGGCACCCATAGCTGTGTTGAAGTTACACTGTCAGCCCATTCCTTCTTCGAAAATCCTCAGTGACTGGAAATTTTGGTGACACACAACACAGCCTACAGATTTCCTCTCCTGATGGATAGCAGAGCCCATTGACAAGATAAGGTAAAAGACAAGAGAAAATACAAGTACTTTACATTCTTGAGTTGTATTAATTGACTTGCTTATTGGAAATCACTAGTTTATATCTAGCTATCATGAGTGTATTTTAAAATCTGTGTATTGAAAAGTTAAAGACATGGTACCATATTATCAAAATATTATTCATTACTTCATATGTATCATCTAGAAGACAGAAACCCACTTATGACTAGCATTAGTAATGTTATTTTACATTTTAACACTACTTCATCATCTACCTGAAAACCATTTGAAATCTATACATCCTCTAGTATCTATTACAGCAGTTGTACAAACCAGATGAGGTTTCATGAAGAACATGAAAGCAAAAGATAACCTAAAATAGCATAAAATTTGGAAGTACTCATCAAGAAAGTAGGACAAACTATGCAGTTACCTCAATTCCAGGGATCAGTAAACTAAAATGTAAATATGTAGATGAGTGTGAATTCATACAGAATTCCATTCTGTCAAGATTTTGAAGCAACCATAACTGATGAAGAAGAAACTGAAATGTGTGCCCTGCTTCACACAGACTGCACATTGCCAAACTGTCCACCATATCTTCATCTGGCAAAAAGCCAGTATGATCCCTAAATACCTAGAGAACAATTTATGAAACACCTTTTGCATTATACTGCACACCACCAGCAGAGCCCCTGCAGTTCAGCAACTGGCTGGTCTCCAAGAGCAGGAAAAGGAGGGGCTACCCTTTGCTGCACATTTGTGGTCATTTCACTGGCGGGCTGTAAGAAAATAGTATTAAATATGGAAAGAGTGAGCAAGGATTTTGTGCTTAGATTCCCTTTACAGGAGAATCTGGAACCCAGTTTCAGGCCCAAATTTGCTCTGGATCCAGCTTTGTAGCAAGAGAGAACATCATCTTAGTACTCTTAAAAGAGTGCATGAAGGATTTCACATGCAAAACCAGATCAGGAAGCTTCGTGTTCCACATAGGCTGAGAAAGGCTGTTCAGCCCTACAGTTACTGGGAGAAGCTGGAAATTCCCAGCAAACTGGCAAGCTGTGCCTGGTTATGGAGATCATGGGAGTCTGAGAAGGAAACCCAGGACAATCAGAGGTGAGCAATGCTGGTGGTTAAACTGCAGCTAGTCTGGATTAAAAAAAAAAAATTATCAGAGAAAAATTCTTGTAAGCAAGTTATTTGAGTCCCTGAAGGTATTACTTTTCAAAAAGTTCTACAAAACAGAAGTAGCTTTGCCCCAGTCAAAAAAAAAAATCTCAAATTGGTTGTTTACTTATAAGCAAGCTGGCAAAAACTAGCAATCATGATTCCATCACTATCGGAACTTCTGGGAGAAATCCTCATCTACAGCATATGTTACCAATGTCTTCCCAGGCACAGGTAGATTAAAAGAGCCATCAGCCTTTTTGTACTGATAACACAAAGAGACAAGTTTTTTTCTGATTTTTGCAAATAGCGACTCAGCTTCAATTAAGTTTGTATTTCCAGAGAGTTATTCCTGCATACAAAAGATTTTTAAATAGAGAAAAGGTGAGTAAGAATCCCAAAGCTAGCAGAAACTATTAAAAACAACGATTAGCTACTACTACAGATGCCTTAACATCTGTATAGATATATAAAGATAAGTATCAGTTACATTCTTTTTATCATTCCTAGTAATTATTTTTTTCCATTAACACCAATAACTTTTCCAATTATTTTTCTTTACTTCATTTCAGGAAAGCATATGTGGCTGCTACATTTAGGAATACCCAAAAGATGGTAAGGATTTCTACAGGATATTTATTAGAATTACATCATAGCTTTCGGATGGTGGAAGAACTCTTGCCAGAAGAGCTATTTCCAGAAGTGTTAGAAAAATACTAGCACTTAATATTAAAACTTAGTGCTTGGGATTCATAAATAACCTGGTATCATTATTCTATATAATTACAGCTGTGGACATCAACTTCTTGTCTGAAGAAGCACATCATTTTAAAATGACAATAAAAGGAAAACAGAGAAACCAGTCTATACTTTTCTATATCTCTTCATGGACAACACTAAAGACAGTGGAACTCCTTTCCAAAAAATTAAACTTGCCAGCAAGGCATAATGTGTTTATAAACAGGAAATATTTTTCATTGCATTTCAAACATCCAGTGAATGACATCGTAGTTAACACTGCAACAGGAGAAAGGACACAATGTCCTTTGTTAGTAATTTGGACAATTTTACATAATCTTGGGGGGGATTTGAGAGGGGAGAAGTACTCAAGGCTATTCAAGATACTTTTACATTTTTGCACTCCCCGTACAACAGAATATGACTCAACAGTTCTTTCTTCAATCCATTAAGTGACATAAGGTCAGGATTAAAAAGTGCCTTGTATCTGAAAAAAAACCCAACCCACGCCATCTAACAGCAATTCAGGATTTGAAAATGGTCCTGACATTTCCTGCAAGAGCCCTGAAGAGTCAAGAGCAGTGCCCAACATAATTTTTACCCACTTAATGTTCACTCCTAGTGGCCCTGCATACAAATTCATGGCAGACTGATTAGCAGCTCAGGGTGGTTCAGACAGTGATTTTTATCATGATTCCCACCATTTCACTGTCAATGGACAAATGCAGCCATATTGCTGGTTTGGACCAACTACTGCCTTCATATACACTTAAACTACAGGAAAATGAAGGATGCTCCATTTTTGTTTTCAGGAGTACTAATCATTACCTGTATTTTAAATCAGAATAGTCATTAGACCTTCTGTTTTCAAATAAAACTACATTTATGGTATTTTTCTGATTAGGTAATATTTGATGCAAAATACATACTAAATTGCTCAAAACCCTTCACTGTTTCCCTTCGATTTTCATCCAAGACAAACCATTCATTCGGTCCTCTCAAAACATCACTACCTCTGCAAGGCTCACACGAAATAATTTCTATCTGCCATTTCTGCTGGTGCATAGTATCAGTGAGGTTAGGGTATCTGCACATACCTCCTGTCTGTAGGATACAGCTCCACAGTGATGACATCCAGGGAGTTCCATGCTGAGATGGTGAGGCCGTTGTAGAGGCACAGCATACCTATCATCATGGATTCACTGGTCCCAAACCACAGGAAAAAACAGCTGATGCCAGAAAGAACCATGGAACCACCTAGGTACAAGACAGGCAAAACAAACCTTGTGGTGGAGCTGTATTTAAGGAGTAACCTTTAGTTCATCTAATGTTTCTATGAACACAGTGTAGCTAAATAAGTGACCCAAATATTTGAGTTAAAAACCAAAGAGACCTCCTCTACTGGTAAGGCCAGACAGAAAGGCAAATGTTGAAGGAAGGAGGTCACAGAAAAAAATATCATTCCTCACACATCAGAATATATCACCAAGTATTAAGCTAGAAGCCTCTTTGAATTCCCAAAGCAAGATGCCTGAGGAGAACCACCCCCATTAGTTTTCTGCAATTACATGAAACCTGTTCATATAATAAAAACACTGTATTTATTTTACTGTATTTATATAGAAATATTGTCCTAGAAAATGAAGACGATTGATTACCACATAGTTATTTAAGTAAATTGAAAACAGATTTCTCATTGTAGACAATCCACAGGAGATACTTTTCAACAGTGTTCCTATGCAAAATAGGTAACGAAGAACAGCTAGTACTTTCCAGGAGCTGCTCCACTGGCTGAGGGTCACCTTTGCACACCTTGCTTTCCTTTCAGCTGGAGCAGAGATAAACCAATGATTATCAGTCTCCAAAATCTCATTCTAAACGCCTAGGTTGTGGTCTTGCAATATCTGTGTGGAAGAGCAAGTAGAGGTGGCTACAGATCCCTTTTTTCCCTAGAGTTTCTAAATTGGGGGCTTTTAAAAACTGTACTTATGATGCCACATAAATGACGTATCTGCAGAAAGAATGTTTTTCATTTCTCTGAGCCAAATTCCTTGAAAAGAAGAAGTGTTAATTTTGACATTCCCTATACCAAAGTGAAGCCCCTACCTAGCATCGTTAACCGTCCTATTCTATCCATCAGGAGAGCAGACACAATATTTCCTGGTAACACTGCCAAAGTTCCCAGGAAATTAACAAAGTAGATCCAGTAGGCACTGTAGTCATCATCAAAAGAAATCTGGCATCCTGTCCTGACGTGAAAAAATGTGCAATTTATCAATTCACTGTCAACAAATTTATACTGCTCGAGATCTGTGGAAAGAAGAAAAAGAATCATTTCAGCTAACAGCCAACTCCATGTGCAACTTTTGATTAAAAACATTTCAAGTTCAAGCAGCTTTAATGACAAGTTGGAATTTTCACAGCTTTGCAAAACGGGGACTAGTTACTGCTGTTAATTTTGATAGTTTTTTCTCTTACCAGAAAAATTTGCATAGCTCTTGTAAAGAACCTACTAAAGCCTGGTTGGGAAGTTATATTACTGTTTTTTACCCTGCTTAGACTATATTTGGTTAAGGCCTTTCAGCACCAGATGGTCTTGCATAAAATGCACTAGGTGTCCACCAATTTCTATGACACAGTCATAGAAACAGGCCTTCTGTTTTTATTACTAATGTCTTAGTGTCAGGCCTCCTGTTTCCTGATGAGACTATCAATTGTGCTCAGTTTGGTCTGACGTCCTTTAAGTGTTATATCCCTGTGGAATTCAGCTTAAACTGATTCTTGTTTCTGAGAAGGCTTCATGGTCTTCAGCTTGTCCATGGATATGTTACTCTATGTAGTTAATTCTTCTGCCAATACCATTCCAGAGGCCTATCCATATATTTCTTTTTTTTTTTTTCCATTCCTCTTGTCAGCCTTATAAACCTGAACCAAGAATAGCTTCCTTCCACATAAAGGTGATTGCTTGCTCTGAAACCTAGGTCTAGTACTGTTATGACTGCTGTAGTTACATGAAAGTGGGAAGAATTGTCCCATCTTTCCAGCAAGCTCAGTTGGCCATGTTCTTCTTTATGTTTAAAGTTATGTTTTATTAAACTAGAGGAAAAGAGAGTCTTCTGTTTAAACATATGAAAATATGGATTCATATATTTTCCACGGTACTTAGGAGACTGGGACTGATTATAGACTAGGTAATTTGAATCCTAAACTCAGTTTCCCCTGCCACAGCAAGCACAGTGAACAAAGTATTTCACCAATCCCTTTTGGACTAAGTAAAAGTAGTTAAAGCTACCAGTAAAACAGTAAATGCATCTTCTTCTCTCCAGACTGAATCTCTTTAGAGATGGTTGAAATCAAAGATAAAAAATAAATAATTTATTTTGTGAATAAAATAAATCATTTATTATCTGAGTCAGTATTATGCAGTATCTCTTGTGCAGTGAGATCCTTTCACTTCTCTGTTGTAACTTCTCTGTTGGTAGCTTTTTTAATATTATTATTCCTTACAGGAGGAGTTCTTGTATGTCTTATTAGCAATCCAAAAATCATAAATGTAAGATGAGAACAGGCATCTGACCATTGGGCATGTGAGACTCTCCTACCTGTGTTGTAGAAGGTGGTATTCACAAAAGTACAGTTCCTGAAGTATGTGTTCAGTGAAGTAATGTCTTCAAAAACACAGTTCTTAAAGAGTGAATCTTCAAAGGTCACTGATTTAAACTTCATCATAATAAACCTGCCCAATACAAAGAATTGCTGTCAATCCACCTTCACAGTTTTGAGACGGCAACAGATCCAGCTATGTAGTTCTAAAAAGTCTCAACCCCAGTAACAATGATTCCTTTGATGTATTTTGTAGATGTGATTAATGATTAACTTATTCTAGAATACTATTGTTCAGAAGAAGAATTAGTGAGACAAATAGCTCCACATAGTCACTGGCCCGAACTGGTAATATAGTTTGTTTGATAATATTTCTGTTGTTACTTGTCCTTAATCATCAATCAAAACCAACGTCATGACATCTATGAGGCAGCCTTGTAAAATCACAATTGCTAGTACTTTGACATTACACCAGGAAACAGGGAAATCATGCTTCAGGAATCCAGTCCCTGGCAATAAACAAGCACTTGCTAATACCAACAAGCTGGAAAAAAAAAGTATTTTTAAAAGAATTTTGATTTGTCACAGGGACACAGTGGTTACTGGGTTAGGCTCAAATGTAAAACATAATGGTGTTAAAAATTATTTTCACAAAATGAGTAATGACATGAATAAAAAATTACATTGCCAGTTACACAGCTACACATCTAATTCTAAGCATGTCCTCATTAATCCTGTGCCTATGGATGCAATTGCAATTATAATTACTATGTAAATAAAACTGGCATAAACAATTTCCTGGGACCTTGTTTTATTTCTGAACATCCTCCTTTTTACTGATGCTCATTTAAAACCTAGGTTTAATCAAAATATTAACAGAAAGCATCAGTGACAAATTATATTATATAGACAGTAACTTTCTACCTCAATATCACTGGACTAAAACAACGCTTTTTTGAGTAAGAATTTTTTAGTAAAATTCTACCAAATAACACGATTATGCTAACAACAGCAACCACAACAAAGATGTGGAAATGCATCATTATTTTTGTGATGTCTTTGATTTCACAAGAAGGTGTGAAAAAAGCTCATTCTTCCAAACACAGACCTGGCTTGATTCGAATCAAACCTGGTGTCACTAGCTAGCTAGCCAAGTATTTTTCTTACAAGAAAAGTAACAGTGGGAATAGGAACACAAAAATTATGCTATCTATAAAGGAGCAGGAATTAAACGCTCTCACAAATAAATTTGTGGGAACCACATCTTTATGAGAAAGGAGAGAAAAAGCTAGTAGTATTTATCACAGTAAGTGACTTACTAACTAATGAATTCTCTTTTTGTATTGGTCAGAAGAATAGTGTTTTCACTCCATTAGTTTTAGTCACTATATCATTTCTCATTTGTGACAGACTGATTAAAATCAGACTGGAGTTACTCATTATCATTTTTCATAGAGCACTTTCCATTCTAAAATGTAGACGAGTTCCAGAGGAGAACAAAGAAAATATAGTAATTAGATTAGTCAGTTGAAACAGAAATTACAGACTACATGTTCTACATTCTTCTGATGCACTTTTTACCTTTGGACAGGAAGTAGGTGACTACATTAAAATTGGTGTCACAATGAGTTGAATTAAAACCCAACAGGAAAGCAATGTATTAAAAAAGTCAAGTATTGATGGATCTTCTCATTAAGAAAGAACATGAAGGAAACACTGAGATTGAGGGTGAATAGGATATTGAAACATTTATGAAGGAAGGATATCAAATCTTGGAAAATGTTTTTGTGAATCCCAAATAGCTATCAGAGGCATATTAAATTTGCACATTTGAAAGAGAAAATTACTGATTTAGCATAAATTAGTGTCAGATTTAGTGTTTTACAAAAATATTCCGTTTAAATTGATACAACCTCAGTTACTGACAGTGATTTTAGGAGAACATGTACATTCTGAAAAGGAGCGAGACTTGGAAGCTATGGCTAGGTTAAAAATTAAATAACTGCTGTTTTTTTCTTCAATGCATAAACCTTTAACTATGTCAAAACTCAAGCACTACTACTACTGCTACTAGATCATCACAAAATAATCAATATCATTCACTTACATATAGATTTTCCTACGGAAATAATAATTACTTACTGTCATGACTTCCAGCAGACCATACACATGGCTGTTCTGTACATTTCTTAATAGGAACCAGATACCTAAACCAGCTGTGTTTAATTTTCCCCAAAGCTATCTAGTCATTTGTGAAGTTCAGATATAGCCCTAATATATTTGCCTTTGGCTAAAGAAATCACAAAAGGCATTGCTGGAGTTTTGTTCTCCATTTCAGAGCTGTTCATGCTTTTATTGGTTTACAGTAATGTTTGGCTTTTGTTTTTCTGTGATAAAATCCTAACCTTCCAATGCTCAGCCTTTCACAGAAGTGTCTTTCATCAATAAAAAAAGAACCAGCAGCCGAGATGAAAGTACATCTTTGCCTGCCCCCCTACAGTACACTGCATATGCTGGATCTGAAAACCTTTGAATCCCACTGTGAAAGAAAGTAAAATTGACGTAGGCTTTTTTGGTCTGTTTTGCAGGACGACAAGGAAGCTGGGTTTGCATGGTGGATCTTCACACAGGAACCACCAGGGCATGTACATTTCTCCTCATGCTTATGGGCCATAAGAAATTAAGAACAGAAATAAATATTCGCTAAAAGGTAACAAACCCATCTATCATTACCACACGGCAAAACCTGGGTTATTAGGGTGAGCTTTAAAACATGCATCTGTTTACTCCAGTTAAGCCAAGATATTAGGAAACCTCTAAACCTGTCATTGATGTATTCTCCATTGGTGTGGATCTGGTTTTCCAGAGTGAAGTTGAAGACGAAGTGTGAGACCTCCTCATTGCGGAAATATTTCACTCGGGACGCGTACTCATCCGACTGCAGATGTTTGATCACATCAGGAAACCAGACAGATAAGCCGTAGTACCTGTGAAAAAAACCAGGAAAACTTCAGGCACCAATCTCACTCATTCAGAAATCTGTGTGAGGTGTGAATGAGCAGCTCCCTCGGCCGCTTATGTGATGGAGCTGTTGCCTCATCAGGATAAAATCCTCCATAATATAAAGTTATTGAAAGATGCTGACACCAGAAGATGTCAGTTCTTTAAACAAGGTATTCCTGATGAGTCAGGTTTGCAACCAAGAAAAGAATAACTGACAAATACAACATTTTGTGGAAAGATCCTGAATGAAACAGATGATCAGAGTGTCAGAAATTTACATGCAGATGATTTTTCTGTCTGTCAAGAGTATAAAAAATGGTTTAATCTCAACCACTCTTACCCAAAAGACAGGGTGAACCAGACAGCTGTAAGTTTGATCGTATTATCCTTCACTGGGTAGTTGAAGCATCTCATAAATGTCAACCAAATCTGTAAATCATTATGAAACACATTTATTTACATATCTTTACTTATTTTAAACAATTTTCTTAGAGGCTAGAAGATATTTGATTCATATTTGCTTGCTTCTTCAGGCCATGAGAGAGAGGAAATCAGCACTCTGGCCACACTATCAGTAATTGTACAGGTAGACAGTTTCTGGATTTTTTTCTTTTCCCTGGGGAAAACGTGATTTTTCCTAACAAAGTAATTTTGTGACAAACCTTGGTTTGTAACATTTAATCATAGTTCCAGACAGTTTGCAATGACAGATTTGTAATCACTGTGAAATGACAGTTTTGAAATTTTAAAAAATTAATTAATGAGGCCTTTTTCAATTTTTGTTGCAAGACACAAAGACACTATGTATCTTTGGTTTTACAGAAAAAGTAAAAAATGGCAGCACAGTCCCAGCAAGCTTGTATTAAAATCTGAAATAGCTCTAAAATATTTTTCTGGTAAAATATTTGACATGCCTAAAAAATACATGCAGATACAATGCCTTATAAGGGCATTAATTTACACAATTTATTAATGAATTTATCATTTTTTAACCAATGTGGCTGCCTCATGTTCTTCCTGATAATTTTTCATCTCCTCATGTGTCACCTCCTTCCATACATATATATTGATCCACATTCTCAACACATCATTATTTTGTGCTGTTTATGAATATCACTATGTAATTATTAGATACCACTTCTGTGAGGATCAATGCAGCGTTTTCCTCCTTTAAAGCTGGGATAAAGCTCTGTGCATTCACCTGCATTTTCTCTGGGTCAGGAAACCAAAACCTTACACTGGTTCCTGATCCCCTCAGTTGCATGGAAAAATGTAGCATTGCAGCTTTCTACAGCAGGAGCTCAGCAAATCCACCTCAAAAATCAAATCCACCTTCTGAAAGTTAATTAAAAAGGAAGAAAGTAATTGCAGAACAGAGAGAGATGATGTTACTTACACCATACAGCTCTGTGCGGATTCTTACAAAGCACCTCCTGTACCAAGTTCCAGTATCACTCTCTATTTCTATGAGCTCATCTATCTGCTTGGGTGTTTTGATTCTGGTAACCTGGAAACAAAAACAGAACAAAAATATTTGCAGATTCTGGAATCATGAACTGCCTATGGAGGAGTATTGGTGGGGTTTATTACACCCCACCTACTAAAAATAAGCAAATACTCAACCTGTGTCTACACTAGACGTGTTTTGGAGTTATAAAGGAATAGTAACACATGCTAATACTGAAGTCTTTATGGATACAACTGTTTCAGAAAACTCCATGTTCAAGGCACGCAGGAAATACATTTCCTCTAGCTATTGTTGTATATACCTCCAATGTCACAAAGGATAAAACATTAATTTAAACCACCAGATAACCATGCACAGAAATTGCCTTCAAATTGTTTCTGACTTGCTATCACAACACTGTTGGAAGAATTTTGATTAAAGATACAGCAATGAAAACAGAAGTATTCAAAATGTCATGAATTAGTAGTTGGACAACCTTTTCATTATTTTGTTATTTTTTCTAGTGTTAAACAGAGGACTTAATGAAGACAGAAAAGTGAGGTGAAATGATCTGGAACCACGCATGCTATCGCTGTTATGAAC
This sequence comes from Cyanoderma ruficeps, assembly GCA_008694505.1. NCBI lineage: Eukaryota > Metazoa > Chordata > Aves > Passeriformes > Timaliidae > Cyanoderma > Cyanoderma ruficeps. Next base: position 844,487 of record VZDJ01000135.1, read on the forward strand.
AATCATCTACTTATCTGAAGTGAAATGAGATAAACAGACATCAGGTAAGAATACAGAATTACCAGTGACAGGGAATGTAATGCATCCTACAATGCTAATTTTTACTTTTATTCTCTTGTGTAGCAGAACCAGGACATGTTACATGGTCTTTGCAGACACAGAACCTGACAAACTTATATTGCTGTATGGTTTTTGTTTTAGTTTCTGCTCTGGTCCCAGCTTCATAGTGATATCACAAAAGGCACTGTATTCACCCACAGTTTATTTTAAAAGAAGATAAGCAGAGAACAGAAAGAAAATTAATAAAATGAGGAAACATATGTATCCTAGTACCACTGTATGTGACTGGGGACAAAAGTTCCCTGGCCTTGGTGGTTCTTTAACATATGAAAAGTCCTATTGCGTTAGGGTAATAGTCCATCTGGAACATGCAAATTCAGCATGTCAGTGTATGAAGAGTGAAAAAAACCCCACCAAACCCAGAAAAGAAAACCTATTTTTATGAAAATGATACTTCAGTTTAAAAGCAAAGGTCAGAAATATGCAATTTTTAAATTTTAAAAAACCAAGACTTGTAAAGAAAAACATTTGCAGGAAGAAGAATTAATACATGGTAATTGAGGAATAGAGAAAATTTTGATTTTAAGGATGCAAAGTCGTAGTTTTTTTTTTTTTAACTGAAATATTTAAACCAAGAGATCTAATGAATAGGTATTTTAAAAACCCAGGAAGAGAATAAAGCATGTACATAAACACTTAACTTTGATAGTTCCATGATTGAAGATACTATCAATTTATCAGTGTCTGTTAGTGTCACTGCTTTCAGGACAAATTCTTCAAAGTATGAAGAGCCACTCCCTCAATTAATTTAGGAACCGGAAGACTCTATTTTGGATTAACTCTAAACCCAACTGCTTGTCAGTTGATGCCACCTCTTTCTAAAGACTTGAAGACAATTCCCTCAGTAATATGAGTAAATAACTTGTAAATAAACATAACTTGTGAAAAAAAGCTTCTAGAAAAAGATTAAATCTATATAATACGGGAAAGTTCATAAAAGAAAATCACACTAAAACTATAGGTGTAATGGAGAAAAAGTTACATCATCTGTAGAGTCAGAAAACATACTATCAAAGCATGTCTGATGTAACTAGCAATATGAAGTGGAGGAAAATAGTAAAACATAAGTCATAGAATGGTATTGGATAAGCTAAGGAGGAGCATGGAAAGTTTAGGAAAAGTATGTGAATAAATTACTGAGACAAAATGTCACAATATCGAGGACCAATTTAGAAAATAAAAGAAACTAAAAGCATACGTCAAACAAATTATGAATAAGTTCTTTGCTTTCTCGGTTTTATGAGATGAAGAGCTGATGTTGTGCAATACAAAGAGAACGATGCATTTTCTAATCATATTAATGCAAGCTAAAAATAGGGACTTCTATATATGTCTAACCTTGACACACAGCACAGGATTTCTAATCTCACCTTGATATATGGAGTAAAGTTTTCCTAATGCTCAAGGCAGAAACTGGCAAAATTAATAGCTGATCAATTTACAAAAGCAACTGTAGATAAAATGGCTGAATGTCACATTTTATCAACTGCAGAGACAAAGGCTTGTTAGGTCTCAAGAGCTGGAAACAAGAAGCATGTGCTTTGTTTTCTTCTCCACAGCTGCTTTAGGACGTGATTACAATTACGTCAAAGTGACGTGAGAGGCTTATCCTTCCTCCCACATTTTCTCCTGACACATTTCTCTCTTCTTCCTTGTGCCTAAACCAATACTAAAGGGGTTCAGGGTCAGTGCCATGGCTGGCTGTGAAATCAGTCAATGAATATCAATAGTAGCAGAAAAAAACCCCTGGAGTCACCAAGAGCAGGCATATCCTGTCTGAGAGCAGCTCAGACCAGCAAGAACCAATTGTGAAATTACACCATAGCTATATATGGTGTTAGGCAAATCCCTTTACCCATAAATTAAATCAGAAAATAAAACATTAGATTAGGTGGGATTAGGGGTAGGTCACCAGTGCACCAATAAATGTGGGTTTAACATGGTAAATGTGCTAACCAGCTTTCTTTCAAGTTAAATATAGGAATTCTTGAGCTTCTTTGTGAAAAGGTTTAAATGGAAGCAAAGGAAAAGATATCCAAAGCAGCAAACTGCAAGTCTTAATGGAATATAAGTTATGTGGTCAGATGGCCATTCCTGAAGTCTGCCTGCAAATGCAGAACCTTTAAGTGGATTTCTTAATTGAGTTATATGTGAGTTATAATAAGAAGAAAGCTTCTGGAAGAGGGAAAACATCCCACACATGGCTCTGATGGAGCAGAGTGCACATACTGCCACAGCATTACACAAACTGGAGAGGCTGACTGGATTTCAAAGCAAAAAGTCAAGTTTGATCCTATTGTATCCAGGAAGACAAGATTGTTCCATATAGTCTTCATAAATAATAAAGATGCCATAAAAAATCCATTTTTGAATTGTCAGTTTCTCCTCCAATAGAAATCACCCATCAATACTTTAAATAGTTTCATAATAGTTTTATAAATGCTCTTAATAGTTTCATAATTAAGCCTCAATAAAATGGATGTGAGCTTCCAAGACATTTTGAGAATAATAAATGCTTGAAATTAATATTTCATAGAAGTGAAAATGTAGTTTTTAAAACCATTATTTTACCTGATAAGAATGGAAAAAATATTCCAAATCCTAAAGTCACAACAGCTAACTAATTTGGACTTCCATGTGCCTACTGTTATTACTCAGAGTCAAAACTTAATAAATAAAACACAGATGGAATCTGTTAACTATCTTGGTACGCCAGAAAAAATTATCATGCTGTGGCTTCACACACCCATGAATAGCCAAAGGCTGATTTGTTAGCAGACACTGTATATATAACAATAACAGTAGGTTTTCACTTAGGTATTTAGAGTGCAAAAAATTGGCTTAGCCATTTAGAGTCCTAATATTGATTGCTTAAGCCACCCAGACCTCACCAGTCAGAGGCCTGCTGATGTGACAGGTGATCAGCTTTAAAAGCAGTACTCACAGTGAAGACTTTCTCGGGCTGGCCACGAGCACGCATGTTCGTGTCATGAATTTGCTTGAGTATCATCCAAGCTTCATCATGTTTTCCAACCTAGATGTTAGAACAAAAACATTTAAGTGCAACATGCATACAAATTAAGCTACCCATTACAGACCCTGAACAATCTAAAATGCCTGTTTGGTAGAGGTCATGATATAAAAACAGAAATAATTTGATCTAGAAAGTGTTTGGGAAGTTATACCTCCAGCAGGAACCGTGGGCTCTCCGGCATAAAGGTGAGGGCAACCACAGAGGAGACACAAGGCAGTGCACAGACAATCACAAATACTCGCCAGCTGTGGAACTGGTAGGCAGAGCCCATGCTGAAACTCCATCCTGTGGAAGTAGAAATTCACAAAATGTAGACAAATAAGGAGTATTATACGCGTTATCCTACATATGCTGCTTCTTGGAGGTGCAAAATGGTACCTACACTTAAATGAAGCCTGACTGATGTATTTCCACAAATATTGGTCATCTAAAAAACAGTTTTACACTATGACTTTTAGCTTCTTGCATGTGACTAGCCATTAGGGAAAGTGGTTGTATTATGGATGAAGGACTTTTTTATGCAGGGATGAAGAAGCTTCTTTCAATTCTCCTAGCAAAATCTGTATTAAGGTAGTTATATGGACCAAACAAGGACATCATTACCAGGCATAAGAATAGATGCACAAAGAAATTGTTTTCTATGAAGAATGGAACTAGAGAGACTTAAAAATCTACACCCAAAATATGTATTTTATGGAATTGCATAGCTTTTCTTAACATTAGCTTTTTCTACAAAGTTAATTTCAATACTCTTAATCAGAATCATCCATGTGAATCAGGAGGGCAGGTAGTTCAGCTTTTTAATAAATATCTGGTTGGTTGCTATATTATGACTGGATCATTGAAGCGTTATAATTGTAAGAAAACTAAGAATTTATCTTAAGAAAGAAAAAGTATTATTTGGGTAACTACCTGGCCTTTTATTCTGACTTCAATACAGCAGAAATTTTCAAGTAAAATTTTCAGGGAAAACTTACTAAAAGGTGAGTGGAAAATAAGAACAATGGTAAAGGACGAAAAAAGTTACCAGAAGAAAATGAAATCTTGGGTAATGAAAGAACTGAGGTACTGGATTAATCTGCTATTTTCTACATGACTTTTCTAGGTAAAAGACATAGTTAACTAAACCTGTCTGAATGTCAGTAAACAACTGGTAGAATGTGGTGCCAAATGACCTATTAAATAGTTCTCCAAAGGAGATATTTACATGAGAAATGTAAAACGTGTTTAAGATTGTAAAGATTCTATGCTGTGGGTCATAAACACATTATTGGGAAAAACTTTCTTTCTCGTATTAAAGTACTTACACACTACCCCACGAAAAGTACTGTCAACCCATGATTTATTTTTATTCTTCATCAATGGTTTGGTGAAACCGCTTGGTCAGCAGACGTGTGAATGTGTTTATTTCTGGTCTTTTACAAACTTCCTATGTTTCTGAAATTATATCAGTTTTCTCTATGGCCACCTTTAGCACTGCCACCTTTACCTCAGGGAGAAAGGGATGAAATCAGTAAGAGTATTGACAATGATCTTGGAATCTCATGCTACTTTTTTTCAAGTAAGGTTCCATATAGACATACTTGACTGCTCAAAATGTCCTTCCAACTAAACAAGGATGTCTAAAAAATTAATGTTAAATTTTATTCCAAAGCAAAACCTGGAATTAAAATTTACAAATAAACATGTAAATAAAACAAAGGAAAATAAGTCATAAAAGTGTAGTAGAATTCATTTTTTATTGATTTTTTGGAAAATGTTAATATTTGATCATATGGAATTTCAAGTCTTAAATAAGATGGGTGTATTTTACATCTAAATTGTGAAGGGAAAAAAGTAAAGAAAGGTTTACAGTGTGTTAATGAAGCAATTAGAAACTGTGAGAATTCAGCTAGCTGGGATGGACAGTGGCCTGTCCTCAACTTATTGCCCAGGAGGCATCAACCTGAAGCCATGGGAAATGGGAGTACAGGCAGGGAAACTTACGGGAGTAAAACTTATGGGGAGGGAAACTTATGGGGAAATGGGAGTATAGGCAGTATAGGCCGGGAAGCTTATGTTCAGGTTATGGTGAGAAGAGAGGGATCATGAGAACTGTTATGCAGATTAGGCTGTTACATATAAGGTTATGTGTTAACAATAATTGCTTTTCTGTATATGGCCATGTTGCTGTTCATAGGTTCTTTGTTCTGTTCCCAAGGTTACACAATATACTGCTCCCTGTAATATTTGTCCTCTGCTGGCTGCCCATCCCAGGCCTTCACCCCCTGGGGCTACTGTGTAGGTCTTCTGCTTTTATTAAGTGTGTTAATAAATTGCTTTTTGGGCAACCAGAGTTGTACCCGCTCCTTTTACTTCCCCGGTAGCCACGGCAGACCCGTGGTGACGATCATCTTGGTCAAGACAGAGACATATGAAACCCCCAGGGGACAAAGCCCAGACCTTCAGATCCCTTTGAGTTTCCTCAGGAATCTGCCCCGATGGCAACCTAATAGGGAGAGGCATCCTTGATCCAGTTATCTGAAAAGGAATTTTAATAATAGGAAAACAACAAACAATAAGGTGTACGCTGTGTAAGTGTGGGCCTGATATTTCTGGGTCTGAGAGATTTTAGCCTGCTAGCAGCTGCTAACGTTTTCCCAAGGAACAATTTCTCAAGAAGGCTCCTTCTCCAAACAATCTTGGCAAACAACTATCTTGTCTCAAAACAATCTTTCTCCAGAGAATGTTTTGTTGTTTTTCTGGTTTAACCAACGGGATTAGAAAGGTGTTGTTCCTATTCACCAACCACGTTAAGTCTGTGTCAGAACACCTTTTAAAAGGTAATAAGAATTAGACAATAAAGCCTTCTTTCTCTATGCTCTTTGCCTTCTGAAGTACTTGGAGTCTCCCATCTTTCTTTCATGTCCTACAACGACATATAAGAGTGAACTGGAACAAGGAACTGGAAGGAGGGGCCAAAAAACCTGAGGCCAGGGTCAGGCAGGGATATTTATATACCCCAGTGTGGGAGGGGAGTTAAGGCAGGGTATGAGGGAAGGGTACAATAGGGAAGAACAATCAGGAATATTAAAATTCCTGCACCAAAAATCAACCTATGGTAACACAAAGAATGAGGAACCTTCTAACAATGATTTGCATAGAGACCATGTGAGTCAGCCTCTTGCTATTGCACTTAAAACAGGGTTTCCCAGGAAATTATTCCAGGGTTTTCCTCTTCCCAGTGGTTGGGGAAACCACTATCTACAGACCTAGATTTATTGCTGGATTGTGACAAAGCTGCCGAACCCAAATCAGGGTGAACTCTGTTGCTCAAGTCAGCTCAGACCACAACAAGAGACCACACCTCTGTTTTGGATATTGTGTAAAATATTTTATTCTAATAATTAGAATCATATTCTTCATTACATAATTTGAAGTATAGAACAAAATCACCTGATGCAGAACTTGCAAAATAATTTTTTGGTGAAGTTAATTTTTGGTCTGATCTGAATCAGATTGATTCAGAATTTTTGAAAATCTGAACTTTTGAAAAATCTGGATTTTCAAAAATTTTGAAATTGAATTTCAAAAATCTGAATTGTTGAGTTGATCTGAATCTCTGGGCAGCTGTGCAACTGCTAGTGCTGCAGGGAAGGCTGCACAGAGGGGGAGTTTTCATCTTTCACGTTCAGCATCAGTCAAGGTACTGGCTTTTGTAACTAAAAACTGTACCAGAAACACACAAAGCCACTGGTATGGTTAGACAATCTGCCTTTCACAGCTCCAGTTTATGTTTTATGAGCTTGAGCTGTACAAAGGGCAGTTCTGCAGTAAATGAAATCAACCTGGCTTTATACCTGTTATAAAGCAACAGCAACATCTTGTGCTCTGTAGCCAGTCCTGGAAAATGCTCTTGGTAATTTGTTTTAGTTTTCATTTATTAATATAAGTGAACCGAACTACACTTAATTAAAAGGAATAAATGCATTGTTCATTCTGCTGTCATTGTGACAACCTACAAAGCATCTTTTTTATTCCTCAAGATACCTGAGGGACATATCAAGTGAAATGTTCATTATAGTTTTTATTGCTTTTGTTCCATCTTTTCCACTATGTTCTGTATTAGCTGCTGCAATTTATCTTGTGATTTAATGCATCTGCTGAATTAATGGTAAAGAGGAATGTCAGGATTATAAAAATCAATTTGTAGAAAAAACCTGGAGCTGCAACAGAGCTTTCTGGAGGTTGTTCCTCCCATCTATTCCAGCACCAGCACTAGATCAGCAACACAAACATATATTTCAAATGCACAGCAAGTTTGGATTTATTTTTATACTTAACACATCCTTTTTCCCCAGGTCATGAGCTAATCTGGATAATGGAGCCATTAGAGCAGCTCTGAATTTAGCTCACAAAGTGGCTTTCATTCCTTTTGTATGCAAGTCCTGAAACTAAATGAAATTGTGCTCTTGGCTGTAAGTCAAACTCCTTCTCCCCTGATTTATGGCAAAATAGCAAAGGCACAGCAGCACTACATGGCTGCATTCAGTGCAGTGCTCAGTAGCTGGAGCCAACCTTCACCCTTGCTCCCTGGCTATACCGTATTCCAGAGTCATTAATCTTGGGGCAAGTCCCAATGTTTTATGAATTGCAAAACATTTGGCCAAAATGCATCTTGGGAGTAATGTACTGTAGAGCAACCCCAAACCTGTGATGGCTGAACCTGAAGCTGCTGCAGGAACTTGCTGAATACCACCCTCCTGCCTTCCTGGCTTCTGGAAAAGGCCAAGTGAATCACAGACATGGCAATTACTGATTACAGAAACACAGGAGCACACAGCACAGCAAAGTTAAAATGTACAAGATGCTAATCTGTGTGCAATCACCAATTTAAGAATTGAACACAATGTCAACAAAATCTTGTCTCACAAAACAGCATACCATCAGCTCCACAATACTAAAATATCAAAAGGATATTATAAAATTCTTGCTCCAAAGGAGAGAAAAGAAAATTTTCAGAGACTTTCTAAATATATATAGACAGAAACCTGTCCGCATTAGGATGAATTTTATGAACGTGTAATACTTGATAAACAGCATGTATCTTCAAGCACAAGGATCCTCTCCTACAGTAGACATGTTACTAGAGAGCAGATTTATGGGGATGATTTGGTTAACTTTCCACAATAAGGGCTGCAAAGAGCATGACAGATCTCTACAAATTCATACATGTTACATTAAATTGCAATGTGGGCAATGAAAAACATGGGTCCCCACAGGTTCTGTATGAGTACTGGCTGGCAAGCAGACACCTTATATATATACCAGAGGAATAAAGTTATGAACAACTTTTAAGTTGATAAAAGAAAGTTTCTAAAGTTGATAAAGGATATCCAATCAAATATAGGGTTTTTTATGGCATGGTTAGTTAAAGACTGAGCATTTTAACAATTATTGTTGTCACTCAGTATGAATAAGAAGAACTAGTTTCATGGCAGTGTCATAGATTGCCAAAACGCGATTTTTCAAACATTTTTGTCTTTTAGTAGATCAAAGGAAGGAACAGATGCAGAAACATAGTTAAAAATTACAGATGGGGGAGAAAGAGAACCAAGGCATTTACAGTAATTCATAGAAGTCACAGATTCTTCCAAAGAACAATTTACATATTTGTATAGCTTTTCTTATTTCTGTTTTAGCACACAATATTGTCATCTTTCTAGCCTTCATTCTCAGTGTTTTTATTTGAAATATTTACAGTAACTAAGAAGCATAATTGCTGTACATTGTCACTTGGTGGCACTGTTACCGTACTTAATACAAATAAAGCTTAAAACCATCGCAGGAAGACTTTTACTACCAAGTGCTGCTGTTTTGTTGAGTATTTCCCTCATCTAAGCTAAAGCAAAATTATAAGGACTGAAAATATTTTGAAACTTGCATCACTTATTATTAGACTTACTTTTTTTTCTGCCCTGGCATTACCAAGTTTAATTATCAGTGTCATCTAGGATTTGAGACCATACATTGCTACTCATTAGAATAAAGGTGAAGCATCACTGAAACTGAAAAAAAGAAAAGTTTGGGCAAGTTATGTAGCTGAGGAGGATCTGCACACATTTTTACAAAACTGGATGACAACCATGATTTTATACAATTGCAGAAATGACGTTTTTGAGAATTTTTCTGTGTTGCATTGTGAAATTCCAGTAGCGCAAAGTAGAACACTTCTCTTTTCTGTGATTAAATTATTAATATCACATGGGGAAAGAAATGTTATTTTTAGCCTGTATAGACAGTTAGATACTCTACAAACCTAGTCTCAGCATGTCAGCTGCTGGTAATTTCTAAAGAAGGAATTTGGAAAGGAAATAGCTGAAGTGTGGCAGGCCATGATGGAGGCAACTTAAAAAAGGTGCATGGTTCTCTAGCTAAATGCAACTAGACTTTGAGGATCACCAGTTCAATGGAGGAAGAATTTAAAAGTGTTCAACTGATGTATTTTGCAACCACATTAGGCTCAGAGTTTGTCTGCTGACACTGAAAACTCTGATGAGAAGGAACAAGGCATTTTCTAAAGACACATTTCCTCTGTCACAGAGAAAAGGGTTTGTGAGCACAGACCCAAGCCACTCCTCTGTGCTGGCATTGATATTTAGCTGAAGACCTTTGAAAATGAGGTCTCCAGTCACTCCAAGAGGCAATATTTTATTTTCAGACACTCCCCAGGACAGCTGCAAGAAGAACTGATTTTGCATAGAAAATAATTTGTTCTCAAATAATCTCAAACACAGTCCTGCATAGCACAATAGTCCAGGTGTAATACCTCTGATCAGTGACATCAACAGTCCACTTCTTAAATTTCTCTAATACCTGCTGTAGAGTTGCCCTGAAAAGTTTTACTTTTCATTAAGGAGGAAGTCTGTGCATCCTCATACTTCAGACAGTGATATGGTAGGATATGTGCCCAAAATTTGAGGTTTAGTAATGACAAGTAAGGCTTTCACCTTGTCTTACATATGCTCTGCAGAATACTGACAGAGCTGTTAGGTTTGCTTCCTTGACATGGAAATCCTAATATATGAGGCCTGATAGGAAAAAAAGAACCATAAAAATTAGTTTCAAATCAGAATATTTAGAAATGCAGGGGTGCAGACAGATGTAGGGAGAAAGCAAGGGAAATTTGTAAGTCATTATGTGCATGGTTTGAAATGGTCTGTCTGAAATCTGACTTTCATTTGGCCCTGAAGTATGGCTGTATTAAGATGCTGTGACTCACAGTAGTCAATACAGTCAAGAAGATAATATTTCAAATGAAGAAGAGATGAACAGACATAATCATATAAGAGAATTAAAGCAGTATCCTTAATAAGAGAACTGCAGGTACCCAATAGTCTGCTCATGTTATCTATCTAATCTTGGCAGATTCTAGAAGTGACAAAGGGTGTCTAATTACTGGTCTATTTATGATTATGAAATCGGAATCCTTCTTGCCTCCCTGGCAGATAAATATTAAAACTGTAGGGTCTTGAAGCAGGCTGTTGTCAGTTCTGGGCCTAATGGAAATGGCATGCCTGTATCTTGAGTCGAACAAAGGAAGCTATTCTTGCACTTCAGTTTTCTTTACTGGGAAGCATACTGGGCCAACCAAATAAAACAGAGACATGAATATGACAAAATCACTCATTATCCTTTCATATGTTATGATGTCTACAGGGCAGAAGAGAAGCTATACAGAACCAGAGAGCACAGACTTGCAAATTAAATTGACCACTATGAATTTTCCACATATTCATCCTGTATACTCTCTTTCAGGGGGCTATCCCAACTATTCAGAAGTTATAGCTGTTCCAATAGCTCTACCAAACAATGGGAAAAGAGTAAAGAGTGTTCTTGTATATCAAACTTAGAGACAAATTTAGGAGAAAACACTCTGAAATGAATGCTTCCTCTGAAGAGAAGAGCTCCAGTAATCCCTTTTGCCAAGGAGAAATTAATACCAGTGGGTGAAAGTGGAAAGAAAAAAAAAAAGCCAAACTGTTTATCAACAAAAAAACCCCAAAGCAAAACCAAATAAACAAACATTCAAATCCCCCAAATAAACAAAAAACACAAAACAAACAAAAAAACCAAACAAAAAACCAAACACAAAACCCAAAAAAACCCCCCACAAAACCAACACCCCAAAGGGTGCCTGCCTCAAGACCCTACAGGTTTTAATATTTATCTTCCAGGGAGGCAAGAAGGATTCTGATTCCATAATCATAAACTCTTTGGCATAAGAAGCAGGCTTATGGTATTTTCAGAATTTTTTTTGCCTCTTCAGCCCTTACTATATGACTGAGAAATTATGATGGGAAGAGCTTCATTTACAGTTCACAGAGCTGGACAAATTCCATTTTCACTAATGTAAAGCAGCGCTAAAGCAAATGTTCACCTCTATAGACAAATAGCATGTTAAAAGCAAACCAAAAAAGCCCTTGACTTAATACAGTTTACAGGAAACATTCTGTCCTGAATGTAGCTGTAGGAATTAGCTGACATCAAAACAGCTGACAGGAGATGAAGACTTCTCTGTCTCTTAAGTTGTCTTGCACAGACGCATACACGTTGTTTATCCACTTTAGTTTGTCTCCAGGCCACCACCCTCCATAACATCACCCAATTATATGGCAAATTTTTGGCAATCTGTAGTGATTTATTGCGGTTTTCTGTATAGTTGTATGATACATCTCTATCTATAAAACAGGAACAATAATACTTACCCATATTAAATCTTAATGGTGTAAGACCTCAGTAACACTGAAGATATGTAAAAATAAGGTATTAATCAGAGCCAAAATGCACATGGTTTCAGAAGAGATTGCACTGTTAAAATCCATAAAGAAAGGCATTGGCATGCAATGCAAAGCCATTATCCCATAAGAGGAGCAGGAAAAGATAGATATCATGTCTTGTGGTGATTTTATGATGATAATTTATTCCCTAAGCATCTGCTTTATGCCCAGAAATGGCTGCTGTGGCTTTAAGAGGTTACAGGGTGGGAGCATCCAGGGGTGGGGCTGGAGCCTTGAGCTCTTGCAGGATTTGGTTCAAACTCTCACTGTCCCTGTGCTGTGGGCTGGGATGCTGCATTGTTACTTCTTTTGTTGGATTAAGTTTTTTGCTAGCTTAAAGCAAGGGCTTTTTTTTTTATTTTTTTTCCCCCCCTCTAGCCTGGAGAGTGTACCAGGAATCCTCTCAGGAGCTTTTTTCTTTCTTTTTTCTTTTTTTTTCCTTGAACTGTTTTGGCTTGAACTGAAGCTGAACCAGTGCGAAAAAGGACACTAAAACCTGCCAGTTTTGCCTGCTGCAAGGAAGAGACTAATGCCAGGAAAGTTACCATCTATTCTGCCTGAGCAGCTGCACAAACTCCTGTTCCTCCCCTTCCCTGAGACAAAGAGGGCAGCCACCTTCTTTGCCTCCTGGCCACATGGTCTGGTGAAGGGTGGGGTTAAGGTTTTATCTAGCATTTATTCAATCCTTTTCTGGGTCTTGAGGGCACCCTTTTATATATATATAAACAGTTCACTTTTTTTCCCCCACTTCACCCATTGCTCTTAATTTCTCCGTGGCAAAAGGGATTATTGGAGCCCTTCTCTTCAGAGGAAGCACTCATTTCAGAGTGTTTTCTCCTTAAATTTGTCTCCAAACTGAAACACATCAACTTTGTCCAAAGCTCCTACATGGTTTCTTGATATACCTGCACCTCATTCTTAGAAGATTTAGGGTTGTTATCCAATATTTTGGCCCAGGAGATGTGCTTGGCTGATGTGTGATTACCATGCAGAACTTTGTGGGCCTTTCCTAGACTGATCCTGACTTCAACTATTCATGGCACTGAACAAAATGACTCTTCATGACAACAAGGGCTACGAGTAAAGAATTCCACCTCGAGGAAAGGAACAAAAGATGGCATTGATGAGGAGTGGAGACAGGTCTGCAATGCTCCTGTTTGTTTAACCTTGGCCACTGGGAAGTTTCCATTCTCAAGCAAGGGAAAAATAGTGGAAATGCACTTAGCTAAATGTAATGTCTCCACCACCATGCAGGATGCAATTTTGCACCTTAGGAATTCCGAACACAATTGCAATGCAACTATCCCTTAGGACTGGAAACCTGCCAAAAAAGCACTTCAATACAACATTGCAGCATCTTGACTTTGATCACCATTAAGAGTTTTTCTCTGTCCTGTCATTTTACCAGACTTCAGACACCCATTACCCGGAATTGGACCTGAGTAACTTCAACATGGCTTTATTCTGAATGCATATATCATTATATTCCTTGGGAAGTGTGTATATACTCACTTGTTAGAGTCCTTGGTTGATGAGAACAGGCTTTCAAAGCTTGCTAGTGCATATATCTCATTTTTTGCTTAGATGTTAAATCAGTGTTTCTAAAATATTCTACTTCGTGCATTCTCCAAATAATTTTCTGCCTCTCTATCCCATAGTTTATAAAATACAAAACGGTGCAAAAGTTCTCCTGAAACTTAAATGGATTGCATACTCCTGAAATTTAAAATGAGAAATACCATGTAGCTATTTAAATTAAGCAAATACACATATTATAGGCTAGAATGTTCTGAACTTCCCTTATGTGAATGTTATGAACTTCCCCCACTCATGCACCTTGTTCAGAGTAAACTTAAGTCTGCTAGAAATGAGTGTAGAAAAACACAGGTCAACTTTTGTCCAGGGTACAAATGCAAAATATGAAAAGAGCCGTGATATGTAATCAAAAGCTCAGACATTTTGTTTTCCTTTAAATGTCTTCTTTTGTCACATTTCTGCACATAAATTTGATTTAGAAAACTTCCTCCTTTTAGTTAAAGACCTAATAAAAAGCTACATCATATGGCACCCTGCACAGTCATATGGAAGCAAATACTTTTGTTAATGCTCTGATGCTCTTTTATATATACATTTTGAATCTTCCTAATGCCTTTGTAATGCCATTGACCTAGGGAAAAAATGAGTGCTGGGATGATTATAGGTGAGTAGTTTATATCCTTCCTGAATTTAATGACCACCAGACATTTTTCAAATGGATTTGTAGAATACTATGTAGCTAACTAAGGCTAACTATGGAAGAAAGATTTATTTATCTTAATTTTTTTTTGTGTGTGTCCATATGATCTAGAAGAATTTTATTAAAACCCTCCTATCAAAAACCAGCAGTAGCTGAACTTTTTTAGGTTGACAACCAGATAAAAATGAGCGTAAAAATTGAAATGTATTTCACCAAAATGAACAAGACCTATTCAATAATTACATTAAATTTACAATTGAGACTTAAAACTGTAAAAATGATGTTTTAAGCACTCAGATATGAATAAATAAATAAAAAAGAATAGGCCACCATGGGTTAATATGCAGCTGAAAATCTCATTACAAGGACTGTGGCACATAATTGATCTGACTATTTGGCTGACTGAGTCAGTGGCCCCAGAGATTTATGTACTCATGCATTTCGACAAAGTCCTGGCTTGGGTCTGGCTCTGTGCAGCTGTTCAATGAAGGCACTTCACAATCTGCAAAACAAAGAGTAAAATCTGCCAGCCACAACACTGACAAACATCACAACTTAGAGTCTTGTCAGTCCAAGAAAAGGTTATGTCAAACTTTCCAGAGATGATGGTTCAAACAGATGCAATTAATGTCAGAAGTGGGGGAGAGAGCATGTTAAGAGATGCTGCTGTCAGAGCTTCAAAATAACATGGTCAATGTTGGCACCAAGACTGTGCAACCAAATGTCACTAAAATGTGCTTCAAACTTTGTATGAACTTCATTTGTATGTAACTTTAAATTTGTTTTAAGTTATTTACTTCCATTCTCCTACATATGCTTAGTGGTTTTCCACTACTTGAATTGAAAAATGGCTTTGTGTTAATTCTGAGGCATCTGTTTGGACAGTCCTGAAGAGTACAGTAAGAGTAAATCATTGAGAGCAGACAGAATCCATTTCTATAAGAAGAAAAATTCAAATAAATATAAAATGTAAAATTGTCAAATGTCCTGTGCAATAGCCATTGTGAACAAAATCTGTAAGGAAACACTTCTTGTCTGCAACAAAATCTCTTCATATTGCTGTCCTACCCATGCACAAAATACAGATACCATGGTACCTGTGTATTCTTGTGTGGTGCCCCCCACCATCCATCCCCATCCCTGCGATCACAAATGGTGCTGTTTGATGTGATGAGTTGTTGCAGACACTACTAAAAGCAGCAGTTAGATGTGGAAACTAATTGAAAATGTAAGTGTTCTTGTCCTGCTGCAGGACTCAACAGTGATTTATGTGCGTCTGGACTAAGGATATTTAAATAATGGGCTCGTGGAAAATAAGGGAAGAGAAGCAATTAATCAAAAAGGACAATCAGTAAAAGGCACAATGAAACACTGTAGCTTATGAAAAGAAAATGGGGCCTCCTTATCTAGCTTAACGTAGAAACAAAATATTAATTGAAATGCTGGAACAATGTTTGAAGAATACCAAGAGGACATGTCTTTTACCAGTGATACACATTTTACCGTTTGTGTGCTGCTGCGGTGTAACAACAGAATATCTCTGCAATTCAATAAACTCTTTCAAAATTTAACTCTATTGTATTTATTTGTTTGAAAGGCGCTGCAAGAAAAATCTTATTTTCCACAAGCATTTCAGTGCTGTGATTTAAGTCTTATTTGCCTTTTCTGGTATTTTGCTTGCCTCTTGTTTTCTGGGTTTTTTAAAAAAAAATGAATTAAAAGGAGCAGTATCCTATCACTCTGAGAGAGACAGACAATGCAGGTAGTTTATGTGATCAAATTATTAGAGACAACATGAATTCTAGGAATTATCTTCTTATCTAACAGCAGTCAATTGTATAAGCCTGGTCACATTTCTGGCCTTTCTGTACATACTGTGAACCATGGGTCAAAAGTCTTGAATTCAAGCCTTGGTCAAACTTCCAACAAAATGTTTTTTGCAGACTTAAATCAAGTACTAATGATTCTCAGCCTATCACAGTGGCAGTGGGGAGGTGGATTTTGCCTATGAACAGACAGTTACAGTGTTTGAAATGCAACTATCAAAGGAAACAATGAAAATACAATATATTAAGAAAACAGAGAATTATTTTACATTCTTTCTTTTATACAGCTTCATTACTTCCTTGAGGGTCTAGAATCATACAGCAATCAAATGTTTGTATCAGACCGAACTAAATTATGTTTGCGTAGGAAAATAAAACAATCTAAAAGCCTTACTTTCATCTCTTTATCTGCAATTCCTTACTTTTTTTATTATATGGCAATGCCACTTTCATGAAACAACTAAGAGGGGAACCAAACCTTTCAATGCCTAAAATCAAATTGCCCTAGTATTAAAAAGAGAACAATACCAACTCAAACAGCAAGGGAGGAACAGTGAGTGGTAAAAAGCAGCATTTCTTCACCTTGCCCAGCACCAAAGGTGAGGAAATTGGGAATGGAAACCTCAGCCTAGAGACCTCACTATAAAATCTTAATGCTTATCACTGCTCATTTTATACTTTTTTCTGCTGACTTGGAAATATTAAGTGCACAAACTCTGCAAGGTTCCTCTCCTACAAATATGAGCAGAAAGAATGTAGTTAGATGCTTCATTCAGATACTCTGGCAAGCATGGATATTTGAATAGACCTCAATGGAATTCTTTCACCAAAGTAGGCATGATTTTCAAAAGTAACATAAAATATTTTCCTTTGAGAAAAAGTATGAACAAATTTCCTGGAAAAAAAAAAAATCCAATGTCATCTGCAATTGATTTTGTTAATTTTATTTTAAAGGCAACTGGACTGCAAATTGAAAAATTATATTCCAATTGTATATGCAATCTCTAGACAGAATATTTTATTAAAGGGAAAAGAAACTGTTACTAAGAAGACAATCACCAAGTTCTTCAAAGCGGATGTTTTTATAAGCCATAGAAATAATATGGAAGTGTGGCTGATGAATTCATACTGTCATATTATGTTCCAGAGGAAATCAATGTATTTTTGTATATGCATAATCACATGGACTCTTCATCTGTAAAACAATCACAAAATCAAATGTAGGTTTTTTGTGATTTAACAATGAAAATATTGACAAAGAAATCTTATCAGATTAGCATCATCCTTGTTCCTAAAAGTAAAAAGCAAGGTTAATTCCTGACACTGAAGGTGCTTCTGCTGGTCAGTCTGGACAGGTTTCTAAGGCAGCTTTATTAACCTGAATGTAATTTTCCTTAAATTATACGCAAGGCCAATTCATTGTGCAAAACTGAATTTTCATTAAGAGCGAGGCTTAGAAGTTGACAATTTTATTGTCATAAGAGTGATTGACTATTACTACGGTTTCTGTGGAAAATTAGGTTTATGGCATTGAACAATGATGTTTATGGCAACAGTCTGTTCGCCTGTCTGTCAGCCCCTCCACCAGCATTCTTTAAAACCACTGAGCTGCTTCAATCAAATGTCACAGGAAGTAATATTCCCAGAGATAGTCACATTCTCCAAAGCCTTGTGAAAAATGCTGCCCAGACAGAGGAGAGATAGTCCATCGGAAGAAGAAGGAAAAGGCAAGAGCTATCAGTGCTCCCTCAGGGATGCTTTGGCAATCCATTGGCCTTGGCACTGGTCTGACCCAGGGTGAAATAAGTTGCTTTCTGCCTGGGAGCAGCTGGGCCAGAGCAGAGCTGCACTGCACCAGGGAGCACGGTGAGAGTGTGGGTATCTGGATGTTTCTTACAGCAGAGTCCTGGGGGAAACAAAGGGGAGCTGTAGAGACCATAGCAGAAAGGGATCTAGAAAAAGCAAGGACAAACTGAAAGGACTGCTGTGGTGCCTTGTAAGCAACACAGGGGAAGAGAGGACAGAAAGGAGTTCACCAGGATCAAAAGGTGATTGACAAAAAGCCCCAGAAAACTGAGCCTCAAATCTTCTCTTCTCATAAAACAATTTGCTAGATTTTTACTGAACCTCTCCATAAACAAATTTTCTCTTTTGCCCTCAACCTAAAGTGCCAAGGAAAAGGTTATATTTGAAGCACACTAATGAGCATCTTTAGTGCTCATTAAGTAGATGTGCTAAAAGCTACTTAAACTTCTAGGGCTTGCAAATACAAACATTGAAATGACCATATCAAACTCTGCATTAGAGCACAGAAAATAACCTTATAAAGTGGTTTGTTTTGCTCTTCTAGCTAGATTTGCATAAGCAGCTCTTCTAAATTCTGCTCTATTCTGTCATTATTGTTGTTCCTAAAGATGAAGAGATTTTTAAAGTACACATCCAGTGCAATCTAATTTAATAAGATTATTTCAAATGGGGAACAATTCACAAGTTGATAACTCAAGTTAACATTGAAACTGCCTTGTATACATTTTATTAACTCAGATTTTAAAAAGTATAGATATAGCTTCATCTGCAGAAAACCTGATTAATGCAAGTGCATTAAGTATTTGCAGGGGGAAAGCATAGCACATTGGGGATTAATCAATTTGTCTCTTAGAGGAATGTAAAACAGATCAACAGATGTTGCGTTATGTAGTAGATGCCTTAATGTCTGATATATTCCATTTATATAGCATGACACAGTCTCATTACAAATGCAGATTCAACCTTAACAAAGCTCTAACTTCTTTAAAAGCTCTTCTTTGAATGGTATTTTTCATTTGCTAAGGTTGATTCCTATAATGGAAGATACATCAGAAAGGAAATTGTATGAGGCAAACTTGAAGCTTTGCTCTTGGTTTTAAATTTTGGTTCACATGCTTTCTCCAAGCCTGATAAAAAGGACAACATATGGATTTCAAATTCTGCAGATTTCTTGGTGCATTCATGGGCTTTTTACAATTGAGAAAAAACCCATGGTTCCCTTCCCCAGGCAATTTTCTTTGTCATTTCTCTTTGTACTGGACAACTGATGAAATTCAGATATCTTCTGAAAAAATTAGAAACTATTAATAGAAAATGGTGCCTTGGGTTCAGCTTTTTCCCAAACAGCTGTTGCTATGGCATGAATTTTTTCTGAACTAGCATGAAAAGGAAGATTTTTAAGACATATTTGAGGAAAACAATAGGAAATAAAAGTAATGTTAAAGTGGTGGAGTTTTTTTTTTAAATTGAAGAGTCCAGAATTTTAAAAATTAAAAAAGGATCAGGTTATAAATTTATTTTTCTACCAGTGAAGGGTTATTTGGCAAAGAAACTTTCTGTCTTCCATTTGGAGCTACCAGCCAAAGTAATTTGATAGACCGGCATTTTCCTACCTGTGCTGAGAATATTCAATGCTCCTTCTTTTTCTTTTTTTTTTTTTTNTTTTTTTTCATTTGCTGTTTTCCCCAACACTGTGTGAAGGAATAGAATCTGTTTCATAGAACAGGGATGAGGGAACTTTGAGGGGCATCCAGTGCATCAACTTGCTTCAAACCTGAATCAACAGTGGCCCCTACAACAGGAATTTCAGTGCCTGAGGTTTCACAACCTTCATGGCAGTTTCATTCAGATGTGCTTAACTAACAGACCATTATAAATTCTTTTTCATTATCTACACTACCTTCCCTTGACAGAAATATCAGGTCAGTCTCTCTAAATCCACACTTAACAGCTCCTACCACTCAAAAAGATCCAGGTCTGCTCACCAGAAGTGCTGAAAGGTGTAGGTCTCCTAAAATCTTTCTGTTTTTATTGCTCATCAAGTACTTGCTGTGCCCTAAGCCTCTAACCCACAGATAGTACGTAGCACAGGTGTGGGAATTTTTAACCCAATACCTCTACTGCCATGTGGCACTGAGAAACCCTTTAGCCCAACAAAAACCCAGACAGAATAAGGGAGTTAAAATGTTTTCTGTTTTCGTTGCTGCTCCACAATTTCAGTCCATCACGTTCCCAGTAAAATCTGCAGCAGGCTGAGAGGTTAATTCCTCCATTAACACTGCCTGATGCTTTGCATGCTGTGAGCTGCACAGTCAGCCAGTAACTCTCTATCTCCTCATCTGCATGGCTCTTCATGCAGCTCTGCTGCCTTGCCTGTTCTTACTACAATACAGTTCATGATGCTTTCATGCAGAAGGGGATTTCATGGCAGTTTTGAAGACAGGTTTATCTTTTTTATCTTCAGTTGGATGACACAAAAACAGAGGAAACATGACATGGAAAATACAGCAAAAACTGTTCTCAAGCCATCATGCTAAAGGGTGATAACGGGATCATTTTCATTTCCAGCAGGGTAAATTTCTTCAGATGAATTGAACTGCTTTTCTGGAAAAATCTTCTGCTACAAACTGAGAAATATTTTTCAGGCCACTTTGCAAGCCACTTCTTACTCAAAACAAAAACAGATTCTCCACACATTTTCATTCCTTCTATCACAGACAGAAGCCATTATGGACTCCTGTGCCTACAAAATGTCTTATCTAATTATGGAAAGTAGAATTAAGAACATTCAACAGGTCTCCATTGGAAGGCCTAATGAATTTATCTTGGTTTTAAACTATTAAGGACAGGCTGCAGTTTCATGTTGCCCTTGACAACATCCAGTGACTGAAGATTCTGTAAATATATTTGGCACTTCATATTAGTACTATAAAACAACTTTATTTAAATCTTAACTTCTATCCTATGAAATTAAGTCCCAGTTTCTTCCCTTTAAACTCATTAAATCATATTGACAGGAAAAAAGTAATAAGCAAAAACCTTAAGAGAGAATAGAAGTGAACGTATTTTACAGACCGGGAAATGAATACAAAAATTTCCAGTGGGAGACATAATTAAACCTTCAGAAAATAGAAGTTATTTTTAATATTTTAAATACAATGTTTTGCAAATCAAGAGTGAGTGCATTATTTGGAGACTTCTATGTCTGTATTTTTAAGTTCTGTGTTACTATAAAGAACTTACTCTCTCCAAAAAAAAAATACATTCAGGAAAAAATGTCTTTCTCTGGTCAAACTCTAATGACTGAAGTAGAAATATCTTTTGTGACTAGTGACTAACTATAGTGAATAACTAGTTTATAATTTGTAACTGTGACTTTTAGTCACAGAATAAAACATTAGTTCTTTGCTGATACAATAGAAAACTGCTGAAACAGAGAACATATTATTAATAATACATTCCCACTTACAACCAGAGAGACACATTACACCTAGTCAAGGAATATTCACTTCTGAAATGGAATGCCGCCTTCTTAGACTTATTGTTCCACACTTTTTTACTCCAAGTTGGTTTCCCTGAATGTTGCTAAATACCTCTCTTATGAACACAAGCAAGTGGTCCTCAATTCAGTAGGAAAAAAGATTTTAGTGATGAAAACTGAATACTTCAGGTGAAGATCTGTCATGCAATGTGATTGGTCTGAAAAAATGTTTACACTTACATCTGATTTTTGTACTGATTGTGTTAGAAAGAAGTATTTTTTCCTATTTCCTTGATTCTGTATCATTAAATTTGAATTGTTTTAGGGAATAATGGAATTTAATTTAATTGGAATTTTTTCAGCATATATATAAAGGTAATGTCTCTGCCTCTGGCCATACGATGGAGACTTGTTCACTAATGTCACTTGACATGGCTATCTCCTCTTTTCTCTGGTAAATAAAAATGTGAAGTGTGAGAGTCTGCAAAAAGCTTCAGGTTCCTCTTGCAACTTAGGCTGCAACAGCCTGGATACCTGTACCATCCTGTTCTCTACCTTCCAATCCAATTTCTTTTTGGTCAAGAACTCCTCTTCTTGTCAAGAATAAGATTTAAGAATCAATTAGGCTGATATTTGTTTATGATTAAGCAAAATACTCTAAGAAATGTTCCAAATTTCAAAAGATTTCCCAATAGTCCATGAAGTTAGAAAGGGCTTGTATGACTCTTACAGGCAAAAGAAATAAAATTAGGCAGAATATCAAAGTAGACTAAGGACACTGAAATCCTTATCTAGCTTCCCTTGATGTTTTGTTTGGAAATAGCTAACAATGAAAATTGAGACTGATTTTTACAAACATGGCATAAAAATTTTTTTGTTTTTTAATAACTGATAAAGAAAGTTCATAATTCTTTTTAATTCCTATTCTCAGATTAAAAAATAAACTTGGTGTAAAAAAATTGTAAGATATCAATATCTGGATTTTAAACTAAAATTTCTCTTTCTCAGGATTCTTCATTATTTGAAAACTGAACATTTTCAAAGACTATTTAATATTGTTGGTGCATTTGACAGTCTTTGAGCTGCTCTACCTTGAAACAGGATGCTAAAATTAAAATTGCACTTGCAGAAGCATTTACAGAATGATTGTTATTTCTCCTACCCAGCCTGATATAAGCACTGTAGAGAGGAACTTCTTTCTAGCAGTCTAACCAGGGACTTTTGAAATTAGTTGCAATTATAAGCATTTCTCTGGAGATGTTTCTTGTTTTTCACAGCCTGAGCTCCAGTTTAGGAGACCTTGAACAAGTCTACATAAACTTTCAGTTTTTAAACAACGGCCAACAAATGTATTAATCAAAAGGCTTGCTACGGAGATGGGTGTCTTAGAGATGATATTTGCCTTTCCATATGTGGTCACTGCAGCACTGCATCACAATAATCCCTCACTTAACAACATGCTGATGTCAAGACAGCAGTTATCAACACTTTGCTTTGTGTTTATTTCAGGGCATTACTCCTGTTTCAGGCTCTGCTATGCTGCTTGAACAACAACAGAGATAAACTGTTACATATAGAGAGTAATCTTCATTTTGTCCCAGAAAGATATAGCTAAATGTTCAGTGGAAAAACATACATACATAGCTTCACTGTCTGCCTTGTGCTGGATAAAGTATGCTTATGAATCTAGGACTTTTTAAAAGTGGCTTGCATATGAAGGAGTACAAATGAAATGAATACATTGGTAAATGACAAAAGAAAAGAATATTCAAAATTATTCTACTGTGTTGACCTGATATCTTTCTATTCATATAAGAATAATTCCACTATGCTCAATGACAGTTCATTGCTTATTTTTTTTTATGAAGGAGCTTCATTCACTGACATTGAATAACTTCTGTGTCCAGGTGAGAAAAACAAACACTGTCAACTCCACAAGTGAGAATCAGAGAACACATAAATACCCATGCACAAATATAAATGCAGTTTAAAAGTGGGTGGGTTCTTTATAATTATGTTTTGCTTCCTGGTCAGTGAAGATGTGAATGATGAGAAGTACAGGAAGTGATTTGGAGGAGAATCTCTATCTCTGCTTAAATTCTGGCAAAATAAATCTATGTAGAAATCATTCAGAAATTGTAAAAGAGAAAATACCATATGAGCTTCCTTGTAAACACATTTTACAAATGATGTAGACACCTACACGGGCATTTGCTTGACCTGGAATGTTTCTAGGAGGGGACAGCAAGGTGTGACCACACTTCACAAATGCTGGAGCAGGGTTTGCCCTGGGAGCCCTTGGGAAGGTCTGAGAGCTTGGCACAGCATTTTGACAACAAAATAGTTTGCCTGAACTGGAGAGACTTCACTTTAATAATAGGGACTAGGTTTTAAATTTCAAACATAACAAAAAGGTCTGATTTAAAAGACAGTTTTAAAACCTCCTCAAAACCTACAAATAGGTTCTGTTTAATTTTTCCAAAATTACGTATGAACTCATTTCTTTTACTCTGAAAAAGTATTCTGTTTATTTTTTTGGCCTTTTTTGATCACTATAACTTACCTCATTAAACTGCAAGCAGTGATTTGTATGTCTACCACTAAAGAATAGCATGTTTTGAAATTGTTTGTTACTTTCTTTTGTCTTATGTTATTTAACAAACATTTCTGCAGGTGGAAAAAAGCAACAACAAAACCAAGAACGATAACAACAAAAAAATGAGTACAGCACTCCTTTTTGTTGCTGATATTCTTCCACTGCTAAAGAAGGAAGGAATGTTTTCCCTGTAGTGACACTGTTTTGGTATAAGTCTACAATATTAAAATATACTGCCATGTGATGTTCTAAAATCACCTCTGTAAAGCATATAAAGTTATTTATAAGATCTACATGAAATTAGACAACCTATGTAAATCAGTCTGTCATAATTTTAGCATTTTCCATTGAGAGATAAAAAAATAAAAGTCCATAGGAAAGCAAAAAAGTACTTGGCATCCAGAGCAATTTACTACTTGGGGAAAAAAAAAATCCATATTGTGCCTTGTCAGCACAAATTTCTCTCTTTGTTTCCAGCAATTCAAAGTCAAAAGGCAAGGTTGAAGATATAGATTCAAGTTGAGTGTACTGAACCCTAAAATTAGTTTTAGTGCAACAGTCTAAGTATTTGACTAGTCTGCATTATTATAATTTATTTCTGGACATTAGCACTTGCTAAATGTTCTCATCACTTTGGGCAAACCTTCACAATATAGGTTTGAAAAAGCTCATTGCTTGGCTAAAGAAAGCTGCTTTGGATGCCAGCTAACTCACAGTGCTGCTCTACTTCACTTGAGGCCTGCCAGAGAGAACTGCTTGAGAAGCTGATTTTTAAGAACCCCTGAGCAGTCTCAGCAACCCTGGAGACCTGTGAGCACTTAACTCTTCCAAAAGGCAAGCCTGGGAGACAAAGAATTGAATCTGTACCTCCATATTACGTTTAACTATGTCAGGGCAATTAAAGAGCTCTTTGACAAAGTAGTTTATATTTCACATGAGTATAACTTCAGCCATTGCCCTCATACATCCCTACAGCATTTAAATGTACTGTGTTCCATTTATCTGCTTTTGCACCACTAAAAATATCTGCTAAGAAACATTCAGTACAGTTTTATTTTGGGACTAATTTAAGATTTCAGCACTGCAAACATTAAGTAAGTTCTTACTCTTCTTCTCAAGAATGTTTACTTCACAATCTCTCACTGTGTCAGAAGGACTGCTAATTTGACATTCCAGCAATTTAAAATTTCTCTCATGCAAATCTCCACATCGTCTGTTTTCTCCAGATTTAACAATAACACCAATTACATTTTCACGTGTACAGGTTTTCAAGTAATTTAAATGCTCTGACTAAATATGGATGTTGGTGAAGTTTTGCATCTTGCAATAAATTATTTCTTATTTAACATATGACCTAGTCCCACTACATCCTCCAAAACGAATAAATTTATTTTTATCAGTTAAGTCAGTAGTTCAAGAACAGACATGAAGGCCCTTCTTTGAACTATATTTCAAGATCTTTACTTTCATACTAGAAGACCTTCAAATCACAAAGAGATTTTTCTTTCTTCAATGGCTTTTCTTACCATAATGAGGAATTATTGCCCAAGCCATTGCAGAGGCGTAGATGCCACCAATCATCCAAAACATACAGAGCCAGCTCAGGTGTTCACCTCGTTTCTCCCGAGCAAGCACTTCCGAAAAATAGGAGAAGACTGTTGGCATAGCTCCACCAATCCTAAAAGGAGATACAGATCATGGATTAAGCAAGAGAGTAACAGCCAGATAAATTTTGAACAAGCCTGTAGCAGCAGGCACCAAAAACCCCAAATACAAGAAGTTTCTCCAGCAAGTGTTTTCTCTCAAATTGCACCACATATTGGGGAACTCTAGAGAAAACTTTCATCAGCTTGGATGCAATTTTTGTTAAATATTTCCTTGAAAATTCCATGTACTATTTATTGTGTTCAGTGTTTCAAGGGAATTGTCAATGTGTCAGTCACTGGAACAGAAACCAGCACAAAGTCTTGACTTCCACCATTACAAAATCATGGCAGTCTACTGACAAGTGTCAAAATACATTGCTTCTAATGGAAAAATATTAATAATTTTCCCAAAGAGTAATAGGTATTTCTCTAAGTCTTACCTCCCACGATTTAGGTAACCAAGAAGCAACTAACTGTCGATGAGTTTTTTTACACACAATTCAAAACATATTCTACTCAGCTGCACTACATGAATAGCTAAGCCCATGCTGGCTTTTTAAATTTTTTTTTATGAAAAGTATATGCATTCATGTAATATTCATTTTTTCTCATGGTAAAATAAACATTGTGTGAAAGTCAGTTGGACAAAAAAAATTAAAAGAAGATTCAACCTGGTTTTACAAAAATTAAAGTAACTCAAAATAGGCATTACTTTTGGTACTAATTTCCAAGTAATCTTTTAGTATCTTTACCTGCTCACTATATACACAAGCTGTCTGTTCTACATCAAGACAAGTGCCTGTGGATTTTATTTTTTCCAATGAAGAAAATAGCTTTGGATTACATACTTTCAAACATGACATGGTTTGAATTTTTAAGTGAATTTAAAGATAAATGCATATTTTATAATGTTATCTGGGAGCTGTCAAGCTGGAAGCAAACAGCAAACCTCAAAACAGTTTTAAACAGATATTAATAAGGGAAACATGAATACAGAAATGGTATTTCACCACTAAGAAAATTCAGTGCCACAGCCATACGGTTTATTTTAATATATCTTCATGTACTGCGATGAAGTTCTGGATTGAGATGTTATGCTTGTACAGTGGACTACTATTTCCTCATTTCCTTTATACAGCTCTTCACAGAATCATAGAATGCTTTAGTTGGAAGGGACCTTTAAGATCAGCTGATTCCAACCCCTTCATATGGGCAGGGACACCTTCACTAGACTGGATTTCTCACAGCTCCATCCAACCTGGCCTTGAACACCGCTGTGAATGGCACAACATTCCTCAGCAACCTGTTCCAATGCCTCACCACCTTCACAGGAAAGAATTTCTTAATATCTAACCTAAACCTGCCCTCTTTCCGTTTGAAGCTGTTCCCCCTTGTCCTAACACTACATGTAATTGTAAAAAGTCTCTCTCCATTTTTCTTACAGGATCCCTTCAGGTGCTGAGGCTCCAGTTAGGACATCCTGAAGCCTTGTCTCCTCTGAAATACTACTGGTCAACATTCAGCTTTGCGATGAATCTTTTGCATAGTTGAACCTGCTAGATGCTAAAGGCTCTGCTGGTAACATAAACAGCTACACCTCTAGAAATTCTTGTTACATACACAGCTAACAAGGGCTGTATCCCATTTCTTCTCATGGGTGGAAATACTGAAAGCCTTCACTAGGAAGGAAGGCATTGTTACAGGCAGCAAGAGACTTTGTCCTTGGAGCTTCCCCTGGATGCCTGGGCTGAGGGAAAATTGAGGGGGTATGGCCAAGGGTAGAATCACAACTCATTTTCCTGTGATGGGGAAACCCTGCTGTCTGAGTGCTTTTATGGATTCAGGGCTCTCCAGTTCCCAAAATATAAACGGATTACAGTTATGATGTAAACCCTCCAGGGAGCAGACAGCTTTGAATTGCACTCCCACAATATTCTGAGTACTCATGGTTCTAATTACAGTTTCTTTTCCAAGATTAAAAATTTACCAGTAGAACCGGAAACAAGGTCTTCCTCCTTCCTGACAAAGCTGAAAACTGCTGATGAGGAATTATAGGTGCCCACTTTCAAGAAGACCTAATTTAATAGGTTGCTCAGGGCATCCTTTGTATGGATGTTTCAAGTTGAGAAAACCTACCTTGCCTTAATGTCACAAAATGAAGAGAAGCTGACCAAAAGTAGCAAAGTCTGCATGAACCAACTATATCACGGATGATGAGAAGCAGCTAAAACTGATCCAGGTGGGTTGACATACATCCTAAAAGTTCTCCAAAACTACTGAAGAAGCTCTGTCTATACTCATTAAATCAATAGGGCAACTTTTTTAGCATATAGACCTTTTATACATGTAAAAGGAATTCTGGACCCAGAAAATTTAAATGTTTATTTAGGATACGCAAATAAGCAGGAAAAAATAATCAGCTCTGAAAACTCACAATTTTTCTGTTTCAACAGATTGGTTTTTTTGGCACTTCCAGTGAGTACATCAACAGGCTAAAAAATGAAAGATACTATGTTCATATTCATTAAACATTGGAAATAACCTGTCTAGAACTTAAAGGAGAGATACAGGATGTACTTCTACCATACAGAAAACTGCTGCTGTGTAGCGTTGTAGGTCTTTGTTTCATAACCATGGTGTAGTAAAGCGTGCTGTGCACTTTTTTGCACCTTAAATCTGTGGATGGAAAATTTGCTTCTCAGCTGGGTAAACTCTTCCCTCTGGCCTCATATAAGTGTGGACTGATACTGCTACAATATTTTAGGATACTGGTACCTATGAAACTCTTCCTGTATCAAAAAGCTACTACAAGGACTAAAGAATTATTATGAAAATCTTAGAAAGGCTAATCAACAGCAAAACTGGAGGAACAAGGAGAGAGAGGGAGAGAAAGCATCCTCCTGCAGAAGACTATTCTTTTTCTCTTAATGCTGGGCAATCTCAAAGTGGCAGTAGCCATGTCTCCATTCCCTAAAACTTTCTCCTAAATGCAGGACAAGTGACAGCAGGAAGGGAGAGTAGGAACAGCTACAACTGTTATCACACCAAACAACAATGAAAAATCACATTAAAAACTGAATGGAGTTTGAGAAGGGTCTTTTCTTTGCTCCTTAGAAGAGAAGCTCCTCTTCCAAGGAGCAAAGAAATTTCTTCCTGACTTGTAGAAATTTTAACTTGTGCTTGGTACTACAGTCATTTTCTATTATAGAACTAATATGGTATCTGGTATACTGAACACTGCTAGCAGAAGCATAAACTACCTCTCAAACACTTGGGCAAGAAAAGATCAGAGCATCTCCAGCTCTTTCCATCAGTCTCTATTGAGGATTTTTCAGATCTTTCAGCTGCTACTGCTATTTATGAATTAGCTTATCAAAAGTTCATATTTAAAAACCCCACCACCAAATCACCCACAAGCTGCAAGGAAGACTATAATGTTTACAGTTAAAAAAAAAATTAAGCTAGATCCCATCTTCACTCGCACTCATATAAATCCTTAATAATTCAGTGCCTCCAGGTGAGCCATTTTATATTTATATGGAAGGAGTAGTATGTGATTTTATGTATTGTAAGTTTGAAAGCAGCTGCCTCTCTGTTGCCCACCAACATTTTGTGAAATGCATGGTGGCAGGCACAGGAGTGAATTGCAAGTAAAATTAAAAGCAGAGCTGCTACTAATTTTTCAGTGGGAATATTTCATTTTTTGTTTTAAGGGAAATGCAAATGCTGTTTTCCCCCAGGATACAGTGTTAAGCCTGCTTCTGGCTATTAATTGGTATGATACAGTGGGCTGTTTCCTGTTACTGTACTAGTAAATTATATGGCTCATCATCACTTGTAGAAAATAATTTGATACTTGAAACCATATTCTTCTCTTATGTCTGCTGTGCAGATGAAAAGCCTGTGAAAACTGTGCTGACTTGAGAGAACATTAATTTGAAAAATGGGAAGGAGTTTAACTTTCCTAAACACAAATTATTCAAATAAGCTGAACTTTTTATATCTCATCTGTTATTCATTTCTGTTAACCCTTCAGTTATCCTAACCAAAGTAGTGGATATAAACATGTTACCCACAGAGAGCAGAGAGAAGTCCATGAACTCCTTCCTTAGGGGTCACAAAATTATGTATCTTGTTAGTATGTACAAAAACTAAGTACTTTTTTTATATCTTCACAGATAAATTGTGTGAAGTGTGAACATTTTTAAAAAAATATTAAAAAACCCACTATTCTAAACCTCTGGGGTGATGATCATGAGTGATATCTGTCTCCTGAATAATACATTCTGTAATGAGACACAATCTAATACCAACACGAGGCAAAACTTCATTGAGCTTGGCTCAAGATCATTAAATAAGTGCTCTCCCTGAATAAGGATCAGATTTTTCATATGAAATAAAAAGATATTCAGCCTTGCTTCTTTTTGTAAATATGTAGAAATATATGCAAGAACAACGCTGAAGAAATAGGAACCTTTTGCTACTGCACGTATTGTTTATATGTGGGGGAATAACATAAATGTCAATCAAAAGAATTATAAATATTGATCTTTTCAATTATTCCTCATCTTATATAGTAAACCTCATCAAAAGTAGGGAGGGCAAAAGAGAATGCATATTTATGTATTTATGTACACTCTCAGTTCATGTTTGTTCTGTGAAATTGCAAGAAAGGTGAAACCAAAAGGAGATTTAAGTGATGCACCTCAGGAGAGTGTGATTCAGTGAAACAAACAATACCCTAAGATACATTTGCATTTTCTTTGTTACAAACAAAGATGATAAATGTCTGCTAATCTACCTTCAGAGCTGTGATTTGTCACAACAGATTTTGGCAACTGCACGGTGTGACAGCTGGGATGAAAACACGTCTGTGAGGCATTCAGAAACCTCTGGCTTCCGACAGAAGCTATTGTTTATTTGCAGATTCACTAGCCAAAGGGGCTTGAAATGCAAAAGCATACAAGGAATAGAGATAATTAGGACAAAAAGTCCTTACGAATACTAAATATTACTAAATATACAAGGTAGGATGGTGCTCTTCTGAAATACCTTGTTTCTCTTTCGAACTTGAACAACATCCAGACTAAAAATAGTGTCTGTGTGAGACAGCATTTGCAAGTTGTCACCTTGTTATTTGCTATTTGTTAAAAAGAGATAGAGCTCAAGACACAGATTCAGAGATTTAAAAACAAGCCATCACTCCTTGTCCTTCCATTCAATGGCACATAACAGTTCTTAACAGTTTTCTACCACAGTACCACAAGCCTCATTGAAAAATATCTCTGTTCTTTTCCTTTCAGAACTGCCATTGGACTGGCAAAGCATCTAAGAGTGAGCAAGCAGATTGACTTTTTCCTTGAGAACTGCTGGATAATGTTGTAGGAAACTGCATCACACTAATGACTAAGCTTTCCTCATCATCGTACCCATTTTTAAATATATAAGTGTTTCTTTGGACTATGAATAATAAGGAAGTTTTCTTTCAGGTACACAAGTTCCCTGTGTGCTATTAATAGCAAGAGAGTCCTTGTAAAAAAGATTCACATGATAATTTACTGAACTCTACAGTAGTCAGTTCTGATGAAAGATGAATTGACAAATAAATAATTCATTTCCCATATTTACCCAACACTATTTTAAAAAATCAAGTTTAATTTGCATTCAAGCATACAATAGCAAAGAATTTGTCTGATATGTCAGATAAATTGCTTTCATATATGCTAGTACTGGTAATCACAAAATCACTGCTAATGACTTCTTTCTTTTATAGATTTTCTTCTTCTTTTTTATTCTTCTTTTCAAGTTTTTACTTGAAAGACAAACACCATTGTTAGTGTCTGCTATAAGCCACCAAACCAGGAAGAAAAGGCAGGTGAAATAGTCTAGAAGCAGCTGGGAGAACTCTCACAATCACTGGCCATTGTTCTTGTGGGGGATTTCAACCTACCAGATGCCTGCAGGAAAAGCAACAGAGAGGAACCAGTCCATGAGGTTCCAGGAGTGTGTGGATGATAATGTCCTGACACAGCTGGTCAGGATGTCAACAGGGGAGGGCATCCTACTGGACCTGTTGTTTGTGAACAGAGAAGGACTGGTGGGTGATGTGATGATGGTTGGAGGCTCTCTGGGCCACTGTGATCACAGAGTGATGGTGTTTCATCCTGGAAGAAGTAAGGAAGGCTGGCGAGGAGAACATATACCTTGAACTTGTGGAGGGCAGACTTGGGCCTGTTTTTGTGGAGGGCAGATTTGGGACTGTTTAGAAGCCTGGCTGAGGAAGTCCCTTGGGAGGCAGCTGTGGTGGGCAAATGAGCCCAGGTGCACTGGACATTCTTCAGAAAATAAATCCTAGAAGTGCAGGACCAGGCTGTCAGTATGCGCTGAAAGCCAGACCAGCAGGGAAGAAGACAAACCTGACTGAAAAGAGAGCCAAACTCCAGGAAAAGAAAAGAGAGTTTAGCATC
Source organism: Cyanoderma ruficeps (assembly GCA_008694505.1). NCBI lineage: Eukaryota > Metazoa > Chordata > Aves > Passeriformes > Timaliidae > Cyanoderma > Cyanoderma ruficeps. The sequence goes on from VZDJ01000135.1 coordinate 876,518, forward strand.
TAAGAAAGACTAGGCAGGCTACTCAGGAAGAGTACAGGCTTGTCATGAGGTCATGCAGGCAGAAAATCAGAAGAACCAAAGCCCAACTGGAAGTTAATCTATCTACTACTATAAAAGGCAAAAAATACGTTTCAATAAATATATTAACAACAAAGTTGGGCTAAAGAGAATACCCAGCCATTTTACATGAAAGGGGAAACACAGTGACAAAGGATGAAGAGAAGATTGAGGTGTTCTTTGCCTCAATTTTTAATAGACCAGTTGTTGTCAGGGTAGCCTGCCTCCTGATCTATAAGACAGAGGGCAGAAGCAGAATGAAGACCACATAATCCAAAGGAAAATGTTCAGTGACCCACTACAACACTTAGACATGCTCAACTGAGTGGGCCTGGCTAGGATCCACCCAAGAGTCCCAGGGATGCTGGTGGAAGTGCTCCCTGAGCCACTTTCCATCATTTACTAGGAGTCCTGGCTAATTGGAGAAGTTGACCGGAGGTTGGGATATATGATGCCCATCTACAAGGAAGGTTGGAAGGAGGATCTGGGAAACTACAGGCCTGACTGTGGTGTCCAGGAAGGTCATGGAGCAGATCAGCTTGCACCATCACATGGCAGATACAGGAGAACCAAGGGATCAGGCCCAGTCATCATGGGCCTGGTTCATGAAAAGCAGGTCCTGCTTGATCTCCTTCTGTTATAGGGTCACCCACTTTGTGGATGAGGGAGAGATCGTGGATGCTGCCCAGCTGGACATCAGTAAAGCCTTTGACACCATCTCCCAAAGCATTATCCTGGAGAAACTGGTGGCCCGTGACTTGGACATTTGCACTGTTCACTGGGTAAAAAACTGTCAGGATGGCTGGGCCCAGAAAGCAGCAATGAACGCAGTCACATCCAGCTGGTGGCTGGTCACCAGTGCTGTTCCCCAGGGCTCACTGCTGTGGCCAGTCCTGTTTAATGCCTTCATTGACCTGCACAAGGGGATTGAGCACAGCCTCAGGCAGTTTGCAGGTGACACCAGTCTGGGTGGGAGTGCTGACCTGCTGGAGGGCAGGAAGGCTCTACACAGGGATCTGGACAGGCTGGATCATGGACTGAGGCCAGGGATGTGAGGTTCAAGGTGTAGGGGTGTGCACTCTGGGTTTCCTAATGTTCTGTATATTTTGTTATATGTTTGTAATGGTTTGTTCCTACACCCCCACTCCCAGACCCTGATGGTGTTTCCCTTGTGATAGACCTTGTCAATCACCTTGTAAGATCTGGAAGACTCTGGGGAAAAAGCCCTAGGATTTGACAAGGTACCCCGGTACCACCTTCTTTCATTGTTTGTTAAGTTCCCCCATTCTGGGTCACACCCTCCCTCCCCTGGGACTGGTTCTAAGTTCTTCCCTGCTTAAGGTACACCCCCTGTACTCAAGGTGAGGACAGAGGGGCTGCTGGCACTCTCGCTCTGGGGTTCTGTGTCGGGGCTCTCGCCCTGGCCCTCTCACCCGCTCACCCTCTCTGCTCTGTCCATCTGCACATGGAGGTAATGGGGAGGAATAAAACCAGGTGAAACCCAAGCAGAATCCACTCTTTCCTCCACGCTGTCGACCACGTTTCAGCCTGAGGTTCAGACCCACCAAGCCTCTCTTATAGGGGCCAGGGAGTGAGCTAGCCAGTGAAGCAGCTCCCAGGGCATCACTATAGCAAGGCCCAGTGCTGGATCCTGCCCTTGGGTCACAACAACCCCAGGCAGGATCCACAGGCTGGGGCAGAGTGGCTGGAAAGGACCTGGGGGTGCTGGTGACAGTGACTGAACATGAGCCAGGGTGTGCCCAGGGGGCCAAGAAGGCCAATGGCATCCTGGGCTATCCCAGCAATGGTGTGGGCAGCAGGAGAAGGGCAGGGATTGTCCCCTTGGTGAGGCCATACCTTGAATCCTGTGTTTATTTTCCTAAACTCACTCACCACAGGAAGGTCATTTTGATACTGGAACATGTTCAGAGAGGGCAACAAAGTTGGCAAAACATTTGGAGCAAAAGTCCTAAGAGGAGTGGCTGAAGGAACTGGGGGTCTTTCAGCTGGAGAAAATAAGAAAACACCCCTAATCACTCCCTACAGCTACCCAAAAAGGAGTGTAGACAGGTTGGTCCCTCCTTTTCCAAGTAACAAAAAACAGAGTGAGAGGAAATAGCCTCAAGCTGTGCCGGAGGAATTGCATAATAGGAAAAATTTCTCCATGGAAAGGTTTGCAAAGCTGCTCAGGAAAGTGTGGAATGTCCATCCCTGGAGGGTTTTAAAGTACGTGTAGATGAGGTGCTTAGGAATAAGGCTTAATGGTAGACTTGGCAGTATGAGGTTGATGGTTGACCTCAATGATTTTAAAGATCCTTTCCAACCTAAATAATTCTACAACTCTATAATATTTCTTTTGATCTCTTTTCTGTCATGTAGTTTCTCTTTATTTACCATTGTCTAGTCTTTTTCTCCCTTTTGCATAATCTTCTTTTCCTCATAAGAATACTGTCTTCTTCTCTTAGGGAAGAGGAGGTTTAGAGAAGGCCACTTCTCTCTGAGTTTAGATTCATCAACCTTTATCCATATCTGAAGCTGCAAGGACTGAATCAAAGATATTTGTGAAGCTCAGACCTTGCCAACTGCTTACTTGGCTTCACTGAGAAGTGTATATTCCTTTTGGCATAGCCCATCAGCTTTGAAGCCAGTCACCTGCAGGGCTATTCATTAGCTGACAGTGTAAAAACACGGCTAGCCCTGGGTAGGACACAGCTGGATGCTGAAAAGGAATCAGAGGCAGAAGATTACAGCCTTATGAGAGTGAGAGAATACAAGGTATTCTTCATGAAAAAGAAGTGGAACAAGTGGATATGAAGAGGTAAAAGATAAACACGACACAATACTAAATACTGATGACATAAAATTATAAAAGCTGGATGTTGGTCTAGATCTGAAGTTCCTGAAGGAACTCCTTGTAGGCCAACCATCTTGTCCTGTTCCCACATGGTCAACACATGTGTTGGAACATTTTTGCAGTTGTTACGTACACAGACTGCTTGCATACCTTCATGTCATAGTCTCTAAGGGGTGGATATACAACTCTAAATGTTTCTTGCCACTGGACATAATATACAGAACTGCTGGTAAAAGTCAGCATGTGTGGACTTACCCAGGCAACCTCTTAAAACTGCAAGTTGCAGGAAACTACATTCACGGGTTTGGATTTTTGCTAACTTTTGGTTCCCCATGAAAACGTGAAGAATTTAAGAAAATGTCTGAATTGAAAGTTTTGTTGTACCATAGAGACACCAGCACCCTGTGGTAGATCCCAATAATGAAGAAGGAGAACTGCAGGACAGTTTAGAGATTGAATAAGGAAGCATGAAGAAAACTGTCTGAAGGTGAGTCTCAGATTTAATGAAGTATAGTCTAAAGCAGTCTGCAAAATGAATGTTACCTTAATACATCTTGAGAAAGACTTTTATTCACAAGGGATAACAGGCAGGGGAAAACAATAGCTTTTAGTTATGTCAGTTAACAACATCTAACCTGTATTTCCTCATATTTCTGTGGGCCTGGAGAAGAAATTTGGCCAAATTGACAATTCTGGCAAACTGAAAGAAATCTTTGCAGTCTGGAAGTACTGTGTGCTTTTAAATAATTTTTTGTGCTTCTGAATGTACTTTTAAAATAGGACACATTCATTTAGCAATTTTTATTTTGCTCGGAAGAAAGAATAACTTTCTACCAGGAGCAAATGTATGAAGTTGTCTGAAAAATTTCTAAATTGTAGTTCACCTCAAGATATTTATTTCAGTTAGTTTTCACTAGCTGAAATATGTATGAAATACTTTGATTTATTTTAGAAGTAATATTTGGGCTGGATAAGCATGATTTTCCCCTCAAATTGTGTAAACTCTGCATATCTCAAAGCAACCAAAATGAAATTTATGGGATGAGACAAATCTGTAGTGAAGTTTAATCCCTTTATTATAAATTTAGTTGTTGTACTTTAAAAAAATTGCATCTGAAATGATCAGTATCAAAAATATTAAACTAATAGCTTAGATAAATATTTTTTAGAAATTGGATAAAATTATGTAGCCAAGAATAATATTTTACAGTGGTAGTGTTGATCAAACAACAGCTCCAGCTTCATTCAAGTTAACAGCTATGTTGTGAGTCATGCCCTGTATCAGAGAAATTTTCCTGTGACATTTTCAGACAGATACAACAAGGTGCTTTTTGATGATAAATATTTGCACCTTCCTCCAATGGCTAATGATTAATACAACTTACAGTTTCTTTTCTAGATCTTTTCACTCTGTAGGAAACCAGGTCTATTTATCAGGCTTTTGGATTCAATTTCTGTTAGTTTTGATTTTCAGTTGATCAATGGAACAATCACGGTTCTGATATTATTTTCTGGAAAAGGAAATTATTTTGCAGATTTTTCCATTTCTTTGGTTTTTTGTCTAGCTTGAGTTTATCTTCCAGAATTTTGTATGTCTCAAAACTCCTTATGCAACAGTATCTTGATACTATTTATACTGGTTTGCACTCAAAATCTCTTCTTTCTTTGCCTGCAAAAGTTTTATTACTCTTAGGGTTTTTTCAGATTAAAAATGGGGGAAAAATAGTTGTAGGGGTATGTTTTCCCCTGAACATTTTACTTCTATAAACACATTTTCACTGCAAGTGATTATGAGAATATATTTTATGGTATTTTTAAATAAAAACTTCTATCATAGATACATTTATTTTTCATGCTTCTTAACCTTTTTTTTTATTACTATCTAAAAGATAACAGAGCAGTTTAAACTCTATATACTTAAATGACTTTATATATTTTGAGTACTTCTGAATATTTTAATGATCTTCAATTAAAAGAAATCGTCCAGATAACACTATGCCGCTTCAGAAAGTGGCATAGACTTCTCCAGTCTGAGTAACAATATTATTTTGCCTTTAAAACATATCATTCAGTTCTTTCCTTAAAACCATTCTAATTCCTTATTGGGCTCTTTGAATCACACAAAATTACTGGAACAAAGCATCCTCCCTTGAAAACAGAGGTACAGTGGGATGTCATCAACAAGACTAGGGAAAATGTGCGCCTTTTCCAAAGGAAACCAGAGGCCTGGTTACCTGGAAATGAAGACGGCTCAGGCACTCAACAACGACATTTTTTTCCCCCTCAGTTTCATCACAAAGAGCTGCTCTCACACCAGCTGCAGAGGGCAAAACAGGGGTGCTGGAAGAATGACATCCCACTGTAGGAGGAGATCAGGTTCCAGAACACCTGAGTAGCCTGGAGGCACACAGACAGATGGGACCTGGTAAGATCCAGCGGTGGGTCCTGATGGAATTGGAAGATGAAGTTTCTAAGCCCCTATCCTCCATACCTGAGAAATTGTGGCAATTTGGTGAGGTGCCCATTGACTGGAAAAGGGGAAAGACCCATCAAGGTGAATTTTTCCTCATCTTGAGGGTCTGAGAAACAGATTCTTTTCTGGAAACGTCATGACTTCCACACTGCAACCCTGATTTCATCTGGAGGGGGTTATGCAGGGGAAAAATCCAAGATTTGAAGAAAGCAGTGAATATGAGCCAGGCATGAGCCTCTCTCTGCAGTAATTGCTATGAGGAATGACTCTGCAGTTCATGCTGTCTTTTTTGTTGTTGTTTGATTGGTTTGGAGTTTGTTTTGTTTTGGAGAGTACATTTAAAATATGGTACATGGTGACAAATTATCTATGATCTATTCATGTGGCTCTCAAAGATGAGTCAGGAGGACTTTGAGCAGAGTGGGGAAAGATTAGGATACAGATATGAAGGGCCTGCTCCTTCAAGGACCATTAATCATAAGCTGGGTACACAAGAGAACATGGTTCCCAATCAAGGACATCCATGTATCACGAGGAAAGCTACTGTCACTGACTCTTACTGTAAAAGCTCCTGGACAGGTGAGGAGGAAATGGTGCAAGCAAGTTTCTCACGAGGCATAATAAATACATATTTTGCAGTATCCCCCCCAAAAGGGACAATTTAGGTTAAAGGTAAACCTGTCTGCCAAAAAGCAAACCTTTGTAGCATAAGGGTCCAGGCTTGCCCCAGGGAATTGGCCAGGCTAAGCAGTAACACAACAAGCTTCTCGACTTTGCCAGGATCACAGGAGAGTGAAAGTGTCATGAGACATGATCTGTAGTGTTTCTCCATGGAGTGAAAAAACATAGCTCCTGGAACTGAGGGTCACTTATGATACGGGATTTTTTAAAATTTTGTTTTTCTATGGGATTTGGGGTTTTTAGGAATTAGAATATTGCCATTTTCCCTTGTTGTCTTATAAAGTCATATCTGACAATCTGGTGACAGACTAAGGAGATTCTTCTAGCTAGAGGACTCCTCACATTTTTCTCTCTCCTATTGTCCTTCCATTCCTCTTCCTAAATCAGTTTAAAACTACTGAGTGCTATGGTAATTTCTTTTTTGGTATTCATGTCGACCCCTAGCCTACTTCAGACCAGTTCAAAGGATTTCTCAAAACACAAAAATCGCCCAACTGCATTGCTGAACCATGGCTATGCAACATAAAGGCAATGAACCATAAAAGCAGTGGAGTTCCTGTGCATGACTTCACAGCACAGTTGCTGCGCTCTCACCAGATCCTGTCTATTCAGCATATTAAACACTGATAGTGGTCTGAACTGGAACTGTAACTAGGAGCCTTAATCTGAATCAAGCAATGACCAGAAGTGCTGAACTAAGCAGTCTACAGAACAGAGTTCTTGTTCATCCAAGGGTGCAGAGGCTTTCTCATAGTAATTTACTTATATATCTCTATCTCTACCCATACATTTTAAATTTATAAATTTAGTCACTGAGAAGTTATTTAAATGAAAAGTAAAGAAAACACAGGTCCATGAACACCATTCTTTCAGAGAGAACAATAACATTTGGCACAGTTTAGGACCCCATTTCAAATTTGACTGTCTTGATGCAGTGGTGTTATAAACAATATTGTGCACACAAAAACATTAGAAACTTTACAAATGTTACCAAAATCTTAGCGTACACCTGTGAGGACAATGATTTTGCTGACTGAACATGATACTGTACACAAAGAAGCTGAGGCATAAAAGAGTGAAGCAAGTTGATCAAGTTCACAAAACAAATCCTTTGCAATACAAGAACAAACTCAATCTCACAATTTTCAGTCTCTTTCCCCCAAAATTATTCTTCCCATTTGGGTTGTTATTTAGGAGCCTAGTAGCTACCTTGCTTAATTCTCTCACCACTGATACAGACTATATTTCTACACTAAATAATGTGCTTTTGCAAACAGAAAATTTTTATTAACACACAAAAATGTGAAAATGAGCAAAACCAGAGGAGCTTACCCAAATCCAGAAAACAAGCGACAGAAGAGGAAGAAGCCATAGCCCTGGACAAAGGATGAAAGGAAGGCAAAGAATCCATTGACAGACATGCATATCAGGAGTGATTGTCTCCTTCCCACCTTGTCTGCCAAGCCTCCCCAGAAGAATGCCCCCACCATCATCCCAAGGTACACTATGCTACCTGTAATACACAAAAATACAAAAAAGAGATGTTTTGTGAGCTACATAATTGACTGCAATTGACCACACCAAAATCAGTTAACCTTCTATATTTACAAAAAGAATACTATACAGGTGATTTTATCCCTTCTCACTGAATAGAAATTATATGCACAGTTTTGCAAATGCATGTAGAGAGAACAGATTTCCTGCTGTATTTGTCATCTGTTACCAGACACTCAATATAAATATCAAACTGAGGCTTAATATAAATATTAAACAAGGTGCCTCTAGCTAAAAAAATAAACATGCAGGCGAATAAGTCTGAATAAGAAGAGAAAACATCACTACTTTTTCAGAATTAAAATGAATTTATGTTAAATATTGCAAAAAAATTATAACTTCCCCTACAGATACAATTTGTCTGAACATTTCTAGAATATGACCACTCCTGCAGGGGATTAAACATTGAGATCACAGGAAGTAATATGTGCTAAATCTAAAGAAAGATGATTATAAAATAAACAATTTCCACCTGAGATCTACAGAATCAAGGACATCCATCTTGATTGGCTTTTTCTCCCTTCAGTGTATTTCTTTATTTAAAAAGACAATGTCCTTTCAAAGCAAAAGCACTGTAATGTTCTTAACTTGTTGTTTTGGAGTTTTTTGTCTTGTTCCCCTCTCCCAACAATTTTGAACAGATACATTACAGTTTAGCTCATTTATTAAAATGACATAGCAAAAAATAATATTGGGATGATTTTTTTTAGCATAAATTGTGTTTTCCATATGTACTTTCTCACAGACAGATAAGTAGAAATATTTAACATTTTGACTGTTCATGTCTTAGCACATGGTACATAATTTCCTTTCCAAACACCCTATGGAACATTTGACAAAGACGTACAACATATTGAGCAGACTGTGAGAAGGAAAAAGTAATTCCCAAGTTTTTGACAGAACCATTAATATTGTATTTTGTTTGATGCATGGAATTCTTTTTCCATCTAATTTCTTGTTAAACTTCCCCAGTTAGGTTTTCTATATTCTGCCTATTGCTACCATCTTCTACAACTTCTTCAGATCAGGAATTAATTACAAAGGTGCTGGAAGCACTTAAAATACTAGAAATCCTTGTTATATGTCTCCTTTTGATTAGTCTCAAGAATGGACAAATTCTCCAGCATCTCTGCTGGACTCTAATTGCTGTGAAATTCTGGCCTCCAAAAGAATCACCTCTGCCCTGCAAAAGGTGGTTGGATGGTAAAGGAAGTTGAAAAGAAAATCCATTTAAAAGCATGGGTTTGGTTAAATGTATATCAGTGCAGAGTTTACTCATCAGTATTTCCATTCCTGGAATTACAGATGATAACATCTGAAGTGCTGACATCTGCAAGGCTTTATACACCCAAAATTGTCCCTGTTTCCTCCCATGTTTCATACCAGTAGTTTCCACTGCTGTTTTCTTATGAGACATAATTTACAATAGGATATTTTTAAATTAGAATACACATTGTATTAAACGCATATTAACAAGATTATAGAGCCAGAATCATAAAGTGGTTTGGGTTGGAAGGGACCTTAAAGACCACCTTAAATTCCAATCCCCTGCCACGAGTAGGAGCATCTTCCACTAAATCAGATTTCTCAGAGCTGCGTCTAATCTCAGCACAAGGTAACACATCCAATGCTGCTCATCACAGGAGAATTGCTAATGCAACAAACTCCATCAGAACAACAGTTAAGTGTCCTCTAAAAATAACTTTTGTCAATGGATATTTTCTAGATGTTGCTGAGCTCTTAGACTTTCATCAAATACTTTCAATACTGATGATAATGTTGGTAAATACAGAATTGCCAGAATTACTAAGACATCTTTGTTTACTTTGTTTAGCACAGGAAAGACACAGACATTACAATATTCTTTTTCAGTTCAGAGGTGTTTAGGAGCAGCCATTTGTTGGATAGCTTTTTCATCCTAATCAGAAATTTTATTCCACTAGTTGAGATTTTTCTGTAAATGCACATAGCTAATGTATTTCCTGGTCCTAAAGAGACAAAGATTGGTGGGTAACTTAGCATATTAATTCAACTGCTTCAAGATCTCTCCTGTGGTCAAAGTTGTTGTACCATAGTGCAGGTGGATTGCTGCTCACAAGCAGTTTGGACACCCCATCCAACGGATCTGATGCTTGCTTGTCAGTAACAGTGGAAAGAATGTAACAAAGATAGTCAAATAGCTGCATTGCAAGCAGACAGATTTCAAAAAGAAAAAAAATAGTTAATTTTTATTCTTATGATGAAATTCATTACATTATTTTCTGTATAAGTATTATTTGTCTTTCCCAGTCAACTCTAATACAAGAAATAGAGAAGGTAAATTAAATGGACATTTATTTCTTTATGGAGATAACTTTGAAATATTTCTATGCAAATTTTGCCAATTTACATTCCTTGCGATGCACAAAAAATATCAAGACACTTTGAACAAAGAAAGGAAAATGTTTCCAAGTCTTGAGTTTAAAAACATTAACCTTTCTTCTAGCCGAGAAATCCTTCGGTCGTTGTACTGTGTTCTGAACTCTTATACTGATGTAATTCTCCTAAAGAGCATTCAAAAGATGCTGCTAAAAATAATATTCTCATCCTGTCAATAAACTGCTATAAATAAGCCGCTCTCTGAGCTGCAGTATTATGTTATTCTTTCCCATTATATTAACTTCTAATTTTTTCCTAATTGCCTTTTAGTCTTTGCACAAACCCTCTCCTTGACCAAGGATCTGTAACCCTTCCATTCTGAACCTATTTCAGCTACAAAATATGCATGTTTTGGTGCATTTTCTTGTCTTATTTCTCTTTTGTATTTTCCATCTCTCTTTATTGTAAGGGAATCATAGAATCATAGAATGGCCTTAAAGGCCATCCATTTCCACTCCCTGCCATGGGCTGGGACAGTCCTCCCTAGACCAGATTTTTCAGACCCCCATCCACCCTGGCCTTGAAAACTTCCAGGGATGGTGCATTCTCAGCTTCTTTGTACAATCTGCTCCAGTGCCTGACTACCTTCATAACAAAGAACTTCTTCCTTATCTAAACCTGCTGGATTCTGAACATCCTCCAGATTCTGGGCATCTCTTTTTGGCGCTGGCATCAAAATGTCAGGAGTGGGATAGATTGAAGTTCTCCTGCCTGTAAACTTTAGTTTAAACCCTTCCTGCATGATGTAAAGCAAGTGCTCTTCCTCTCAACTTCTATTTTTTTCTTAAGATCATTTTGCCCTGCAGCAATATTCACAATGAGTCAGAAAAGTGAAAATGGCAAAAGAGAACTTCATGTGAAACAGCTGAACAATCACCCAACAAATGCAAGTAACCAATGAGATATGATGATCATTTTACTGTCATCAGATTATCATGAGCATTTCCTTTGCAAGCTTTGTAGCTCTTGTTTATTATGTTATGCCACAGGTCAGAATATAAATCTCTTGTGGATAACACCAAATTTTTGCACATCCTGCATAATTCACTCATTACATTTTGCATAAATTCCTATTCATAAAAATTAAGTACCATGTTCTTGGTCACACCTTGTTCCCTTTTCTCACTGCCTTTAAAGACTGATCACCAAAACAATACTTGTATGGGTGTACCTTTATGTGTATAGATGTCAACCTAGTACGTGATGCGGAGGGTGGTGCTTCCTTTTTAAAAGCTAATACCAATCACAAGATTGTCTACTTTTAATTTTCTTTTTAATACAGCACACTCATGCCTCTAAAGAAATCAGCTAATGCAGTGGAAGGAACACATTGGTTTGACATCCAGTCTGATCTTAGAACATATTTTTAAATGTCTCAAAATATAAAGACTTCTAATGATGTCTAATGATGTCTAATGACGTCTGTACCATATTTCTTGGATTTCCCCCACAAGGTAACATGTCATCTAAAACTGTCAATTTATGGAAAAGCACTGAGAAGAGGCAAACGGCAGCTGAAAAGAAACATGCTAAAATAAATAATCTCTTTTGTTGTTCTTTTGACAAGTTGTAAAAAAACCTATCTTTTTTTTCCACAGCAGAAATCTTACATACTTCAATGTTTTTCACCCACAGGACCAATGTACATAACACATGTTTTACATTCTCTTCAAACAAGGGAATATGAGTCTGGAATTGTTTTACACTATGCACACACTTTGGCTACCAGGCAGGTAGATATTTTAAAAAAGGATGTGCACACAGCATCTCTCAGACTGCTGGAAAGGGTTTAGCCTTACAAAGCAGTTGGCCGAGAACTCCTTCAAGTATCCAAATGCTAGTTATGGACAATTTAAACAGTGACATAACACCAAATGCCTTCAGTCACTTCAGTCAAGCAGTATTTTATTCCCTGTGCTGCCATAACTTTATTGCTTGCTGATATCTGTTGTAATTCATAGCCTGGTATCTAAATGATAGACAAAACCATCTGAGAAATCAGTTTGTAAGTATATTTAATCAGGAAAAATACACTGATGGAAGAAAAATCAGACTTTGTTGCAGTAGAGTGACTCAGAGGCCATGGGATTCCCTGATTAACTTTTTGCATTAACACACCTATAATAAATCAGTTATAAAACTAGCATGTAGTTGTTTTTTTTCCTGTTATGTTGTTTAGGTAATTTGTCTGAATGAGGAATGCATTTCATACAGCTAGAAAAAGTACACATGTTATTAAAAAAAATTAAAAAATAAGATTAACATACTATTTATATTTTGGAAAAAGCAATTATAAATGTGGTGCAAGACAATTCAATAGGAAGCAAACCAATTTTTTAAAGAATTATAATGTAATCAGTGTTTTACTTACTTTCAGACCCTGAATCAGTGTTTTACTTACTTTCAGAACTTAATTATAGTCTGTTAATAGTTTCTTTGATCAGAAAAGACTTGGAAAATAGTAGCAACCCATGCAACAACTATCAAACATAACCTCTAATTAAGTGTTTGCAATGGGAGGTAATTAAGCCAAACACTCTTCCATTAAGACAACAAATATAAGAAAACTTTAATAACTCCAGAATGGACAAAACCCCTCAAACTCCTACAGCCTCTGTCTTTGAATGTCTAATACCTGTGTATTCAGTATATTCAATCTTCGCTTTTTATTTTTAATATTATGCCATTCATCCTCTCGGATGTATCATGGCTGCAATATTCATACATTAAGAACTGCCACAAACTAATATTTCCCTGTAATAAGTATTTCTTCTTTTCTCTAAATGGTTCTTGCTGTGGTGAAACAACAATCTCTATACATACAGAACGGTAAAATTGTAATGTGTGGATCGAGGTGGTTAAAGTAAACCACAAAATGTTCAGCCATCTGAAAAAGCTGATAGGTATTGTTTTCCAACAAACATGAGGTAGACACCATATTAACTAAAACTAAACTTTTGCATGAGTCTTTCCAAGTTCAAGACTTCTCAAGCCTTGGATTTCCTTTGTCTAAATGCTAGCTGTTTCTCACAGTAATCATTTTGTGTCTTAACTTCAGATGTGAAATGACTTCTCTTACCTAATAATATGCAATGTATGCAAATCCCCAAAATGCCACAGGATATCAGGCTCTTCCTCTATTACTACTTTTAGACTAATCCACTCCTCCTGCCTTCCCTTTCAAGACAACTGCAGACAGGCTGCGATATGAAATGTCATACTCTTTAGTGCAGATGCTTAATTACACACTTGTTCTGAAGCTTTTTGCTCTTTGGCTTACAAACAGTCAAGTTTCACTTGTATTATGAGAATTATTTTCAGAAATCGGGGTAATAGGGTTTATCTGTTTAAATACATGAAAGATATAAAGCTATTTTAAAACGAATGCTGAAGATCCCCATTCTGAACATATAACTTTTTACAGCACCTGTCACACTGCAATGATTCTTGGGCCTTCAAGAAGGTGACTTGCAGCTCAGTAACCTCTGTGCTTAGTTCTCTAATAGTAATAATTCCAAAGTGACGAGCCTTTTCCTGACAGACCATTTTGGTTTTACTTTTTTTTTTAGCTGCTTAGTTCACAACACATTCTAGATATGCTTCACAGTCAGTAAAAAAAGGACAACTTTATCTCCATAATACATAAAGAAAGATATAAATTAAAAAAAAAAGAAAATACTAAATTCCAGTGAGACCACTGGAAAAAGAAAATACCATCTCATCTCTTCTTAAATTGAGCAATATAGAAACATTAGTATTTTCATGAAGGGGAAAAAACTTAAAATTATTGTTTCAACCCAAAACAAATTTTTAAAATTATTTTTTTATTTCTAAAATGCTGTTTCTTCAGTATTTACGTAAGAAAATAACCCAGAGAAATCCTCTGATGTACAAGCTACAAAAAATACATCTCATACAATAGATAGCTCACTGCAATCACTTTAAAACAAAACAAGAAATAGCCCCTCTGCTACATCAGAAGGAAAAAAACCCTAAACAATGCAAACAAACAAATGAACATACAAAAAAAACCCCACCAAACCCAAGCACCACTTTCAAATATGCCTACAAAACACCTGATGACATTCAGTCAAATACCAACCCAGAAATTCTATACAAATAAAAATCAAATGAACTCCATCCAGTGTTCACACAAAATGATCCTGTTCTCAAACAATACTGATAAGCTGCAATACAGGATCTCAACCATGAAAAACAAAAAAATGAAACTTAAAGCAAAACCAAGAGAAAGTAATATCATACTCAGCTGACCACACAGACAGGAAAAAGAAATGGCAAGTAACTCAACAGTTCATGCAAACCTCTTTATGATATTTAAGATAATGAGAACGAACATTATCAGTGGCACAGACAACTAAAAAAAAATACAGGTTTGTAATATTGTGACAGACATTATTATAATTTGATGAAAGATTTAGTAAAAGAAAATTGTTGTGAGGCAGCCTAGTACTATAGTTCTAAAGAGAAGTCTCACAAATAAAAAACCAAAATATACAGCCTAATAAATTACAAAACATTAAATGGAAATTAAAAAGAACACAAACCTGGAGTTTTTTTCCATATTTTTTCCTTTTCAAAGGTATCAAGTCCAAATTTTCCAGACAACTTAACTCAAAAAGGGAAACAGACATAGAAGCCAATATAGAGCCTCCAATATTGCAAAAAACCTCCTGAAACTGAGTGGATAGGACTTCTGGGATATTTAGAAAGTAGAAGGAACATAATGCAAGACAAAATATGGCAATGCATTATTTTATGTCATCAAAAGTTTAGACTCACAAATACCTACAATTTATTTGTCTCGATTTAACATTGAAACAAGTAAAAATCACCTGCTGACTTGGCTAACCAAACTGATCAGCTTGCCCTTCCAAAGGTCAAAGGGTCCAAGATGAGCCAAGAAATTTTTTTCTTGGAAGGAAAGGAGAAGTGAGAGCTGTTCTATCCTCTCTATTAAACAAAGAAAACAAAATAAAACCAAAACCAACAACCCAACCAAAAAAACCCCGCAAAAACAAAAAAGGAGAAAACAACAACATCAACAAACCCCAAAACAATCAAAACAAAGCAAGAACACTTCTTTTTTTCCCCAGGAACACAACTTTCATGTCTCAGAAATCTACTGAGATGGATGTAGATCCATCCTGAAGGAAATCACAAAGATGAAAACTCACTGCTGGAAGTGTTTGATCAAAACCCTTTTAGTCCTATAACAGAAATACTGTTCATGTAAAAATCAATTAGTCCACAACAATCATTCACACAGATTTTATTCAGTCATTAATAAGGGGCTTTTTGTTTCCTCTGGCATCCTCATATTATATTTTTATATTTATATGCCTAATATGCTTAATTTTGATTTGTTTCCTGTACCTCAGTTGTGAGATTTACAACCTGCACTGGCATAAGGCTCATTTTAATTCCATCGTGAAGCATTTTACTGGAATATTTCTCCTCCTTGGGCTAATGAGACTAATTTTACTTAAAATACTTCGTGCAGACCAAAGTGATATAGCTCTGGACCTTTACATTATCAGTTCATTTTGAAAAACATCATATTTTCTTGTTCTACATTTCTGTATGCTACTCATATTCCTTATAGTGACATTCACCTCACAATATATCTAAAATTTATGCCAGCAGGTGTGCTGATACTTCTTTTATTAATGAAATAATATTCAGTTTTGTAGTATTATTTCATTTGTTACACACATTCTTGTGTACTCAAATATTATTTTAGTTGAAATACTGTAATGACAAAAGGAATAACTGCTTCTGCTTATTCTCATATCCAAATTAGATAAATTAATAATATAATAGAAGATCAGTAGCTGCAGAGAATGTGACAGGTAATAGATTACTTGCTAGGATGAGGAATTTTCTTCACAGCTGCATTTTCTGATAAGGCAGCAATACATTGTCATCATCAGTTCTACTTTTAAAATGCTATCATGCCAATAACTTAAGTCTTTAAAAAAAGTATTATCTCCTACCAGATGCTAGCATGATTTTTATTTATTCCATAACAGGTTTATCAGAATTAAAAAAATGATTGTAGTTATTCCATTTCTTCATTGGAATAATTTATAAACTGGATACCAACAGTCACTATTTCAGCAAAAAGCAGCACACTGCTATTTCATACAGATATTACTTGGCTAGATAAATCAACAGTGCATTATAAAAAAAAGACTAAAGCAGTATTTCCTTCCTACTTCCAACACAAATAGTCAATCAGCACTCAAATTTAGAAACATGGAACCAACATTAGCAATGAAAAACCAACCAATACATGGCATTTTTCTTCCCATATAAGCAATTTTTGCAAGATGGTAGCTACCAATATGCAATATATAGAGCACAGACATTAACATAAGCTCAGGTAATCCCAGGGGATGACATGAAGCTGTTGACAGATTCCCTAGGTGCTATCATTGAACATACTATTTTCACATTATCTGTTCTTTCGATCCAACAATTCCCTCTGGCACTAGCAAGAAAATCCTTACAGACAGGCTTTGGATAAAACACACCTAGTTAAGCTGTCCTAGCCCCCCTAATTCCTGTTTTATCCCACTGCAACTGTGGAGGTTCCTCTGGATTTTTCTGCCCTCAGATTTAGATGCTAAATTCAATGCTCTCTTTGTCCATCTCTGAATTGACCCTGTCATGGTAGAAATTGCTGTGACTTTGCAATTTGAAATGCACTTCCATGGCAGTCCTGAGAATCAGAATGATTATAAATGCTGCATATGTTTGAACAGTGCATAGCACTGTGCAATGAGCTAGGATTAATTAAATTTCAAAGCCAAAACATACATTTCACTAAAGCTTTAAATTGTCCATGCAGTCATCTACACTAATCATCTCACTTCATATCAAAACTGTTCATTTTGGCCACATGTTTTATTGCCTGAATATTAATTTTTTATTCAACTAGTCCTGTCTGACCCTAAACACAGCACAGCCCATGAATATCACTAACTTTTAATTAGTATTGAATTAAAACAAAAATTTCAAAGCATGAAAACCTACATTAATAACAGATGCATCCAATGCAGTAAATCAAAATATGTTATACTAAGAACTAATTAACCACACTAAAATCTCAGTGGTTTCTGTTCAATATTTAAGTTAACCATTGGTTATCTGTCCAGTGTTCAATCAGCCATTAAGTCTTTTTTTTTGTAACTATATCCCAGTGCAGAAGTAAACTTCTTTCCTCATAAATGGGAGAAAATACCTTTGTTTTATTTTGTTCCATCCATACAGTGGCTGTTACCATCACTGTTCCAACAAACTGGAAGGGTGGGGGAAAAAAAATTACACTAAAAAAACACAGAACAGAATAAAAACCCAAATAAAATTAAAGAAAAAACCCTAAAACCTAACCAAACATTTTGCTTTCAGAAACAGACATTGAATTAGGCTGAACTTGTTCAGAAACAAGTTACCTAATTTAAGAAGGGTGTGAAACACACACATTTCCCAGGGTCTGACAAGATGCCTGGTGCACCTCACCTTTCAGAGAGCTGCATGAGAGTGAAAAATGAATATTCTATCCCACATCTTCTTTCTGCTTTCTAATTGAGAGTCAGTGAAACAGATTAAATAATCCAGTGTCAGAATTAGGAATAATGGATCAGAATTATCTTCTGTGTGCTGCCAATACACCTGCAGGTGCTGGTGAAATTAAAGAGTCTTTTAAATTATGTATTTACCATAGTACCAGGAGGCACTGTTATAATGCCTAAATGGAAAATTTTCTAGATGACTGTGTCTATCAGTTTATAATACCCATTTAACATGACTTGCTAGTGGCAACTTCAGAACCAACCTTGAAAATTGCCCTGAATTCTAATGGATTAGGAAAATGCTTGTTCTCTGTGAAAATGACCAGGTTTGACAAACGCCAGACAAAAGCAAAATGCAGCACAATAGAGTCACATATCACATGGGTTATATTCATCCATACTCCCTCAAACTGATATAAGATGCTCCATTTCTTGCTAGTATAAAGCAAGTAACTTCAGTCCAGACAGACTGATTGGAAGAAATTTGCAAATAGCCATTTTTGCCTATCACTGAAAATGCAGACCTTCTTTAACACTATGGATGTAAAGCCAGTTTCACTTTACACAATTTTCTTAATTTTCTACTTGATAGTACTCTCCCAAGTCTCTGCAACCCCCTCAAAAAGTTATATAAAAACACCTTTCTGCCTGTTAAGCAGGTTTCTGTGAGTCTTTGAAAACACTTTGTCCATTACAAGTTTATTCTCATTAAAGTTTTCTTGTTAAGGAAGAATAACTCGACATACGAAATGTGTCATCAAAACCTCTTGGTTTTTCTTCCTCTAGCTGGAGCAGGCTGGCAGATGCTGTGTAAACATGTTATAGGTTTAGTAGAGCCAGAGAACAACATTTTCCAGTTAGCAGTATGGAAGTGCCCATCTAGCAGCGTGAGTAGTAAGTAAAGTTGATCTGAGTGTAAAATCTGAGATTCCCAAGTAAAAGAAGTATTATGTACAGAACTTCCCGAAGTTCCCCATACTTCTGCTCACAAAATAAATCTGTGAGTAACTCCTCCCAGACCCCTGTGGCCTGTTAGTAGCATGTGAAACTACAAAATCTTACATTTATATTGATCCCTATACCATTCTGTATAGGGCTGACAAAGAATTGAAAAATTATAAGACTAAATGCAAACAAAAGACTTTATTATAAATGTCAGTAAATTACGGTATCCTGGACAGACTTATCCACCATTATGGCTTTTGCTGAAAAAGCATTTGCATGAAGAGAGGATTTTAAAAAACTTACATATGTCATATTCATGTATCTGTTCTAGCAGTGACTCTGTATTATCCCTTTGTGTAAGTATTTATTGTGTAATATTGTATAACCACTTTGATTCTGCATCAACCATGAAACTAGTGATATTCTATACATTTAAAACAATAATAAATTGATAGTTCAAACAAGTGAAACTAGTATGTACAGTGAGAGTTGATGCACCCATCACTAGGAAAAAATGACATCTGCAGTAAAATGCAGCCAGACCAGATTAAAAAATTATTTTTGTTTCATATTTTTCAGCATTGACACTCCCGTAAGCAAGCCAAAGGTCTGGAACTAGAAGCTATTTCAAATGGTTGCTATAATAACATACAGTTTTCTTTCAATTCTTCAACATACTGATAGTGTAAGATAAAAAGACAAGTCAAACTTCAAGAGGGTCAAAAATCCTTGATAGATTAAATTCAAGGATTAAACGCATAGGAAGATATTTACTCAGCTGTGATGACCAAGCCATTAAATAATGCTTGGTCCATGTCTTAAGGAAGTTCATTAACACTTTCTCTGTGAAAATATTTCTCCTTCTTGACAAGGAACTCATACATTCTCTATTTCATTTCACAGCACAGCACTTGCTGCGAGATCCAAAATTCAGAACTACACAAAGAATGTGAAAGTTTGCAGATTATGCTAAACTCTGTTGCAGAATTAACCAGAGACTTGGAAGAGAGTGCACCACCATATTTTAATTGTTCAGTTTGGCTAAAAAGTGTTTTGACCCATTGATTTAAGAAGTGATGTATTGTCAACCAGTGATCCCACAGCAGTTCAGACAGGGAGGAAAAAGTGAAGGTGACAAACAAATTAAATGTGTGAAATCGATGTGGCCCTCAGGCTTTTCCTTTGGGAAGAATTTCTTTCTATTGGCCACTTTTGTAGGACTATGGTAAAATTACTGATCTGTGATGGGATAGGCAGAGCCAGAAAACAACCTGTCACGAGCAAAAAAAGCAGAACAAAGATTTTCGATTATTTTAGACAAAAAATCTCTGAGACAGATTTGAAGAAAACTACAAGCAATAATTATTTGACTTTAATTTTCTATGCAAATAAGTGGTACAAAAGGCTGGAGAGTAGCGCCATGGAGAGATATGGAAGTCAAACATGAGTCAGCAGTGCCCTGGCAGCCAGGGGGGCCACTCATGTCCTGAGGGGCATCAGGCACAGCATCAGCTGGGCAAGCGAGGGGATTGTCCTGCTCTGCTCTGGGGCAACTTCACCTCCAGGGCTGGGGACAGTTCTGGGTGCCACAATATAAAAAAAAGACAATAAACTATTAGAAGTTGTTCAAAGCAGGGCAATGATGATGCTAAAGGGTCTTGAGGGGAAGCTTTATGAGAAGTGGCTGAGGCCACTTGGTCTGTTTAGCCTGAAGGAGTCTGAGGGGTGACCTCACTTGCAGTCCACATCTTCCTCACAAGCAGAAGCAGAGGAGCAGGCACTGATCTCTCTGCTGACAAGTGACACAACCCGAGGAGGTGGCACAAAGCTGTGCCAGGGACTGTTTAGGTCGGGTACCATGAGAATGCTCCTCTCCCAGAGGGTGATTGGGCACTGGAGAGGCTCCCCAGAATAGTGGTCACAACACCAGCCTGACAGAATTCAAGAGGTGTTTGGACAATCTCTCAGGCATGTGGTGTTATTTTTGGGGCTGTCCTGAGCAGAGCAATGGGTTGGACTTATGAGTCCTTGCAGTAAAGCTGCCTGCAGAAACAACCTGAAAGAGGAAAAAGATTTGAAATGGGTCTGTCCACCCTCTTAATACTAGATTCAATAAGGTGGTTTGGGAACAACATCATACTCAGAAAAGGAGAGCAGCCATGATCCACCTTAGAAAGCAGCTTACTGTGAGAGCCTGCACCAGCACAGAGGACTGAGTACACTGTATTTCATTAATGGTTCAAATCTGTGCTCCCAGTTCCTGTCTCGTGACAGTCCATGATGTTCCATGTGATACAGGTTTAGTCCAGGTTACAACAGACAAAATCACATTGCATATTCCCTCCACTGTCTCCTTTTTTCCCTCAGAAAACAAAACCAGACATAACCACTGTTTTCACTGGTCCATATATTGTAACAGCTTAGAAAATATAAGGATCTGCCTCTTAATTTTTCTCCCCCAAAAATCTGTGTTTGGAAGGCAAGTGGAAAAAGCACTACAGCAGGAGAACTTTAATAATGTCATTTGCAAGGGAGCAGAACTGTACCAAAGGTGACCAGCATGCATGATGGCATTTGTATTTCTGGCATCCTTCTGAAGGAGTAAGACATTAATCCTGCAGACCAATTTTCACCTTGTTCTGGAATATTTAGAACACATTTCCATGACTGCGGCTCTATTTCTAAATATTTCTATTGCTGCTGGAGATTTTTTACTACTATTAACTGTAAGTGCAACAGACCCTTACCATTACTTCAGTGAGATTCCTCACAAGCAAATTTCTGATAGGGGTCTAGTAAGTGCTCTTTATCCAGATGCTTTTAATGTGAATATATACCAGATCATATATAAGTATCTAACTTTTTTTGGTATCTGCGCTCTCTTGAATAAAATATATACTTGGCTAAGCGTCCACATTAAAAAATTAGATATTAATCTTTTTCTCTGAAGTACAAAATAATTTTTAAAAAATCTTCTACATGGCTTCCATAATAAAAAGAAGGATTTTCCCCTGGAATTCTCAAGTATCTAAGAGTATATCTACTAGGTCAATGTAACAGTAAAAAATAGAGTAACAGAGCTTGGGCTTCCTTAATTTTATGGTATTCGTGGTGTACTGTGTCATAACAAAGGCAGTACCGTACTAATAACTGGAATATAACCAGAAGACACTCGCCTTCTCTCACTGTATTTCATGCAGTAGCGTGCAGTGAATCTCACCCATCTCTAATGACCTACACTAATATTTAGCACAAAAAAGACAACAATGTTATACACGGGTAACTACTTGCAGCAACAGAAGGCATTTTACTCACTGTGGCATAAAGACAGTTTTGTGTCAATCTATTAAAATTCAAACCTCTTAACCAGTAAATAATCCCAGTAGGCATGTAGATGCATGAATTTTTAAAAAATACTCCTGTCAAATTCAGGTTGTGCACCCCTTTATTCACCAACATTTTGTCACATGCTTCCAGGTTTCTGCCAGATCTCAGGAGGAGAACAAATAATTCAAGCTATATGATTTTGCCTAAATTAATTTAGACACTAGTCTGTGCTTGAAACCGCAAGCCTATGTACAATCCATGAGTTCTAACTCTCCTTTCCTTTAGAAGTTTACTGAAGTGTAACAGCTGCAGCATGTATTTTATTCATAGGTAGGTGGAAGTATCATAGACAACTAATTAGAAAAATTTTGGTCGGGAAGGACTTTTGAAGAGCTTTATTCTGACCTCTGCTAAAAGCGTCCTTCAGAGAAGGATTACTTTGTTTCAGGCCATCAGTCTGCCACAGCTACCGCTGGTCTGAAGCTACACAGATAAATTTGACCACAGCAAGAAACCCAGTTCGGCTAGACTAGTTTAATATAGAAAATAAGTGAGCAAGTCCCTGAGTGAGCCATGATAGGTTAGATTCAAACTCGAACAGGGACCCCAGCCAATCCCCTTCAATCCTGAATGCAGACACGTCATTGGCCAGGGTGCTGGGCGGGGCTGAGACCCCGACCAATCAGATGTCCAAGCGCAGGAATTTTGAGCCCCCTATAAAAATGGGGCACCCAACAATAAACTTAGGGTGTTTGTCCCACGACCTTCGGTATGTTCAGTTGTGTGCCTGTCTCCAAACTCTGACCCTAACACAATATCAGTCAGCTTTTGAAAACCTACCAAATATCCCACAGATTCTATATGCAGCATTCCCCACCTCACTCTGAACTTTCTTCATGGTACCAGATGATCCTCAATTGCAACTTTGGATCTTTGTGCTGCCCTGAGAAAAATTGTAATCCGCCTCCACTACAGTTTCTCTCAATTTTGTTGTCAAATAGTACAGAGAGATTCACCTCAGACTTCTTTCCTCCACGCTAAAGAAGTAAGTCTGGGTCATTTTACCTCTTACGCGCTGTGTATTCCTCTCCTCTTGTCACATTATTGGTCCTCTACTAAATCTGTCTGAATTTGTTAATTTCTCCTTTTTATGTGGCTCCACAACAGGACTGAGAATCGAACATGTGGGCTCACTGTGTTGAGAACAGAAAATTATCACTCCTCTCTGCTTACTGGTCACTTTTGTCAATGGAGCTGCAAGGCACTGTTGTCCTATGTCAACTTGCTTCCTACTAAAAACCACAGATCCTTCAGCAGAGCTGTTTGCTACCCCAGGTTTTAGTGACTAGCCTCTACCAGTGACTTGGGTTACTCTGTTCCAATGGAAGGACTTGTATTCATCATTGGTAAGTTTCAAGGAAGGTATTTGTTGAATGTAAAGTTGTTGAAAATTATCATTGCAAAACCAGAATCAAATTAAATAGCAAGGATCTGGCAAGCCAGTACTTCTTTAAATTAAGAGGTGGGAAAATTCAGAGATCATTTGGTATTCTTAACAGAGGTTATAAGCACATTGCATCAGCTACCAAACTTCTGGAGGGCACTTCTCCTCATGTAAAGAGAAAGAACTATGTGGATTAGAATTATGCTGGTTTTGTTTGGTAGGTTTTAAAACAGAGTAGGCATGGGAAGCACTGTTATTAAAGCAGCTAATGCATAAGTTAGTAATCAATGCAGAATTGGTAGGCTGTTGTCCCAGTCTGAGAACTACTTCTTCCCAAAAGACCTAGTTATGTCAATTATATTCTTCTTTCTACAAATACTACACAAAATTTGGTTATTAAATTCAGCAAATAACAGAAAGAAACCCTTAGATCAAGCTATGACTCAACACTCAATGTGTGGTTTCAGAAAATAATTTTATTTCCAAGGTAAACTGTTGCTATTCATATTCACAGTACCTGCATTATCAGTCCAGTGATTTACCATAATACTTGAGTTTTTTAGATGGAAGAAAATGTGTGTAAGCTAACTTATCAGCTAAGAATGTCTTTTACATATAAAAATTATTTCTAGGTTTGTTACTGTGCTGTCTATGAACCTGTATCAAAGTCTTGACTAACACATAGGTTAACACAATGATAAGACAGAACAGAGTAGAAGACTATTCACCCTCAAGAGATCATTCAGTCTAAACTTCATATAGAGGATCACAGAGGAATTCAAAACAGACCAGGAAGACTATTAGAAATCACTGAGGAGCAATTGGCCTCTGTAAAGGATGCCAATCAGTGAATAAGAGTGCCTAACGGTACACATGCAAAAAATAAAAATAAAATATTTAAAAATAGCCACTATATCCTGAGATGTTCAGATTTTTTCTATTGTTGAGCTGGACGGGCCTCTGAGCAACCTGATTTAGTTATTTGAAGTTTTAGTTATTCAAAATTTAGTTATTTGATTTAGTTAAAGCTGTCCCTGCATATTGCAGGGGGTTTGGATTGCATGAACATTTAAATGTCCCTTCCAACTCAAACTACTCTATGATTACATGATAAAGTACAAAAAAAAGGATGGAGGTGTCTGTCTGAAGAAGGTGCCACCTGATGCTGTGAAGAGTGGCCTCATGACCAGCTGAGCAGGAGTCAGCCTGTATGTACTGCTAATAATGGTGACAGCAGCTGTCAAGGGTCCTGCACACAGGAGTGAGCACTTACAGATCCCAGGAGACAACCAGGGACAGGATGGTCAGAAGGGGCATGGCATCCTGAACAGAAATAGCTGGGAAAGACTAGCTTTGCCTAGCTTTAGGAAAAACAATGTTTTTGTCTTTTGGATACAGACATAATGAGGTAAGAAAAGGCCACAATAAAAAATTTACATTAAAAGAAAATAAACCCCAAACCAACCAAACAAACAATGCCCCCCCAAAATAACAAAAAAGCAAACCACAAAAACAAACAAACAAAACCCCCAAACCCCCCTAAACCCCCAAACCTTAAGAAAAATCTGAATGCAAAGACCAAACTGAATGCAAAGACAGAGAAAAAATGGGTAGAAAAGTATACCCAAATCAGAGCCCAGAGAATTAACTTAAAATCAGTCTGTTCCTGACTGATAAAACCAAAGAGAGAAGACACAAGCAGAAAAAGAGTTAAAGTAAAATCTTCAGGCCTGAGCCTACAACCTGTCTCATGATGGTACCCTCTTGCCTCATGAGTGCCAGAAAATGAAGAGGCCAGTGTGAATCCTCCCTCATGCAGGATTTAGCAAGTACAGCCAAGTTACATATACAGCAGGGACATATTTCTCTCATGCTTAGTGACATGTCACTATAATCCTGGATAATTTAAGCTAATCAACTGTCCTTTTCTTAAGAAAACCACTTACTTGAGATGAAAAAAGTATTGCTTTATTATTTAATTCAAAAGACAACTTGAAGCTCTTTCATGACAACAGCACACTCATAATGTTATTTTATAGGCTCTGAGATGTTGCTGGTGATCAATAAACTGTGATCTCAAGCTCATGGAAGGGTCAATATAGAAGGATTTTGGGAAATTGTCCTCGTGAAAGTGAATTTTTAAAAAATAAAAATTGCAACATGGACATTCAATAAATATCATCACATGGTTTTAATTAGCTCAAATTCCCTAGTAAACTGTCATGGCATGATACATGAGAAAACAGGTTTTACAACCAAATCAATGAATGCTTTTTAAAAGACAAATTAAGATAGTGTGTATATTGACAGTCTAGAAAATTGCCTGAAAAATAAATACTTTGTATGTATACTTATTTTACCTTGCAACCCTTAGCATTAGTCCTGTGACTTTAATATTCTAACAATATTAGAATCCTCTGGATTATGGAATTCTAATAATGAAAAAAGAATTACGCTTGTCTGGAAGACCCCAGTTAGGATGTAATTATAAGTTGAAGTCACAAGTGCCAAGTAATTGAAATGCATGGATATGAGGACCCAGTTATGAAAACATATAAATGCTTTCACTAAGCATTCACTGCTACAATGAATATTTTGTATCAGTGGAATTAAGGTTATGCTGTCTGCAAGCAGTATATCTACTCTGTTTATGAGCCATATGTACGTTGACGTATTGATGACTAGAAGCTTATGATATATTTGTAGTAACAATGGGCCAGAAATACATTTTTTAGTGAAATTATTGATAAAACAGTCATGTGTTGCAATGCCTTCAATACACACTGGGAAAAAATTGCCTATCTCCATTCTTTCCTGCTTTTGTATGTTAATCTTTTAGTACATAATTATTTGTTTGTTAATACCACAACAGAGAGGCTAGGTTTATATTATTGCAAAAGGAAGATACATTACAATTCCTATATTTTAGGCATGAAAATACATTACTTGCACATCCGAGTTTTCTGGAGCTGTTACCTTAATTTTGTCAACAAACATCATTTAGACACACATACACACACACACTTGTAACTAGGAGGTATTTAACAGCTTCTGTACCGAATTTAGTTAAATATTTACAGAGTTATTCCAGTACATCTCAAGACAGCATCATAAGAACTCTAGTGACAGGGAAATCCTCAACCTTCCTGGCATGGGTCAGACCTTAATAGGTGGATGCGAATACTCACGGCCCCTACTACTGTGGGGACAATACTTCCCACTCTCAATTCCTAACACCTCCATAATGTTTAATGCAGTTGTTTAGAAAGAATACTATTTGTAGAAAATGCAATGCAATATGAATTAATTGGACATTTGGGGGTTACCCTTATATTTTATCATCCCTGAAGACACAGACAACTTCAACTGTTTCATTTGTTGAGAAGGGTGTACGTGGTAAAACAAGCAGATTTTTCATTGTGCTGGTTTTGTGTTGATTGAAGAAAGCTGTGGAAAAATGTTGTTCTGAGCTTTCTGTCTTATTGTCTTTCTGTAGAACTTTCTTACGCAGCTTCATGAAAACAATATCTATTCTTAGAATGTTTACATACTTCTTCTCTGAGAGAAGAAATGATTGATGGTGATGTCCACCATCCAGGTTGAAGAAGTGGCAACCTGTGTAGCCAATCTCTTGACCTCTATACATATCTATAAAAACTGGAGTCAGATTTGAATTAAAAAGAGTTTTTCCTCACTGCCATGATGTGAGCTTCATTTCAGTGTTCCTGAACTGGGACATGCCCAGCTTCGGCCCGCAACAGAAAAAAATGATCAGTGACCAGCTTTGAAAGTTGACAGCCTGATTAACCAATTAAATATGGGATACACCTCTGGACTACACAGGTTAAAAATCAGAAAAATTCTGGGAAAACCTCTCTTTTCTTCTGGCCTTGGAACAGGGGTCAGTGGGGCTGGCCTTGCTCCGCTGCTTGGCCTCTGGGCCTGGTGGCCTAGCCAGGCCCTGCTGCTGCAGTAGTCCTGGCCGGATTGAGCCTGGCAGCTCCTGGGCACAGGGAGAAGAGAAGACAATGCCCTTGCCTGGATCAGACCTGAGTGGCTGCTAACATCCTGCTGCTACGCCGCCCTCCCTCTGCCAATGCGGCCCCGAGAGGCCTAGCCAGGCCGGGCCGGCCCCTGCCAGGAGTCAGGCCCTTTCCCTTCCTTTCCCCCCAGTCCAGCACAGCTTTCTGAAGAATCCTCCACCACAGGCAGCTCTGGCTGCCACTACCAAGTCATCCAACTGTGGGAGGGGGCCCAGCCGTGTGGAGTGGACAATTTGGGTGCAGCTGGAGCCCCTGGGATCCTGCCACAGCCCTGGCATGGCCTGAATGTACCACGTTTGGCTACTGCCCAGAAAAATCAGCATGGGCACTGCAGGCTGTTAACGCTTTCCTTGCACAGATGAAACTTGCAAAACATTAAATCCTCTTTGAGTGAGAGAGAAGACAGAGTGGAGCTATGTAGAGAGATAATATGAAGACATCAAAGTCAGTGAAAGAAGAGTTACATCTTAGATGGACAAGATGAGAAGATGCCGTGGTTTTAGGCAGAAAGTCTTTTGTGAGCTATGGTAATGGACTATGATATACTAGAATATCGCTTTAAATTGTGCAAAAATATGTATTGGGTAGATGATAAGAATGTTCAGAGTGCAGATATAGGCAAAGGTATTTGTGATGGACTAATTAAATATTGAAGTAGCTGTGATCCTATGAGAAGCTTGAACAGAGAGACATGAGATGAAAATGAGGATCTGCCCTCAGAAAGGGAAAATCTCTGTAATATCTCTGTTCCTAGACATAAAGAAAAACCTTTGCTTTTGGAACCACTCATCTTTAGCATGATGCCCCATGAATATGCATTACCTATATTGCAGTGGTGGGAACCTGTGTAATATTGAAGGGACTTCACAACTGCAGATTCCCAGGCAGCTGCTTTTGTGAGAATTAAAGGCCACAAGAGGACTGTTCTTGTCTTGTGGGAACTTTCCATGGTAAACCAAAAGAAACTTCTCTCTCTGAATGAACTGATGATAGACTATTTTGTAACTGGTAAACTGACTTAGAGTTCCAAGTTTTGTCTTTATATGTTGTCTGTGAGAAAGAAAAGAAACTGTTGGGGAAGAGGAGAAGTGTTTTGAAGGTTTTATTCTGATTCTTATTAATTTTTTTCTCTCTTGTAATTTTGATAATAAACCTGTCTTTATACCCTTTTAAGTTTTGAGCCTGCTTTGTTTTCCTCCTAACCCTATCTCACAGCAGAAAAAGAGTAAATAATTCTAGTAGATACTCAAACCACTGCAATCAGGAATTAAAAACAGGTGTGAGAAAAATAATTTTTGTTCTAGCAATTAAAAAATCAAAAATTATAAAAATTAACTTGTAGATTTTAAAAAATTGTCAATAGCCAATGACTAGATGAAAAAAATCATGTTAAAAAAGCAAGTTGGGCATTCACTACTTTTCTAAGATGCATTGTATGCCATTATCTGCACTGACTCATTGACATTTATTGGGTGATACAGATTTGTATTGTTTTTGCTTTTCATCTTCCTTTAAGAAGTAGACTTGAAAGCTCATAGGTCCAAACATGACACATACAATTTTGGCATTTTGTGTAAACAAGCAAAAACAGATTATATGCATTCAGCCTCTTCAACCATTAAAACTTTAATAATTTTGTTCCCTCCATTTTAAAGTTAATCACTGCCCTGCATATAGTATATACGAAGTAGTTCTAATAATATATGCAAAGTAGTTCTAATAACAAATGATCAAATGGCAGAAAATAACGCAAAGGACACAGTCATCTGAGAACTCCTCACCTTCCACTTACGTTCCTGTCATCTGGAGGGAGGCTTAGAGATGTAACAGGGGGAGATTTCAGTCCACAGTATTGAAACCCACAGAGCCAAGCTGCTGTTATCAATATGTCAGGAAACTGAGCAAAGCTAAAATGAGATCTGTTGCAGCATAACCACCTGCTGCAAAGATGGAGGGTACAAGCAGATCGTCTGCTAGAAAACAAAGGCTTCTAAATGTCTTATAAGAAGTCCTCCTTTTCTGTAATAGTCTTTAGGCCCTTTGGAGGTCAGTGCACCTCCTGAACCACAGTACATGATACTCCCTTGGAGATATGTTCTCTGAATGAGACAAGTCCCTTTATCTTAGGGTGAGGAAAACTAGTCTTCTCCCAGAGTTCTCTGATTGATATGCAAATGTACCCCAGTTCTATTTCCCCAGTTTCCCCATTGGCTTCCCTGCCCCTTTTCCCCCTATATGACCCTTCCCTAGAATGTTCTCCCTTCCTGGAGGTCCCATTGGTCCTCATTTGATGCAATCCTCTGCCCCTGTTTCCCCCTTGGCTTTCCTTGCACCTTACCCTGCCTCTGCACCACTTTCTCCCTCACCCATTGGACCTTGCTCTCAACTCCACCCCTGCTGCCCCACATATAACCCCTGGTCCCTCGCATGTGCCATGTCTTCATCCCTGGACACCTTCCTGTGTGGCTGGAATAAACCTTGTCCACCGAACTTCATATGAAGACCCTTCCTGCTTCTTTAATGTCAAGGGAATACAGCTATCTGGTGTGTGTGTGTGAGTGCCTGTGAGAGTGTGTGCCTGTGACATCGAGTGACTCCTTCACTGGGGACATTTCCGGAAGGTTGCGACACCCTACCACCTCCACCTGCTGTGAGAAGGCCCAAGTCAGTCATCTGCACATATATATTCCATTTCCTGCTCTGTCCCAGTTGCCCAGACTCCTACTTCCCCTCTTCCTTGCCGAACCCTTTCTACAACTTTTCTCCACAGCCCTGCCCCATGAGAGCCTTGTTTTACCTGCTGTCCCCAGCCATGTCCAGGGAAGGCAGCAGGGACCTGATTGGAGCACTGCTGCTCTCACCAAGCCACACAAGGCTGGCTCAGACTGCCTGTTTCCAACACGACAGGAGGAAACAGGCTAGGGGATTGTCTTGGGTTATGTAACTAAAAAATGTGTATTCTATTTCATCGGTTGAAAGCAGTTGAGGAGATGTTTTCTCTTTATCTCTTGTAACTCCAGGGCGGAGGGTGCGGCTGCCTTCTGTTAATGGCCAGCTGTTAAAACCAGGTGGGGCATTGTTCCTTATCTCTTTAACCACCCATCCTCCCTCTGGGGGATATCTGCTGTTAATGGGCCATTAAGGCTCACCCATGACATGACACATTACATCATCCCATTGTGAGATGCTCCACCCAGGGGGGTAAGCCAAACCATTCCTACCTAGATAAAAACTGACAAATAGGAACACCAGATATCCAGTGTACCCACTGGATTCCTGAAGAAAGACTAGACCCATCTCACCATTACTGGACCCTTTTTCTACCAAACCATCTGTACTCAAAGAGAACCACATCTGCCACTCCAGTTGGGCTTACTTTGGACTGCTTTCAACACCCTGACCAACAGGGTATTGGAATTTCTGACTCTGTCAGTGTTCCTAAGATTTTCTGTTTGTTTTGTTTCCTTGGGTTTTGTACTACATTTTTATTCTTAGTATTTCTAGTAAAGAAACTGTTATTCCTATTCCCAAATCTTTGCCTGAAAAGCCTTTAATTGCAAAACTATAATGATTTGGAAAGTGGGGGGTTTACATTCTCCATTCCAAGGGAAACCCCAGCTTTCCCTGGCAGATACCTGTCTTGCCAAACCAAGACAGGGACGAGACATAGTCCATCCCCATCAACAGAATAGACACAAAAAGCATACCTCAGGCTCTTCTTGTTTATTCTTCTGTCACCCTGATCCTAAGTAACCAGTATTCCCTTTGGATGGCTAGAGAACAATCATTAGTATAAAAGGATTAAAGGTAAAAAGTGGGGGAAAGGCTATAATAGATAGCATTTTCACTGGAATTTTTCAAATTTTCCAGTGTGGTGGTGTGTTTGTACATTGAGTTTGTTGTAAGTTTTATTATTGTACAAAATGGCTTCCCTTGGTCTCTGTTCTTTGTTCACTGTACCCCAGTTCTATTTTTAACCCTAAGTTGATACATATTTTGAGCTTCTCCCTCAGTTTACCCTAGTTACAGCCCCTGATTGGTTCATTTTTCCTGCCCTGGTTGCTTGTCTGTTAAGTGTTCAGAAACCTCCCCTCCCTGTCGGTCATTCCCAGACCTGTCCCCCAGGTCTAGAATCTTCAAAGAGAGACCCTAGGGTTGTAACCTTTCCCCTCCTACCCCTTCATTATTGGTTTACATTGATGTCTGTTGTGTCAGCAGCCACTCCCCAGTTCTACCCTATTGGCCATGTTTCTACCCTCCCTGAGACCCACCTTCTGTATAAAACCCTCTCTCTCTGCAGACTCGGTGTCTCTCTGAGGCACCGGTCTTGTGGTGAGAGGCTCCCTTGTTGGTCCTCAATAAACCGGAGTTCTCGTTGAGCCTTGGAGAGTCACATCTTTCTTTCCTTCACCATCGCGACGTGGCAGGGTGGGTCGGCTGCCAAGGATCCACACACCAAGGTCCTGTGGGGGCGTGTCAGGACTAGCCAAGTGTCGAAGGACATGCACCGCCGCATTCCAGATTGAATTTCACTTAACCATTGCAAAGGTCCATATGTGAAAATGGTGCCACACAGTTGTAACATCTGCTTTTTATTATACCTGTATCATTTCAGCAGGACTCCAACTCTCCATCTGTGGGCTGGTTTTGTGCTTTTGCTTTATTTTAGATTAGTTCATTTGGACATCTACTCATGTATATGCGAACAAAATTTGTCCCTCTCCTTATTAAGTTTTATAGTGCAATCTTTCTCTTTAGTGAATTATTTACTGACTGAATAAGAACACAATCATCTAAAAAATAAAATCACAATATTAATTAAATTCTTAATACAATTGATTTTAATTTAAATAGTTGTATTTTTATTCAAGATGAACCTATTTTTTATATAAGCTTCTGTGTTGACCAATACATATTTATTCTTACTGTAATCAAATAATTTAATAGCAAAAAGACGGAGTGAAGACTTTACTTACCAAGCCATCCTGATCCAGAATTGGGTATGCACATATCTGTTTCGGCACTGGGCAACACGAATCCAACCACAAACACTTCAACACCATCAGCCATTAGGGCCATTCCTAACACAAAGAAGAGGGCCCACTGGAAACGACCATGGCCACATTCTTGTATTATCAATTCATATTGCTGTGCTAGCTCTTCTTCATCAGCTTTTCTTTCTGTTTCCAGTTCATGACGATCCTTGTATTCATCACGCATAGACTGACCTAAGGCCACCATGTCATCCTTACCCTGCCCCGTGTTGGGGATTCCCTGATACTCCCCTTCATAAATTTCGTCATCTTCATCATGTCCTTCAGTCGCTTCACTTGATCCTTCATCATCATTAGCTTCTACACCGTAATTTCCTCCTTGGCCGTAGTAATCATCATCATCTTCTTCATCCTGGAATCGATTGTAGGACCTCTGTGTGTAGCCGTCCTGGGCTTTGTCAACTGCTTTATTCACTTTTTTCACTGCTTGCCTCTTCACCTCTTTAGCAATATCTTTGGCCCCTTTCACTAATGAAGTCCTGTCTTTGTATGTGTCCTCCATCCTGTCTCAAAGAAGGACTGCTGTTAAGCTGCAAAGGCACCTGCCGAATTTTGTTTGGGATGTCTATTGTGTGTTGGACATCAGTGGTAAAAGCCCAGGTATAAGTGAAGCTGTAGTATTCAACCTGTAAAATACAAGAGAAAAAAAGCTTATAGTTCACTATTTCTAGATGCTTCTTCACGCTGATACAGAATCATCCCAACCTTTATTTAAGTACTGGACAACCGAATACAGGGCTTCGAATATAAAAGCCTGTATTTTCTTCAGAGATACAAGTACCAGGTTACAAGGAAAATATGCTGAAGATAAATTTAATATCTCTATCAATCTTCAGAATTTAATTTTTTACTCTCTAGTCTCAGATAGCAGGTTTTATTCTGAAAGAAACCAAGCAATTCCATGCATCATAAAAGATATTTAGTAAGCCCTTTCATACAAAACAGGGCTACAAATACTAACCTTTCTCTCAGAGAGTTACCATGAAATATCTCTCTAGCCCTCTATTTAACACAAATCCTGTAGGCAGTTAGTATTCCTCCAATCAGTGTCTCAAAGCTGACTGAATTTGGGCAGTGCATTTACAGTGCATTCACACCGAGTCTTAGCAATATGAAATCCCATCCTAAAAAATTCCGTGCAGGGAGCTGTGTGGGCAGAAGTGGTGGCACTTTCACACTTTGGAGATTCCCAATATCTGAGTCATGGGCAGACACATTCCTTTCTTCCCTATCCATACGCACAGTAGGGGCAGAGTGTATATTACTGGCTAATGCATCTCTGAGTGTGTTAGTCCAGCATGAGTTCTCCCTAACCGAGCTGAGTGAGAGCACTAAGATATTTTGCCCCACCCCTTCTCCCTGCTCTCCTGCTGTATCTTTCCATCTTGTGCAGCCCCAAGGTCACAAATGCAGACACAATGAGTCAAGAGCAGTTTGCTTATTAGACCGAAGACTAACCATTCCCTTCTTCTCTGTGCAATTTTCAGGCATATCTGCAAGACAATTTTCTCACCACACATCTGCACTATCACTAGGGGCAGGAGAAAGAAATAGCAGCAGCATGCGTGCATACAGAAAGAAGAAATGCAGGATCATTCTTTGGCAACAGTCTGTAATTGGAACAGCTAAAATCAATTACAAAATTGCACCATTACTCATGTGTCTAAAGTTAAGGGAGTCTGTGTGTGTTTGTGTGTGTGTGTGTGAATCTGGACACTGCAACAGATTGTAGAAGCCTCCCCTCTGGGAGAAAGGAGGCTACAATTTTTTAGCAATGCTTCTAAGAAAACACTGTCTGCTTCCAGCTTGGGGAAAAGGTTATTTTTAACCATGATCATTTTAATGATCTATTTTCCAGCATTACCTCAGAAAAACTGCAGTAATACAACTAAGGAGGCAGTGAGATATGATGCAGGAGTAAAAATAGATGGAAATTTCTGAAGCTAATCTTATTACACTTTCTAAAGCAGTGTGAACTTCCCTCAGAGCTTTATGGGAGAAGACCAAATTAGAGAAGTTTGAGAAGTCTTTTCTACTCATTCTATTGCATGTACTGTCTCCAGAAGTATAATCCAGACATGAGTTTTAGGACTGATAGTGTTTTGAGGCATAGGAAAAAACAACAGACTGCATTAGATAAATAAGGATGTGATGTACTTCTGATACAAGAAAATGAAGCCTACAATCGCATAGATATGACTTTATAAACTCAAAGACATTCCCCTAGCTTTTTAATAATAGAAATTCACCTACAGTAAAAAAGTCCTTATTTTTAGTATCTTCCCCTAGACTAATTTCATACACTTTGAATGTTTCTCAAAGAAATCAGACGTGATGGCACTATTCAACTATTAATGGGAACTGAAGCATTTACTGGAAGAGAAATGCAGCCTTAAAAAAAGCCCTGATGTAATATTTATGACTGCAAACTGTAGACTGACTTTAGGTACATGATGATCCTTTTAAGTAGGTCATCCTGGTGAATTTTTTATGCCAAGGCAGTTTCTCTAATTACGGCTTTTCAGTTTCCAAGGTGCTCTGTAGAAGTTATCTTTGTTACTGGAGTTACCTTTGTGTGCTGAATTAGGTATCTGGTCCTTACCTGTGTGTGTCTACAGTACCTACTACCTGTTACTGAACATGCAATGCATCAAAACACTCACTGGATCTGCTGAAGCCTTCTACAAATACTTTCAAGAACTTCATGAACTCCTAACAGGTACTTTCCTGGGTGTTAATGGGTACAGTGTGTTCCTAGATTTTAGATAATTTTACACTGTCCCATTTAACCAAAATCTGAATTCATCTAATTCTTAGACTGGTATTTGCTTATTTTTGTTCTTCCAGTGAGGGTTTTCAGTTGTCAAAATCCCTATTACTACAGGATGTATATTTGTGTGTGTATATATATCTCTCAAAGAAAGCAGGACTTTAAGAATACCAAATGAACAAAGTGTCTAAGAGCCAGCTCTGATAAAAACATGTTTTCTGTAGTACACATAACCCATAAGTTCAAGAGATGCAAAAAAGAAGTATTTGCAAAAGTAACTGAGCTTATGCTGCAGTTTGTGATAAACCAGGTACATCAATGAGGAATTTAACCTCAAAATCATTCACAGCAAACTCTGCCATAAAAAAAAACAGATAGAGTAAAATTTCTGTCTTAAGTTGCTTAAGTTTCCAAGCAAAATGCTTAATCAGAACACTTTTTTTTTAAACAGCTTTGCTTTCTCAATGAGCTGAAATCTGTGCCTTAAGGTGATAAGTACAAAGAGGAATAATTTACAGCCCATGCATGATAGCTTCCCACCCTTTCAATTATGTTGGACTGATTACTACAAGTAAGCAACTGGAAAGTCTGAAAAGAGTAAGGATTAATGACTACCTGAGTAGCATAAAGCAGCAAAAGCAGAGATGGTAGTCTCGCTATATATTCTTCCTACAAGACAATTCATCCAACATGTTTGCTGACTTTCACTAAACCAAACACCACGTTCCTATTGAATTCCCTCAATTTGAATTATTAAAACAGACAAAAAAAGAATGCCAGGAAACAGAAATATTCTTTCAGGAAACACCAACAAAAACTTTTTGTAAAAATACTCAAAGATGCATGCACAAAATAAAAATCAAATTGTTCTTTTGCTCTAATATATATTCTAAGGTTTATTATTTTCCATTCTGTTACATTCACATATTTCAGTATATTTAGTGTTCTGTATAGATGGTGCTACATCTGAAATAAAGGTTGGACATTACAAACTAAATCAGTGAGATCCCATAAAGATATAAATCTATGCCAAGTCAGAAAACTCATTCCCACAAAGGCATAGGTCTTTGCTTAAGATAAGCTGTGAGAAGACTCAGTGGGTACTCCAAAAGTGATATTACCTATATGCATATAAGATAATAAAATCTTCTGAACAGATCTGCAAGTCACACTCCAATGTGCATTTCACATACTCTTGGGAGTTTCTAATTAAAGTTTTTGTCTTTTTAAATTTGTATTTTTCTTGACATTTTGATTCTGTTTTTTTACTAGA
This sequence comes from Cyanoderma ruficeps, assembly GCA_008694505.1. NCBI lineage: Eukaryota > Metazoa > Chordata > Aves > Passeriformes > Timaliidae > Cyanoderma > Cyanoderma ruficeps. The sequence goes on from VZDJ01000135.1 coordinate 913,006, forward strand.
TTTTTTAATTATCAAAGATGGATACAGGTGGTTTGTGTTTTCCAAGTTTATCTGTTGCTAGAAATTAGTCTTTATGTGAAGATATAATCTTTGGTTAGATCATAACTACTTCCAATTTTACTACCCTGTCAAATGATTTCATTTCCCAGGTTAAAAATAGGCACCTGAAATATGTTAATTCACAAACAGAAGATACTATTGTTTTGCAAGTGTTCTCAGTAATTAAGAAAATAAAACAACCCACACTTGAATTCACCAGGACACCTGCAAACTTCCTCCTCATTTCTTCATGTGCAAAGCCTTTTGTTTATTTTTCTAGGGTAGTATTTACTTCAGCATGACCTAATAAAGAACAGATTCCTCAATACAGGGTATTTATTTATAGAGGTATTCATGTATTTAAAACAAGTAAGAGCTGGCATCAAAACTGGTGTGAAGCAGATTCATTTTGGGTAATGTTAGCAGATTAAAAGCTGAGTTTCTATATTTTAAGCAAATTTGCTTCCTCTCTTGTTGGGAGTCACATACACCCATGCTGCACTCTGCTAGCTCAAGCTGGAGTAGACAGAACTGTGTATAATACTGCAAGGCTGCAGTGCCACTGCCAACACTCTCCCTGTTTGGGAGATGTTTGATGGAGTCCCCAACACTCTCCCTGTTTGGGAGATGTTTGATGGAGTCCCCAACACTCTCCCTGTTTAGATGGTATTTTCAGCACTTGTCCTGTACCAGCACTTCTCACTTCACCCTCTCTGCAGACACCACACATATGCAAGATGATCATGGGAATTCATTTATCTGGTACACATCAACAATCCTGAGCTCAGCAGAAACAGGGTGTTCATGGTACACTGCAATCTCTGTTTTTCCCATTTTATTACTTTCCTTCCTCATTAAACCAGCAGAGATAACTGTTTCTGCACCATATGCTCTACTTGCCCAGTTCCTCTAAAACTATTTAACTAATTTACCTAATTAGAACAAAGCAAATGGAATTGCTTTTAGCTTGTTTTTACTTGAAATTTGATAATCTTTATCAGAAAAATGAACATGTTTGCCTGAAAGCAAAATGTATGTGGACATACACCTTCAACAAAAAAAAATTGCCTTTAACTACCTCTTAGAGAGTTTAAGTATCACCAAAAAGAAATAACTCTAATAGTTCTTTCCTTACAGTGCTTTGGACCACAGGCCTAATTCTTTCCCACTTACAGCTGGATATACAAGCAATGAAACCAGGATCTGCAAAAGCTCTCCTTTAAGCAGTACAAACTGGAAACCTAATAGTATGATGAAATCAGACCACCTAAGACAATGAGATCACAAACCCAAGACAAAAGCAATAAACTCTGTCCAGTGAAAATCAGGAAATCTTGACTGAATAATTGGTGATAAAATTTCAATAATATTGTAAAAAAACAAGTTCTCCAAGAAAGGCAGAGTGGAAAATTATAGGTACAAAGTTAAGAGGTGGGACATTGTTCACTTTACACTTCCACTAGATTAGTCCTCCATGCATTACTTCTATGCTCTAAATATCTTTCAAAGATTATCCTGAAGAAGGGTGATACAATGCTGGTAAGTTTTATGAGCACCACCCTACAGTGGAGTGGTCCTTTCCTTGATTTTTTTTATTTAATCAAAAGCTTGCTTTCCTAGGAAAAGGTGACTGAACAAAGCAGAGTATATGCTTTGAGATGTCCTGCTGTCTTTCCCACAGTAAACTGTTAACAGAGATTAGCATGTACCAAGAAAACTTTGTTAATTTCCATTTTTTAGGGGGTTTTGGTGTTTTTTTTTAATCTAATGATTGTTAGTTGTTTTGCCTTACTGTACATAAATACCAGAGTTGTGATTGCTTTTGTCAGTTTTGCAATCAATCTGATCACTATTTGGCTACTTCAAATTTCTACATATTTTTACTTGGCAAGCACTAAAAAAAAAAAAAAAAATNAAAAAAAAAATTCTCATTAAAGACAAGGCAGGATCATTTGAATGTTCTTCCAACATTTTAGTTTTAATTTGTTCTTTGAATACCTTACTATGCTTCCTGTGGACTTCTTCAGTGAAGAACTGCTCCCTTCCAGTCAATTTGCTTTTCACTCAAAGGACAGGTTATTTCCAAGTGTTGAGTGGTGGTTAACACAAGTTGAATGCATCAATTTGTTAAAAAAACATTGACAAGAATCAAACATCATCCAGCCTGAATGACATAAGCTAAGTCTCATCAGTAGAAGTTACGAGATTTCATACTGTACCCACATTACCTGAATGACTACCCAAATCTTAGGAAAGTTGAAATATCATTTAAAAAAAAAAATTCTTTTTAACTAAACATATTGAAACATATCTCTGTATTTTTAAGGCTGCCTTAAATGGGAAAAAAAAATTATAAAAAATATTTTTCCCTCTGAAGCCAAGGGCTATCTCCCTTCTCATACCTACTTCTGAAAATTCACTTTCATCATCAGTGCTTCCAATGTATTTTGTAATTTTCAGTTGTCAGAATCACAGTGGAAAGCATCACCCTGCATTTCAGTAATGAGGGAACAGCACAAAGCAGTTGGACAAGCAAGTTTTCATTGATCAATGTTAGAAAAAAACCAAAACCAAAAGAAACAAAAAAACCCACCTCTATCAAAAGCACACCAACTAGCAATTTCTGCCTTGTATCTGCCAGCCATGTTTGCTGCTGTACAGGAAGCAGACAAGTCTTCTCTGAAAGTAAAGGCCCACCAGCAGTCATTAATCCTTTAAAATCAAAAGAAAGCAGAAAATAATTCTGCTTCCAAGGAAGAAGAGGGAAACCTGGGGATACATATATATTAAAGAAACATATTTTAAAAGCACTAAGATTGAAGTTCTAAGAACAATAGCCAAGGAGTCCTGTCCTGGAAGTAAAATAAAGAAGTAACACACAGTGGAAATCCTCCAGGGAATAAAATCTGCAAATGCACCAGGACAAGCCTCAGCCACTGAAGCAGCCATTTCTGAAATTGCTTTCCACAAATCTGTGATGTGCAGGTACTGTGAAACAGCAACTGTACAAACACTAGACTGAAAGATGCCACAGAATAGCACTGGAGCTTAGGGAAAACTTGGGAAGGTTGAAGGACATCTTGTAAGGAGGGCAAGCTGTATTACAAGCTGGAATTACGTGTCTTTTCTTTCTTCCTGAAATAAAAGAGGCAAGCATTCTTCATATTTTAGGAGTAAATACAGGGCCACAGCCTCAGATCCCACTGGGAAAAACTTTCTGAAAACATTTAGCTTTTCATTCTGCTGATTTTCTGCTGGGGCACATCATTCCTGTGCCTGCAGTTGAGAGTCTGAAGACTGTTCGCAGTTCTGCCAGTTCTGTGTTTATCTGATGGTGGTCTATATTGGCCTCCACATGGGGAATCAGCTGCTGTGCTCAATAAACCCTGGTAAGAGAGTAGTGGTTGCTCAGCACAATGTTAAAAGGTACTTGAACATCCTGGTTTTCTCATCCATACTCCCTTCCAGCCACTTTGCTATTCACTCAAAACACATATTATTTTTGCTTTAACATCTGTTACTTTTTATTATTTGTAACAGGATATGAAAAATTAGCAGAAAAGATCCTTTTTTAGAATTTCTCAGGTCTCATTTCTTTTGCTGCATTTTTAGGATGGTGGTTGCTGAACTTTATACTTCCGTTTCATTTTTCTGTTTCACAAGCTTGACACTAGACTGATGTTAAATCTAAGAATCCCAAGCATTCATGTTGACCTGCTCAGTGTAAGATTGCCTTTCTTGAGCAAACAGACAAACTATATATAATTCTTTTTATGACTGAAAGCCTATTTTCTCATTGACCCTCACAAAAAATCCTTATCAAAATATGTCGTGAAGATAAATACTAAAACCAAGAATAACATAACAAGCTTTTCTGGTGAGGGATTGCTTCAACTATAGAATCTGAGAAGAAACTGAGCATACATCAATTCGACCTAAAAAGCAAGGTGAAAAACAGAGTAATTCTAGGTGAAAATTAAATGAAATCGTGAAACACACCAATCAGTCTAGCTTTAAAAAAAACCCCAAATCATACAGGTAAAGATATGCTTAATTCTATTGATATACATATTTAGTTCATACATCAGGCTTATACATATGCTTACATAGAAGGCAATCACAGAATCAAAGGAATGTGTCAGACAGTCAGTCGTCTTGTCCAATCTCCCTACATAAGCTGGGCCATCCCAGAGCACATGGCACAAGATTGCATCCAGATGGTTCTGGAATATCCCCAGTGAGGGAGACTCCACACCCTCTCTGGTCAACCTGTTCTAGGGCTGAGTCACCCACACAGTGAAGTTCTTCCTCATGTTCAGGTGAAATTTCCTTTGTATCAGTGTCTGCCCATTGCCTCTTGTCTTACTGTGTGGCAGTGCTGGGAGGAGCCTGGTCCATCCTCTTGGTACTGCCCCTTCATGCATTGATATAGATTGATAAGATCCCCTCTCAGCCCTCTCCAGGCTGAAGAGTCCCAGTTCCGTTGATAAGTGGAACCTCACTTGAAGCATCTCATAAGATCCAGTCCCTTCATCACCTTTGTAGCCCTCCACTGAACTCCGGTCAGGAGCTCCGTGTCTCCCTTGTCCTGAGGAGTCCAGAACTGGGCACAGCACTCCAGGTGAGGCCCCATCAGGACTGAGTACAGGGACAGGATCCCCTCCCTCCACCTGGCAATGCTCTTCCTAATGCCCCCCAGTATACCACTGGCCTTCTTGGCCACCAGGACACACTGCTGGCTCAGGGACAGCTTGTTGTCCACCAGGACCCCCAGGTCCTTCTCCTCAGAGCTGCTCCCCAGCAGGGCAGCCCAAGGCTGTGCTGGAGCCTGAGGCTGTTCCTCCCCTGGCTCAGGACCCTGCACTTGCCCTTTGCTGAATTTTAGATGGTTCTTCTCTGTCCATCTCTCCATCCTGTCAAGGTCCTTCTGAAGGGCTGCACAGCACTCCCAGAGCTGGACACATTCCACATGTTTCAAGGATGACAACACCACTGCCTCCCCTAGTCTGTCCTTCCTAAGCAGCATGTAGCCCTTTGTGACAACATTCCAGTCATGTGAGCTGTCCCACCATGTCTCCTTTAACACAATAAAGATCAAAGATCTGCACACAAAGAGCTCTAATTGCTCCTGCTCGTTCTCCATACTACACTGTTGTAGTTTAACCCCAGCCAGCAACCGAGCCTCACACAGCTGCTCACTCACTGCCCCCCTGCCAGGGCTGGGATAAGAATCAGAAGAGTAAAAGCTGGAGAACTCATGTGTTGAGATAAGGACAATTTTATGAGGAGAGAAAAGGCTACCACACTAGCAAAACAAAACAAGGAGTTAATTCACTTCTTCCATGGGCAAGCAGGTGTTCAGACATCTCAAAGGTGTTGATCTCAGGGTTCCTTCCCTCATAATAGTTACTGAGGAAGACAAATGCCATTAACTCCAACTGTTCTCTCCACTCTTTCTTCTTCCCCCCACTTTTTAGACTGAGCAAGATGTCATGGGTCTGTTGGGGTCAGCCGTCCTGTCTGTGTCTCCTCCCAGCTTAGTAACAAATCATAAGGAACAACTAACTCTGGATAGAGGAAAATCACAACTTCACTCAAAAAATACATACTTGTGCCTGGTGGGTGCATCGGTCTTGTGTGGCAAGGTTTTCGTAGCAGGATGGCTACAGGGCTGACTTCTGTCAGAAGCTTCCAGCAGCTTCTCCCATGTCCAACAGAGCCCGTGCCAGCCAGCTGGAAGATGGATCCACTTCTGGCCAAACTGAGCCTACCAGTGATGGTTCTAGCACCTCTGGGATAATGTGTTTAAGAAGGAAGAAAAAAGAAAACCGCAGCTGGAGAACAGTGGAGTTAGAACCTGTGAGGGGAACAGCTCTGCAAGCACCAAGATCAGAAGAGAAAGAGGGATGGGAGGTGCTCCAGGCATTGGAGCTGAGATCCCTCTGCATCCCATGGTGCAGTCCATGGTGAAGCAGCGGTACCCCTGCAGCCCATGGAGAGCAAAGATCCATCTGCAGCCTGTTGAGGAGCCCATGGTGGAGCAGGTGGATGCCACTTGCTGTGATCAGATCTGTGATCACACAGAGAGAACCTAAGCTGGAGGAGTCTCCTGGCAGGACCTGCGGGCTCCCTGATAAAAGGAGCCCATGCTGCAGCAGATTTACAGCAGGATTTGTGACCCCATGGGGTAACAGTGCTGGAGCAGCTTGTGGAAGACTGCAGCCTGTGGGAAGGACTTATGTTAAACAAGTTCATGGAGAACTGTCTCCCGTGGGAGGAACCCCACACTGGACCAGAGGAAGAGTGTGAGGAGTACCCCCCAAGAAGGCAGGAGTGGCAGAGAAAACACCGACTGAAACTCCCAGTCTCCATCCCCCTGCAAGGAGGAAAGGTGTAGATATAACTGGAAGTGAAGTTGAGTCTGAAGAAGGGTGGGATGAAAGGATGTGGTTTACTACTTAATTTCTTATTTTTTCAACCTGATCTTATTTACAATAGAGTAAGAAGTAAGTAAGATTGTCAAATGAAGTCTGTTTTGTTTGTGACAGTAGTTGGTCAGTGATGTCTCCCTATATCCTTATCTGAACACATGAGATTTTCATTACGTGTTCTCTCCCCCATCCAGCTGAGGAGGGACAGCAGCTTGGTGGGTACCTGGCATTCATACAGGGCCAAACCACCACAGTGGCACAGCTTGGTTAGTTTGGACTTTGTTACTCCACTGGTGCTGGGAAGCAATGAAGGAAATGAACAAAGAAAGCATTCTCTGAGAACTATTTTAATGAAGAGGTACATTATTGCCATATCTCATAAATCTGGCTTAAATTTCCAAAATGGAAATTTAAGATGGAGAACATATTCTTCAAATTAAATTAATATTTACATAGTTTAAATTTAAGTCACTTCCTTAAATCTGCACACATGGCCCTAAGGGTTCAGGTGAATAACAGACAGAACACATTCCACTATGACAGCTGGGTCACTTTAGGAGGAATGTTCTCCACCGAAGGGAATATTTCCCCTCTGTGTTGCCACACTGACTACATCCAACTTCAGGCACCTCACCATCACCACAGTCTGGAGAGGATCAGTGGAGTGGTTAGAGGTCTGGGATGCATGATGCACAAGGAGGGTAAGTCTTTTTTGCCCAGTCTTCAGAAGAGAATTCTTAAGTAGAAATCTGTGCATCATCTCCCACCATCTAATGAGGGATTAAAAATAAAATGAGGATGGGTTCTTTTCAGAGGCAAAGGACAAAAAGAAAAGAGGAAACTGTTGCAAGTTGCAGCAGGGGAAATTCCAGACAGTTCTAAGGAAGAAATTCTTCAGGTTAAGTCTCCAGCCATGTACGTGGCTACACAGAGGAGCACTGGAATTCCCAGCATTGGAGGTATTCAAAACTTTACTGGACAAGACTCTGAACTATTTAAATTTAGATCTGAGACTCCATAACCTCTAAATTACTTCTTCACCCAAATGATTCTGATGCCTTAAAAAGAAAAAGAAGTCAATTTTCTTACATTAAATGAAGAGGTCTATTTTTATAAATTAAAATTAAGCATCAAGTGCTGAATATGTCGGTATACAAATACATCTTTCACAGAATAATGAAAAAGGTTTAGAATCCAGTCTGGTAAACTAGAGAGAGAGAGAAAATGACACCTCAGGAGTGTCTAGAAAATGGATGACAATTTAGGTCCCTAAACATTTAGCTAAAATTGGTTAGGAAACCATTGCCCATATGAGAAAAGACAAAAACTCTTCTGTTTTCATACAAATTTCATTTTGGAGAAGCACTGAGCAAAGATGAGAGAGCTGAACAGATCTGAAATATGTATTAGATTTTTGTCACATCCCTGTCACATGCTATAAAAATGCCAACATTTTTGTGATTTTGCTCTAGTTCAAAATGTTTGATCTCTAGTGATTTTGAAATGAAAAAAAAAGCCACTATTCCTGCTATTTTTGCTCTGTTTTGAAAAGTAAAATTAGACTGTAGCAAAATTAGACCATTTATGTTTCTTGTTGCAAATTAATTAGGATATGTAGGAAATGTGTAACAAATGCTATAGATTATTAATGTTCAAAGGTGCAAGAATTTATTTTAAGATAAGCTCCTTAGATAAACACAGAATATTTAATAATTTTCTCTTTCCTACTTTGAAATAGTGGCAATTTAAACACAAAAAAAGTAGATCACTTGCCAAACTTGACATGGGCAAGGCATAAAAATATGTTTTTAAATTTGTGTTTGGTAATTTCAACACACTGGTCTTTGAACTGTGTTTTTCCATACATAGGATAGCTGTATGTGTCAGGAACAGATCATTACAGGTAATAAGGGCATAACAAAGTTGACAAGGACTGTACTTGCATATAAGAAGTAACAATGACTTTCAGGTTCTGTAACATGGAAATTCTTCAATATGGGAACTCAGCTATGACCAAGAATGACAAAAAAACCCCATCCATAGAAGGCTGTAAGAAAAGCAGCCTGATAATATGCAGACAAGAGGTACCTAGGCAAAAGGTATTTTCAATGTTTTCAAAAGGTACCTAAATATTTATAAGATATATAAATAGCAAACAAGTCCTATGAGTTTAAGTAGAAAGTGAACTTAAAAGCTTTACATATTTTTCCTGCTGAAGTAATCAAAAGTTTATGATCTCTCTTCAAACATCTTGGCATCTCACCTAAAATAAAGAGGTTAAGGAACAGATTATTGTCCTTCGAAAATAATCTGAAATCCTACATTGTTTTCGTTTTTGTGCAAGAACAGCCAAGACTCCTAGACTTCTTTTTGTAAAGTGATTTAGTTTTACATCCACCTTAGATTTTCTCTGTTATTCTTAAAGAACAGGATACACTCTAAATTATTTGGCTGAAAAAAGCTGTACTGTGTATATCCCAAATCACATACACCAAACTTTTCTAATTGATCCTGTTTCTTTAGAGTTTTCCTAGTACTGTTTTCTGCACCATGTCTCATGCACTGTTTTTACTGGAGGGCTGTGATCACAGTAAGGTACTGCTCGACTTCAGATATGCCCAAGCTATTAAAGATTATGAAACCTGATACTCAAATAAACTGCTAGAGCTCTGCTGCATTGAAAGAAGTGATTCTGCACACTCATAAAATCTTACTTCTCCCCATGGGGAAATGCAACAGTTTGAGGTGGAAATTACTTTTTATCAGTGAAGGCTGACTCATTGTCTACCAGGCCTTAACTAGGTAAGAAAGGAAATCATGACTGCTCAATGCTCCCTAAACACAAATGATGCTGCTAAAAACCCAACAGCATTTTACTCTAAGGCTGCACTGACTTAAAATTGTACAAATTGTTTACCTCATTTTATTCCACACTGGGAAAAACAGACTTTGTAATGCTTACCATAAAGTCATACTTTAGCCAAATTCAAACTGCATCGTGTGCTGACTACACACCTTCAATTTTTTATCCTGAATTTCACCGTTATTGCAGGTTACACAGTGCCTATGTGCCTTAATACATGCAGTATCCAGCAGGTGTAAGAAAACTTCAAGTAAATGAATCAAACTGCCTGCAGGTGTATGTCTCCCATTAAATCAGAAATACAATGCTTTAGCAGCTTATATTTTACACCACCATTTGGTTCACTGAACTCCACTTCGTTTTGTGGACTTGATAACATAGGTGAGAAGGAACCTAAAAGAAACTAATGAAAAGAAACTAATATAATGACAGATGAAAAGTCTGCACTCAAAACACAGCAGTCCCAATTTTTTCAGATTCAGTAACTTTGAGTTCTAACAAAATGGGATTTATCTGTATCTCATGTACATTATGCAATCTGAGCACTACGTCTGTGTGGTTTTCTTCCCTTGGGTAGAATATGTAGAGATGGATGGCACAACTGAATAAACACAGTGCTCTCCCATTAAAAGCACAAAATAAAGGCAGCAAAATGAAGATGGAAGAAGTGGTGAACATTTTTTTTTCAATTTCAGTAAGCTTTCTGCAGCTTATTTTGAAAATAACCTACTTGACAATTTGAAAAAATGTTCTGCTCCCTATGTTTGAATTTGCATAGCAAAAAGCTGTGGTGAGCTGAAGCATCTCAGAAATAAATTCTGTCATAAAAACCATTTCTATTTTATTTTAAAGCAGAATGGCACCTGGTAATCTTTATGCTTTATGGACATGAACAATCCTCTGATTCATTGAGATCCTCGGTATTCCATCTTATGCTTAGCCTAATTCTTAGTCTGGTTCTTAAAATGTTTGACATCCAGCAGTGAAGTTTACCATCTTCCTGGAGTTCCCTGCTTTGAAACTGATTGCCCTTCTTCTCTTGTAGAGTTTTAATGGTCTGTCAGGGCTCCTAGTGCCTCATTAGGCCTAAATCACCTGCCCAGCCTCACCCAGTACCCCCTCCAGTACCCCAGATCCTCTGCCATGGGCTCAAGTTTCCTCTTAAGCTCAGACTTGGCCACTCCAAGTCTGCCTAAGCTTCACTGTAGCTGCACTATACAGCTTCACCTGCCTCCTATCCCCTGCTGTTCCTGGATCTCAGACTGGATTTCGCTGACTGATCATAGATGTAACACTGCCCTACTTTGATGAGCACCAGACTGCTGATGGAAACTGTTGCTCTCACCATGCTCTGCCTCAGGAAAATGTTCCATCAGTGAAAGCACTGCCCTGGTGTCTTGGGTTGCAATGCAAGATGTAACCAGTAGCATGTATTTTATACCCAATCTGTTGAAACCAGTTGAAGAGTTTTTTCTTTACCTCATAACTCCAGGGAAAGGCGGTGGGCGCCTTCTGTTAATGGCCAGCTGTTAAAACCAGGTGGGGCAGTGTTCTTTATCTCTTCCACCAGCCATCCTCCCTCCAGGGGATATCTGCTGTTAATGGGCCATCATGGCTCACTTCATGGCTGATAACATGACATCATCCCACTGGGAGATGCTCCACTTAGTGGGAGGAGCCAAGCATTCCTACCTGGATAAAAACTGAGATCCTGAACACCAGGACAGCCTGTTTCCACTAGATTCCCAGAGGAAGACTGGGCCCATCTCGCCACCACTGGACCCTTCTACAGGATCATCTCTACTCCAACAGAACCACATCTGTCACTCCAGGAGGACTTATNACTACATTTGTATTTTTAATATTCCTGGTAAATAACTGTTATTCCTATTCCCATATCTTTGCCTGAGAGCCCCTTAATTTCAAAATTATAATAATTTGGAGGGAAGCGATTTATATTCTCCATCCCAAGGGAAGCTCCATCTTTCCCTGGCAGACGCCTGTCTTTCTGAACCAACACACCTGCCCACACTGTGGTCTGCCTCATCTTCTTTCCTCTCTTTTCCTGAAGCGGTCTCATGGTTGATACTCCCTGGCAACTCTCATTAGCGCTGAAGCCTTGACTGAAGGTCCTGAACCAGCAGGGAGAAATTTCCTGTGTCCCAGTAAGACTCACAGGGAAAATGAAGACTGTTGGGACCCTCAGCATCCTCACAGACAACAAGGTCATATTCCTGAATTGCAGACTACCCTTAGGACCATGAAACTTCACTAAAAGCAGACAGTGAAGCTACTGCCAGCAATCTAAAATTCTCTGTATATAGGTCCATCCCTCTACTGGAAATTCTGAAGGCATCTCTTTATTCTAGACACCCGAAATTTGAAAACAGCTTTATGCATAGGGAATGGTATACCCAAAATTATAAAGCCTCTTGGGACCAAAACTACAACCTGGAAGAGCAGCAGGAATAGCACAAAACCCCCGTGGCCGTACTTTTCATTAGCAACCTCTGACAACATCTGTTATCAGAATGGCTAGTTATAAACCTCACTTTTGACATATGTAGCATGTGTAGTCTACAAACAGACATTCCCAGTTCTCCTTTCTGGCAAGACAAGGGGAGCACACTGCATTTCACATACTGAACTGCACTTTTTAGCATCAAGCCTCTGTTACCTATCTGTGATCTCATTTTTCTGTTCTGCCACATCAAGCAGCAGCACACCCTTCAAGTCTGAAAATGGTGTTTGCAAGGAACATTAAGGATGAATGTTTCAGACTCGACTGGAATTAATTAAAACGTTTACACTGAAGACAGAGGGATTTGCAATGAAAAGGTATCACCTATTTTGGAATGATTCTCTTCAGTAGTTTGCTAGGAGGGAGTGCTGAAAACACATGAGAAACAATTCAAAGTTCTGCACAACTTTTAACATTGACTGGGATTCTGAATTTATAGCTCTTCAGCATCTTTTATATTATGACTGAATGTTCAGGAAGAAAAATGTCATTGAAAGAGACCCTTGAAAGGACAAAGGCTGAAGCAACAGAATCTCTGCAGCACTGCTGCACCCAGGAGCTGTGGGCTTGATTTCCTGTGCTGCCATTCAAGTAGCATATTAGATATATTATCAAAGCACTATCTTCTGTCTTATATAAAGAGGGGACTAGGAGTCATTAGTCATTTTCTGGAGCAGGTGGTGTCAAAAGTCTGAAAGTGGTTGACTCTGGTATAGAGCACACAAAAAAAACCCTGTTAAGTTCACAGTTTCAAAGAAGGCATAAGGTAATACCTTTGCCAGCTGCTGAGACTAAACATATGAATTTCTGGATCCACATTAAAAGGGTTTTCATTAAAAGAAACTGAAATAAAAACT
>VZDJ01000135.1:925730-946544 GCA_008694505.1 Cyanoderma ruficeps
AAAATCCATAATAGTTGCTTAATAATGAAAAAAAATACCTCCACCTTATTGTACGTGTTCCTGCTAAAAGGAGCAGTTGTTTATTACAGAAATGTAAACTATGCAGAGGAGATACACAGTCATATTAACAGTTTTTTCTAACCCCCAAGGTTAGTATAATATGATAAATGAAATTATTAAGAAAGAGTGTACACAGCAGCCTTATTTAATTTTTCAAGTAACTTCCATGTTTTAAAGGGTGGAGCCTACCCTGACTGGTTCAATCCCTCAAAGCCATACAGTCCCCAAGAGGTAAGAATTGTAACGTTTACAACAGCTTAGTTTTATCCTTTGCTCGACAGTGGTCTCTGATGCTGCAAAGGTCAAGTAGGGACCATCCTGACCTGTCTGTGTTCTAAAGCAATTTCCCTTGAATTTATGTTTTCCATCTGATTAATCGTTATCCGTATTTTCCACTCTGGCTCTTTAGTGATATTGCCCTTGAACAGAACCAGTCATGACTCTTCAGCAGATAATCAAGAACAAAAGGCTGCACAGTGGTACCATCTTCACAAGTGCTTTTTGTTTAACTGAAGATATTGCTGCTATTAGTCACACAGAGAAGCAAAGCCACATCAATAACATCCCTTGACAAGGGGATCATACCCTTATCAGCACCTCAAACACACTCACAGAGCATGTTAAAGGACACTATTTGCACTCTCCAGTGGCTCTAATTCACCCTCATGCTTAGGCACACATCATTTAAATGTTCTACATTACTAATAGGTATTTATAAGCATTTCCATTTTTCTCCTCTTCTGACTTGTCCTATTATTATCCCTTCTATTTTATCCAAAAGAAACAGTAAGACCCTCCACATCCGCCCACAGTGAAGGCCCTGGATGACTCAAATCAGATAATATTTTTGGTTTAAAGACAGAAAATTATCTGTATGCCACCAGTGACAGCTCACTAATGAAAGAAATTGGTGTTGCACTCCAAGAAGGTCTCTTGCAGACTCTGTGGCTGGGGAATCTGAATAGAGTGTAAGAAGTAACAACTCACTTGCGTGTGTAGAGGTGTATGTCCAAAACAGGAAAAATAAACAGCAGATAAAGTCCAAATTAGGCTCATTATACCGTAGCAGTCATGATGTAAAAATAAATTTCTTTTTAGGGGAAAAAAATAAAAGGAAAATACTCAGATGTAATAAATTTTTAAATTTAATAAGAAGAGCAATTTTAGAAGAGAGATGTTTACTTTATCAGCCAATTAGTTATTGATTATTGTTTACAATCAGCTTTTTTTAAAGTATCACATTCTGCTGGCCTCAGGATATAGGTCATATTAAGTGCTTAGTTCCTTGAATATATGTGCACCAGCTCTCACAGAGAAGAGTTTTGTAGATTGTATAGTTGATACAACATTTAGTGTTTGCACCCCTAGAGCAAGGGACCTCCCCTTTAAGGAAGTTTTTAATTTAACCCAAAATTTCAGAGGAATTTGTATCAGTGCATCTTTTCTGTCCACTGCATGTGCTGTCCTGCTCTCTCTGCAGTGGTTCACACACACAGTGACATGTAAGCCTTGCATTCTGTGCTGTTGTAGCACTCTTAGACCAGCAGGTCTAAGATTTTTAACACTTACTTGGACTTTTTAGAAAACCTCTGCATGTTTACAGAGCCCTTAGGAAGTACAGTAACTGTTCCTTTTTGAATCAAATCTATTCCATTTATACTATATGTTTTCTCAAGAAATTTTACTGATTAAAAATAGCTTCCTATTAAAAATCCACATTACTAAAATATCAAAACCAGAAGACATCACCAAATTACTGCTTCTACTATTTTAAAATATTAAATAAAATTGATTTTAATATTTTATCAAAAGCAATAATTTAAAGAAAATTGCTAGCATAAAATTCAACCAATGAAAGGATGCTTAATCTCACAGTAGTTTATTTTCCCAGTCAAAGGAGTGGAGGAAGGCAGTGTATTGGAGCCTGTAGCTTGCTCCTATTCCTGGATATTGAAATGCAGATATACCAAAAGGCTTCCATTTTTTTCATGTGGAAAAGGGACAATATAAAACAAATTTTCCCAACCAATATATAAAAATACATTTTTACCCAATAACCACAAATAAAATGGACCTAAAGTACATTATACTTAATAAAGAATCATCAATATTTGGCAAAAACATTTGTAATTGATAATTCAGTTCAATTTCCTACCCATGTCCTGACAGAGACTTTCTCTGTCAACACTTGTTTGCCACAAGATTTCCACTTCATCAAACAAGTGATCTTATTCTACAAGAACCTATGCCCTTGAGGAAAAAATTCATATAAACTCCATAGCAATAAATAAGATTATAGATACATCACATATCTCTGTGCATATAAATATATATTTATACATATATGGGGAACAACTTTCACTAGATGTTTTTTAGAAATTATATTTCTGTGTTTTGAATTCCCACAATCTGCTTCTGTTCAACACTGGCCACAAAGCAAGGAAAAATTTTCTTTTTAATTAAGTAGTACATCTGTCTGCATTATTTTTAATATTAATCATATGAGAAAATATTGAAGAAAATATGCCAAAGTTCTTATGCCCCTACAATCAGGAAAAGCTTTTCAGCATTGGATACAAAAATCCTCATGTATGTCTAAGAGAAGGAAAGAATTAACTATGGCTGTCATGTGTGAACTTGGATAATGAAGGTAAACTTTCTGTCTCAGTAGCCCAAAGAAACTATGGCTGGTAAAAATCCACAAAACACTACAGTCCTCATGTTTTCTGAGCCCATATGAGGAGATTATTTCCACCTTAGAATTACTTCTTTTTCTATGAAGTCCACTAGGGTGGACTTCTACTCAAATTCTTTCTGTGTACTCCTAAGTACTGTTCCCTAGGAAGAGGAAAATAGCCAAAAAGCTAAATAATGGCCAGCTATGAACTGACAATATATGCTACAACCTTTCCATAAATAAACAGAGAATTAAATGAATCTGCCGTTCTAAAATCTGGCCTTTAAACAATAGAATAAATAACATAATTTTTCAGCTAAACCCATTTTTTGATTAAGGTTGTTATCTGGATTTTGTATCTCAGCCCATGCCAGTACAAGCATTTCTAGCTAAATAAGAGACATTTTACAGAATATAGATCAACAGGGTGGAGTATTTTGCTGTCAGTAATCAAACTCCCTCTCAGCTAATAAATTCTTCACTCTGAGGTGTAGAAACTCTGAATTTGTATATAGTTGTAAAAAAGAAATGCTCATCTTGGCCAGATACTACTTTGATGGGAGTAGAAGGGCTCACGAAGGAGGGAGATTTATTAAGTACTACATTGTTTTTATATCAGTAGAATGATAGAATAATGAAGGTGTGAATGGACTTTTGGAGATCTACTCTGGTGTTCTATTAAAAGGAAGACTATCCTCAAAATAAATAAGGTTGCCCAGAGCCATGTCCAGGCAAATTTTGAGCATTTCCAAGGATAAAGGTGTTACAACATACCTGTGCACCAACTCCACTATTTTATCACGCACAGAGTGAAGGAAGAATTTCTTCCTTTGGTCTAATTGAAATTTCCATTCTGTTTCCTGACTCCATCATCTTAATAATCACTCATTAGATGATGGAAGACAGCAATTCCCTCTCTTCTTTTGGCCTTCTCTTCCAAGCTGAGCAAGTTCACAGCCCCTCCTTAGGCTCTGTGTGCCCCAACACGAGACTGTGGGTCTGTCAGGGTCATTCTTCACTGGCTGGCATCTGAAGTCATTCTATTCTGAAACACTGAAGCAAGCATATGGGAAGCCTAGAAGATTTAGGAAAATTTTTATGCCTATCTCTACCACAACATCCCCTAAAAACCCAAGTGGGACGTTACCACACTTCAGGTCATACTCTTGAGTTCCTCATATTTCAGCAACTATACACAATAAAATGACTCTTTGTGATTTTTCTGAGCAAAACCTACATTGGAGAGCAGTCAATATGCTAAAAGAAGTTGGTTTGCAATAGTTTCCCAAATACTGGAAAATAGATTTCCTTCCTTTGGACTACAGAGTCTACAGTCATCACATTCATTCCTTACTAATACAGAAATTTCTTGCTAATACAGAGTTTAGCACGTCATTTTTCCTGTGAAAATTTGTTCTTCTGAGAAATTACGTATTTCCTAGAAAGAAACAGTTTCCCCATCTGCTAAGATTAAGTAGAATGGCAGCAGTGTGACATTCTACTTAATAATTCTGTGAAGCTGGTTACAGCAAGGAATCATCTATAGTGTTTTGAATGACCACATGAATGATAAATACTTGCTAAAGAGAGAAAATAAAAGAACTGAAATCAATTTAGTGACTTCTGGTAGTTTTCTGCCATGAAATTATAGCTGAAATTGAAGTGAAACATTTAAAATGAGGAGGAAAATTGTAAGTAACATTTAAAGTTTTTCATGCTATGTGGAGCAAAAACAACAGGAGGCAATTCAGTCATCTTCCTAAGCAAAAGGGTGAGCCAGATATGAGAAATAACCATTACTCACAGATAATGAATTTCAATCCCAGCTGAGGATCTGAAAGACACTTTCTGAATTTTCACAAATTGAAGTTCACTAATATTTTCTAAAGCAGCTGATAGGTCAAACAATGACTTCTATGTAGTAGAGAAAATCACCCTGAATAAGTAGCTCTTGAATTGTCTCTTAGTCACTTCAGTCAAAGGAAGTGTCAGAGCAATACAAGATGTCTCAGAGTAATACTCAGTATTTTCTTTTTCGTGCTTGTAGTCAGTTGTTCCAGATTCATAATCAACACTGTAATGCTATTTTACAACAGAAAAAAGCCATTATTTTTAACCATTTAACAAATGTGAACAGAAAGACAATTTCCAGGAGTCTCCTTGTTTCTACAAAGGAAGTTAGGACTAAACAAGCAGTACTCCTCACAAAACTGCCTTGGGGAGGTAAGGTGTTCAGGACTAAAGCTTTATGGTTGCTTCCAGACTACTAATGAGTAGTGCCACATCTTGAACAGCTCCTATTTTCATGAACAGGCATGTTCATGGGAAGACAGGGGGTAGCCAAGCCCCAGCTCCAGCAAATACCCTATGGGATATTTGTGTTTTGTTAATTTGGATTTTAGCTGCTAAAATCCTTACCGAGCAAGCTTTGCTTTGCTCAGCATAGGACCTAATAAAAAATGGTCTTTGATAAAAGCTACTTTTATCTAATTAACACCCATTTTCTACACATCCAGTTCTTAAAATGTGTTTGGCCAATTGGCTAGAGGCTTTTCTTACTTCTCTTTCTTCTAGTTTTTTTCTGAGCAAAGACAAAGAACCGCACTGATGGTATTATCTTTTAAATTTTGGGAGTTTGTGAATTGTTCTTTAGGTGTACAAGGATGGATCTGTTAATTATATTTTAATAGAGGTATCTACTGCATTCAAGTGGAATATGTCTCCTAGTAAGAATGTATGTAAATGTGTCTGTTGAGATATTCAGATTTTAAAGAGTGCATTTATGGAACAGAGGATGGCTCATATCCTCAAAATCATGTAGTAAGAAAAATTTTTAAGACCATTACAATTAATAAGGACTTAGATTCTCCCAAGTTCAGATGTGAAGTGAATACGGAATTAAATTTGAAGAAGCAAAAGTTGAATAAATTTTAGTGCATTTAAGCAGACCACTGCTAGCTGCTTCCATATAGGGTCTAACACTTATACCACCTTTTAATGTTTTTTTAGGAAAAGCAGCCTCACTTCTCCATGTCCACATTGTTGGTTTTTGTTGTTTGGTGGTGGTTTTTTTGGGGTTTTTTTGTTTGTTNATTATCAAAGACTAACATAAAAGGCTTTTCAGTTTTCTCCACAAGTGGGCTGAATTTTTGCTGCAACATTCTTGGCCTACCCAACTTGGAAAACGCTATGAAATATGTTAAAGTTGGGGGAATCCATTTGTTAATTTAGAACAGCAAAGAATGAACTTTTAAGTGTATACTTGCTGTTTCCCATAGGGATCATGTCCTCAGCAGGCAAATGTTGTGTCTATAAAAGGATTAAATCGTACATACATAAAATACATTTTTTCTCTTTAAAGGTGAAGTTATGCCTTTATAACCTTTATAAGGTTTTATAAGGTAGTTTTACACCCACAAAATGGATGTGATTTCTTTTTCTTATGGTACTGACAAACACAGCCACACAAATTTTCTATGCTGATAAACATGGCAATATCTGCCAAGGCTGACCATATAGGTTCTATCTAAATACAAGGTTTAGGAATCACTGGATATTTGGAATCTTAGAAGGTGACAAATTTTCTAGTCAAGTGCTTATTTATTGATCAAAGTAGCTAGGACTATTTAAAATCAGAGGGAAAATAACCAGAGAGAAAAAAAGATCAATTACTATACAGCCCTTTCTCTCCAACAGACCTCTATATTGACAATTTCTAAGCCAAATTCCGATTGAATGCAATGGCATTAATCACAGTTGAATTGCAGTGAGATTTACTGGCATTTAAACTACTCCTTGTATGTGGACATGCAATAGGTGCCCCTGCTCTCATAGCTGAGGAGAAGCCACCTGTTGGGAATATCTTTGTCAACTGACCCTTGAGCCATTATGTAATGCTTGGTAGTTCAATGGGACACTTATCTCCATGCTGCTTGTAGGTAGACACAACTCAATATATTTTTCATGGAATACCACGCTTGAAAAAATCACACACACTAACAACTTTCTAAGAGACAATGAGACATGTCTTCTCCAAGAAAAAAAGCAGGTCCTCTGTACCAACACCAGTCTTTGGGCAAAGACTTACACCCTTTTGACTTTGCACAGCACAGTGTACCCTGTGGAAATGAAGGATAACCACACTCTGGAATGCATTAGCCAGAGTTTTACCTGAGGCAACAAGGCAACATTCCCCTCTGTTTGTCATGACATGGTTAGATTAGTACATCCAATTTTGCCCCTCTTACCTATCCATTATCATAGGGAGGAAAGTCCTCATAATGAGCCAGTGAACAGAGAAACCTTGAGGTCCCCATCCCTGGAGATGTTCAGACTTTGGTTGTGAAAGGCCCTGAGCCACCCAATCTAACTATAAAACTGTCCCTGCTCTTAGAAGAGGACTGGATTAAATAGTTTCAAGGAGTACCTTCAAATGTACGTTATTCAATGATGCTTTTGCACTGCAGTGGTGTTCTGCAGAAAGCTTCCAGTGAGTTTCAAATTAATTAGCTTTGTATGAGGACAATCTATCTGCACAATGATCTGCACTGTAGGATAATCTCAGGTATGCCTGTAGTTCATTCAGAGCATCAAACTGGCGTATTAAACTGCCACAGAAACTAGCTATTTTAAACATCTTCATTTTGTCTGCAGTATACTGCAGCCAGTGATGAGATGGCATACCAAGGGAAAGAGCAGATTACATCTGCATAGCAGAGACTCCCACGAGCCTTAGTACTCCTTTCTGGTTTTTCCCACTTAACAGATCACTCTTAAAAAAATTGCACGCATGGTAAGAAATTTGTTAGTTATATGTCTTACATCACTAAGGGCATTTTCATCTGATACTCTCTCTGCTTACAGAATCGTAACAGTTGCGTTGTTTGAAAGTATGGCACTGCTCACAGGCTGAGAAAGAGTTAAAAGGATAAGTGAATGCAGTGTCAGTGGTAGACTGTCCACCAGCTAGTCATGAAGAGAGTCTGTGAGTTCTGCTCACAAGAAGTGGTGTCTAGACAACAACAATATTGCCCAAAAGAAAAAGCCAACAGCACCTGCACAACCATGTGCTGATATAAAAAGTAGGAGAACAAGACATCAAATGGTAACATCTGGTGCCTTCACCTACTGCATTCCAGGTCAATATTAAAATTAAATGAGCCTGAGTGGAAAGAGTGAAACACACCAATCAGTCTAGCTTAAAAACAATAATTATACAGGTAAAGCTAGGTTTAACTCTATTAATATGCATATGTAGTTAATATATCAGGCATATATAAGCTTACATAGAATGAAATCGCAGAATCACAGGAATGGGTCAGATTGGGAGGGACCACAGTGGGTCACCTGGTCCAACCTCCCTACATAAGCTTGGCCATCCCAGAACACACGGCACAGGATTGCATCCAGATGGTTCTGGAATATCCCCAGTGAGGGAGAGTCCACACCCTCTCTGGTCAATCTGTTCCAGTGCATGGTCACTTGCACAATAAAGAAAATTTTTGTCATGTTCAGGTGGAGCTTCCTGTGCATCAGTTTCTGCCCACTGCCTCTTGTTCTATTGCTCAGCACCACTAGGAACAGCCTGGTCCATCTTCTTAGTGCCCTCCCTTCAAATACTTCCATACATCAGTGACTTCTCTCTCACTTGTCTTTTCTCAAGACTGGACAAGCCTAACTCACTCTTCCTTCATAAGAGACATGCTCCAGTCCCCTCATCAACTTTGTCACCCTCCACTGAACTCAGCCCAGGAGCTCCATGTCTCTCTTGTCCTGAGGAGTCCAGAACTAGACACGGCACTCCTGGGGAGACTTCCCTAGGGCTGAATACAGGGGCAGGATCACCTCCCTCCACTGACTGGAAATGCTCTTCCTAATGTCTCCCAGGATATTCGCCTTCTTGGCCACCAGGACACACTGCTGGCTCAAGGGCAGTTTGGTCCAAGAAGTCATTAATTTCTCAGCCTTAATAACAGTACAGGGAACTGTGTTTTGTGAGGCTGCAGCAACAGCTGTGATTGCCAGATAAAAGCAAAACCCTCTACGGTTAAGGGAGGTGGGAGAATACATTTTGCAAAGACATCTTCTTGGGATAAGCACTGCTGTGCTTACAGAAAACAAAGTTTATCCTCCAGCTCTACACAGAATCAAAATGATGTCAGTTAAAGATACAGAGGCCCTGTGAGGTGCTGTGAATAAAGCAATCTCTCCATTCCACAGTTACCATGGTTAAATGGTAAAATAGTGATTAAATAATTGTTTTCCATAATGCATTTCATGAAGCTGTTTCCTACACAAACCTCATATGATCATTGAAGGGAAAAAATCCTGCAGTATGCTTTAATGCTGCTACCAACTGTACGCATTGTGACATGGATTTCCCATCAAAAATCAAGCCGTGCTCGTGAGACACAGACTTCCACTCTAGAACAAAGCATGTAACTGGGCCCAGGCAGCCATGACCACAGAAATAACCTGCAGTGAAAGAGAGAGCCAGCTACAAGGATGCTGCTTTATCTTAAAAAAAAAAAAAATATTGCGGCTGGCACAGAAACATGAAGCTGCAGCAGCACCATGTTTTTTATGAGTCCCAGATCAATATAAAGCTATATGCCTTGTGTGCTGAAGCAGATAAATTATGTGGTAGGTGTCATTTGTATTTTTAATATGGTGCATCTTTAGTTCAATTCAAAATGTTTGGATCACCTAATCACGAAAGTCTCTGATGGTTTTTTAATGCATAGCGAGCCTTTAGTGTCAGCAGTCGGTCAGCAGAAATACAGACAAACAGAGGTAAGAATTCAGTCTTAAAAATGGAAGGATGCTAACGATATCTTAATAGTATTACAGTGAGTTACACTGTATTATACCTTTAAGCAATTTTGTTTCTTGTGTATAAAACATTTAAACTTTTATTAACCTCTCTGGGTGACAAAATGACTGAGAGTTGGAACCACAGAGAAGGAAGGAATGTGCTCGATGTTGCTTTACTCCATTTGGTTGTTGTTGGTGGTTTTTTTTTTTATTTACAAGAGGACAAACTCTTCAATAATAATCACGCAAAAGAAATTTACATTTGATTATATTTCATGTGCACTTATTTATCTCTTGCTGACCTAAAAATGGTAATTTGAAACCAAACCTGACTAATAGATCACCGACCTGTAGCATATGTATTTACATGAGAATATGTACTTTGTATGTTTAGGATGTCTCTAGATTAACTGTGTAGCAATATACAAAATCAAAGATGAATTAACGGGTTTAGGTTACCAACCACTGCTTTATGGAGAAAGAGGCCCACTGTGTTTTGCAACGTACATACTATAGAATACATAACATTTAATTTCAAACTGAAGCAGTTTGCCAAGTTAAAAGGAAAAAATTAACTACCTTTTTCTTTGCAATGTCCATTCTTGAAGCACACTTTCAATATTTTTTCCATTATATTGCTTACAAACAATTAAAAGAAGACAAGCTGTAAATCTAGTTCTCTAGTCAGATTACAAAGGACTCCATTCTGTTTTAATAGGAAAATGTAATGCACTACATCATATGAAAGCAGTGGCAGCAGCTGTGAGTTCCCTATCACAGGTTTGCAAACACATTTAATCTAATTGATGAGCTTTTGTTTAAACATGCATTGATATGCATCCTGTGGTGCGTATGGGTTGCAAAGATTCACAGCAATGTACAGCCCAAGTGATCTGCCTGTGATGCTGAAACAACCTTTGTAATACTGAGAATATGAAATATTTTTATTAATTCTACTTTCATGCAAGAAAAAGAACCTCAAACAAACAACTAAACCAACCAACCAACTAACAACAAGAAAAAAGAAAAAAGGAAAAGCACAACTAACTAAAATCCTAGATAATTATATAGCTGGTTTCATTCTAATTTGCACTGAAACCTACAATTCAATTCACACTGATTTAACAGAATAATCAGGACCACTGTGGATAAACTTTTGTCAGTTGTGCTTTGAAACACACATTTCAAAAAGCTAATTTGAAATCTGTCACTAGTGCAAGTAACTTACACAAGCTTATATTCCCAGGCACATATATATTCAATTACAGATTTCACATTGTCACCTGAGGTAACACCATGTTTTATAAACATAACGTTTTTGCATATTATTTTCCTTTTTTGCAAAAAAATTTCTTGCACACTTCTCAGAACTGAGGAAAAAACTAACACCTTTGCTTTATTATTATTATTGAATTATTATTATTTATTATTACTATTGAAAAGAAATTTGATTTCTCAAATACATAATCAGAAAACATTTGGCTTGATTTCATTTGGTCAAATTTAAATCAGTTTTTGCCAAAAGCAGTGACACGTAATTTGACATCAAATTGCCATCATAGAAACTCTGTGTCTAGTCAGTGCCCCTGATAGTTGGGGTCATTTTATAACAAATAATTGTTTTTTCTTTTTCCTCAAGCATCATTTCAAGATGTTTGGAGGTTCGACATGAATTAATAATTTTAATTGACCGACTGTCTTTTTCTCTGTATTTGGGCTATGCAAAGCTTTCCTCCAAATAGAAGTAAAAGTCCGCTTGGAACTTACTGTGACTATTTTATCAAATTCTTCATTTTTTTGGAATACAGAAAAGCAATACTTCTTGCTCCCACATTAAGGAAACATATTTCTAAAAAACCCCAAAACACTAAAAGAGTAAGCTATCATTCAGGGAAATTGCAGAAAATGCCTGGGTGAGAGGGAAGGAATGGGGTCTGGTTTACCACGCTGCTTTGTTCTCCAGGAAAATACTGAATAAATGGTTAGTTACAGGGAAAACGATGAACATTTTACAATGGAAACTGCTGTTTTCATTTCCATAAGGAACTCAACCCATGAAAAAAAAAATTGTAAAACTTCTATTTGGGAGGATATGTGACACAGTTGAAACAGGACCCTTTCACTTAAAGAACTTGGAGGAAAACTTCCAGTAAAAGTATACTATTTACAATTAATCCAATCAGAGACCTTCATTTGGTTTGTACGTTGTTTTGGTTTTTTATCCTGAAACCCTTTGTGGCTTATTGTGAATTCATCAGGAAAATCCCTCCAATATCTCCTTACAGCTCTTCTTCTAGTTCTAGCTGCAATTCCCTCGAGGAGCAGTAATTTTTGGCATAGTTTGTGCCACCTTTACAGATGAATTCAGCAGCTCTCTCTCTCTCTCTCCTAAGGCAGAAGTTCCTGTTAGCTCCCTGCACTGCAGTGCAATGCAGCCCAAGTACCAGCAGTACCAAGTGTGTTTGTCTGAGTAGGTTTCCCTTGTGTTGTACTAACCTCTGCAATCCATCCCCCCCTCCACCAGGGATACACTCGGCAGCGTCCTAACCCTTTACGGAAAGGAGAGCAGGATACTATCAATCACAGAGGAGCCTGGGTGATCTCAGCATCTTTCTATGAGAACAGTCTCCCTCCTCCCCACCTATCTTTATACGATTCTTCCTCATCTTTCCCTTCTCTCCTCAGCCCCCTCCTTTCTGTACAGATGTGCCGTGACCACCCCAGCCAGGATGACTCAGCTCCCACCCTCGCCCCCTACTCACGCTGCACCCACGGTGTTTTGCAGGATTAGGCTCCTAAGTCTGATCAGTGACCTACACGTTCAATTACTCACATGTCACCCAGCCCTTCAGTCCCTGGGGTGTCCTGCCTCCACTCAGGACTGCCAGACCAGCTCCTATGCCTCTCTGAATTCCTCAGGCTCCTCTACCATGCAATCCTCTTTAAATTACATGGGTGTTACCTCAAAAAGCCTCACCATCCCATGGCTCTTCCTAACCCTAGGATTTGGACTATACTTTTCATCACTGTGACTTCTCTGTTCCCTCCTCCCCACATAGGTCAGAATCGTCTCGGGACCTAAATTCCCAAAGCCCCTCCAAAGCAGGACTCAGTATGTGTTGGAGAACTCCTTTCCCGAAGCTGCAGAGAAGGAAATCCCTCCCTGCCCCTTATCGGTCACGAATGCCAAACTATTCTCTCAACGTAGTCAATGTGAGTGACAATTCTTGAAGGAAATCCATAGTGAGAAAAGCAACAGTGTTTTCAAAACCACTTAGATTATTATTATTCTCTTTGCTTTATTCCCCTTCCCTTCTGTTTCTGTTGCAAGATCTGAAACGCTGGTTGTTCCCTCCTTAAGAGATCTTAGAAAGTGCCGGTTCTCTGAGGAACTGGAATTGATAACCTTTCTGCACCTTTTGTTTTCCTCTCCATCCTTACTGCTAGAACATCTGCAAACTTGTTTTCCTCAAGCATCTGGAGCCTGCGAACCTCGACACCCCTGGTTTTTGCTCCCCTAGCGTGCAAAAGTTTCAGCTTTAATAAGCCAGATTCTAAAGCAAAGATTAGACGCTCATACCTCCTGGGATCTGTGCAACCTGCTCTCTCTGTGTGCAAAGACCGAGCTCTGGGTAGAGCTGGAGTGAGCAGCAGCCGAGCACAGGCTGCTCACGCTCGCCGCGGAGACGAGAGGGAACCCCGCGCTCCCGTCTAGCGCCCGACCTGCCCCGGAGAGAGAGCTCTGCCCCTTCCCCGACAAGCAAGACCCCTGTAAGTCCCGCGAAGAAGTTGAAGTCAAGCATGCAAATAAAATTTTTTAAAAAGCAAACAAAAGGAAAAGTTGCTCTGGAGCGGTGGCGGCAGCCCGGAGCATCACTTACCGGGGGGCAGGCGGCGCAGAGCCGCGGCAGCTCCCTCCGCTCCCGCTGCCTCCTGCTCGCGGCGTGGAGCTGCGGGAGGAAGAGAGAAGCCTCTCGGAGGAGCCGCCGAGCGTGACAGACCAGAGGAGGGGCGGACCGGAGCGGCTGTGTGGGCTTCGCGTTGCGGTGGAGCCTCTGCGGCAGCGCCGGGGAGAGGGAGAGGGGGAGCGGGCGGGCGCGGCGGGAGGCGCGGGGCGGGCGGGCGGCGGCCGCACCATCAATAACCGGGGGCGTGGGGTGCGGGGAGGGCGATCCCCGCCGCAGGCAGCGGCCGGAGCCGGCCGAGGGCAGGCACAGAAACGCCCCACCGCCACCGCCGCCCCCGTCGCCGGCACGGCTGGGAAGCCTCCGTGGAAACAGGGCCCCTTTTTCCCGCTAGAAGAGGAAAAATTAAAATAGTGACGCTTATGCATTCCCTTTATTACAGTGTTTTGTGAGAGGATAGGGGAGAGCATGTGAAATCGCTTGTTTCCGAACAGGTTGCAACAGGCCCGGCGATCATCCAGAGATCACTGCATCCCTCCTCTGTACTCTCCTGCCAGAGTGAACACTTTGCAGCAACAGTGCGAGGCTGCCTGTGCTCCACACGAAAGACTGAGAGGGAAAATCAGTGTTGGTGCAGGAAGTCCCACAAGCAATATTCACTTTCCTGAGTGGAAAAATTCCTGACTGCAAGGGGAGTGAAACATTAGAACAGATTGCCTGAAGTGATAGTGGACTCATGACCTACGTGGCTTTTAAGAAAACATCAGAAAAACATGTTTATAGGTGATTGACTGTTTTAGGACAAACAGGTAAAATAGATTAGTTGTGAAGCCTTTTTTTTGGACAGTAGGAAGTTACTATGTATATTACCCTAATCAACTTACATTTAACATAGGGGCATCAAAGAATGAAAACTACATCATAACTTTGTCACCCTAGATGTTAATAGTCACTGTAGAACAAAGAACATTAAGGTAGTTTCTTCTTTACGACTGTGTACATTTACCTGCAATTGCATTGGCAAAGTGCGTAGTGTGACAAACACAGTGGTATTGCCAAAATACCACAAAGATGTGAGAGAAAGTGAAGAGACCAGGTAAGACTCCATATTAAAAACCAGCAAATATTCAACCGGCTTTATTAACAAATACGGGATTTGGATTCATCTTTCTAAAATATATTAATCCACAAACTATACCTATAGGAGAAAGGTAGGGTCATGGATGGGTATTTTCATTGCCCTGTTCCATACTCTGCACGTGCCTAGTGTGTGTCTTCTACAGAGTTGTAATTTTTGATAGTCCATCTGCTTTTGAGTCTCACTGTCAATATTTGTGATCTCATATGCTTTGAAATATTTTTCTTTTCCTCTGTCGTTGTGCAAAAGACTCAAAACAGCAAAGGAAAGTGGCTTATTGATTTGCTACCCAGGGGAACATCTGAATGAACTATGCATGGAGTGCTGTCAAGTGTGAAACACAAGTAGAGAAGCAGAAAAGAAATGCTTATTATTTTTCTGTCCCTTTCAGTAATCCTAGCATTAGAAACTTGCACCTGGTGTTACAAAACAGTGCTTCAGTAAATAAACTAAACTTGTCGCATACAATATACAAAAAGAAAAAAAAATTCCAAAATTTTCATATGGCAACAAAAGAAAGGGCTATTTGGGCTATACAAATAAGAATGGTGACAAAAATGTCATTTCCATCCATTTACTGTTGACTGTTTAATGGGAAGACTTCTATTCGTAAAATGCATCTCAAGCCAATGCTATTGTATTTTACTGAAATAAACTGATTAGGATAAAGACCTGTTCCTTGTGAGTTCTTGAGCACATATAACAACTATGAGAGAAATAAACACCACCACATTTAAGTTTTGAACATATAGGACTAAAATGTTAAGGACAAAAAATCACTGTGGTAAAAGCACAAAGAACAAACACAACATTTTTTTAACCTTACCTTCAGATTCCACTGAGAAATGAGCACTACAGCAGGCACCTTCCTCCTCATCTACTGCATTAGAGAGAGGGACATTTGTGAGATAGGTTTGCAAGCATTTTGTGGCAATTAGGAAGATAAATTAAAATATTTAAACAAGCATTTTATCCAGAGAAGTAAAAAGTGTGCAATTTCATAGCCAGGTTAAACCGATGCAACACTGTGGTTCTAGAAACATTGGTTCTTCCATTTGTTCTTCATCCTGTCACTTTCTTAGCATCAGCTTTGTCACTTGTGTGGCTTCAGGATTAAATGGGCTGGCGAGTGGATCTCTCTTCAGAATAACTCTAGAAACCAAAGGGAAGTATGTCAAAGTGTGGGGTTTTCACCTAGACCAGTGACTGGCCCTCTTGTCTCAGGCTGAGTTATGATGATGCTGAACCTTCAGCCCACATGCAGGGCTGATTGTGCCAGCCCAGATAGTTTGTTGTGGGACTCTGAAGCACCATTGAAGTAAAACTGCATAAAGTCTCCTTGATCTGTTTTCTGTCCATGAGGAGTGTTTGTATGAAAGCAGAAATTTCTTCCCCCAAAACCTCCCCGCTACAGGTTGGCAGGAAGCAGGTCTTATTCCTCACTAAGACATCCTTACTGGCATACTAGCAATTTAGATGAAAAAAAAAATCTCAAGTTTGAGACTTCTACACAGACTACCTTCATTTTTCCTCTTGCTGGCTCTGATGGCTTAGACTTTTATGAAATTCGTTCTCAAGAGTACTCTTTCGTATCAGATATAAAATTTTATCTTTATATGCATTCACTTAAGATTATGGTATCTGCTGCTCCATCAGTTTTCTGTAGAGACTATGACACATCTAGACTTTTTCATTTAAGGCTGTCACAGACCCAATAATACATTATTTATTGTTAGTGGATGACCCTAAAATGTGACCACAAACACATTGCATTTCTTCTCCAAAAGGACAAAGCCAAAGATGTTCTTTCTAGTTGTTTGAAGAGCAACGAAACTTAAGTAGCATTACTTTGTAAAGAATTGAAAAATTCAGGCCTAGTGATTCTTAAATATTATTTTTCCCATATTGCTTTTAAAAGTATATGGCAAATAAATGTCTGCGTTAAAACACTGTGGATAGTTTGCCATCGTTATTATTTTTATTTATTTTAACCTGGCCCTTGAATGTTTGTCTGTGACATATTAGCATTGTTTCTCCATTATTTCGTTTTCAGGAAATAAATACAGTAGCATCTACCTATAGCACCATCTTAAAATAGCAACCAGAAAAGATTGATGGCATTTCCCTTGAAACCAAAGTTAAATTCTCCACAGAACCAGGATCCTACAGAAAACCACATGTTTATTTTGTACCAGCTCCACCTTTATCACTGTTTCAATCCTACAAGTAATTTCCTTGACTTAAACGGGGCACTGGGAAATGAATAGAATACAGATGTAAAGCACATAGAAACATTTGAGGTTAATCTTCAGCAAGGGGTCAGGGACCCACAGGAATCCTCTGAGCTGCCGTGGTAAACAGCTTACCTCAGCCACGAAAGCACTTCAGCATTTTATTGTATCCAGTGTATAAGCCTTTCAGACTACATGCATGCACAGTGGCCTGAGGGAAACTTTTGGACACCCCTTTCTTCCAAATAACTAACAGCAGGAGAATGCCACCTAAACATACCAAACACATTCATTATGACTTCAGGTGACAAAGACAGAAAAAAAGGTCTACAGATTTTCTCAAAGAAAAGAAAAATAATTCCGTTATCTTTAGTTGTGCAAGAGATATTGTCTGAATTTGACCCTAAAGACTGTGTATTATTATGTTTAGCCAGAGCCAATTGAAAATGTTACACAAATATAAAGAGGACTGCAATGAAAGGGGAAAATCTGATACTTCTTTGTCAAATGAAAATCACTTTTTAAGTAGTTCATATAGTAGTGATTCATACCCGTCTATCAGGTTGTGTTTTCTTGTGTCCTCATAAAACAAAAAACCATGACAGGTTAAGGCTGCCTACCCATTGATCAAAAGATCCTCTACTTCTTCTAAAATTAAAGGTGAAGAATCACTAAATAATTCCTCACATAATGGAGGCGGGAGCAGCCTGATCAGCTAAGTACTCTACCAACAAGAGGACTATTAATATCTGAATCCTTTTGGTCCTTATTCCCATAGCATTTGTTTTGTTTTGTCCAAATTTATTTGTTTCCTGTCTAAATTTCAAAATCTGATTTGCAGGAATGAGTTACTTTCTAGGACAAGGAATATTAAATATGTGTCTCCTAAATCCTAGTTTAGAGTCCTCTGCTGATCCTCTGCACTGTCCTTTAACCGGTGATTTTGTCAAGCCTCTGTTTCCTTTCTTGTTCTTTGGCGTCTTGTTTATTTAAGATTTTTTGTCTTTACACATAAGGAATGATACAATTTCACTGCTGTCATGACTGAGCAGTTTAGGTCACTTAAAGGATCACCATTAAAAATATTACACAGCAAAGTTAATATAAATTTGAGAAAGCATAACAAAGCCTGGTGGTGAGGTTTACTCTTACTGCATGGATGAAACATGCAATGGAAAAGTAGATTAGAATCAATTCAGAATAATTTACAAAAAGCCTAGAAATAGAAAAGGGTAAGGATGGAAGAGGGTAATAGAGACCCTCCTGTTGGGTCGTGGGGTTCAGAGGGAACCCCATTTGTTTCTAAACTCCTGACAGAACTTGAGAGTGGCTGAGTCAATACTTATCCCAGACTTGGTCAATGATTTATGTCTAAAGGATTGGACAGCACCTAATTATTCCTTAATTTAGCATTTGCAATTCAATAGGATTTACTATGATTACAAGAGCAACTTAAATATAGAGATCCAGGATGGCAACATTCATGCTATACTTGTTACAGGTTCTCTAAATCAATTTGTACACACACACACACACACACACNCGGTTATCAATCAATCTTCATCCTGGCATTAATCCAAGATGGTAATTACTGGAGCTTTTCAGAAGTGCAGTAGTAATAATACAGTTCCACTTGGGCTATGATTCAGTAATGTACCAAGGCTATTTGATCTTTCCCCTTCTTTCTGAAGGAGAAGAAAGCCCTGGTGCTACGGACAGTATTTGTGATAAGTTCAAGGGGCCTCAATTGCCTGAGAGCAATTAATCAAGGCCAAGACCTAACAAGAACCCCTGAGATAACAGAGCAGCTCCAGGGGAAGGATGTACCACCACAACTGGATATATAATTTTTGGCATAATTAGTACTGTAATTTACTTGTATTTCACACCCTGCTCTCGCTTAAATATAAAAATCTTAGCCCATTATTTCCTAAAGGACCACTGAATGATCTTAACTAAGTACTACTATGTTTTGTTGAACTCCTGGGGAATGCTCCTCATATAAGAGTTCTCTTCAGTGCTGTAGATATTCACTGTGTGAAGGCCTAAATGTGCAACAGGATAAATCCTGGTTTTCTTCATATATTGAACTTGAGATGAGTTCTGAATCACATGTAGTATGCAATTTGAAATTAGTTTATTTTTCAAACATCATATGGCTTCTGTGTTTGATCATTCGTCTTAAAGCAATTTCTGATACTTTCATATATTGTTTGGAGAGGCTTGTTCTTTAAGGTTTACAGAGTGATAGAGCCTCTGTCATACCAAAATAGTCTATACTGGTATGTAGTGTCCACAAAAATGGGGATGGTATGCCAGTACTGGTAGGAAGAGTTACTGTTCAAAGAACAAAGACAGAAAATAAATCCAGAGAAGGGTGAGTTATGCAAAGTCATAAAAGTGAAAGAGGGGTGAAATGAATACAAACTATCTCATGATTTTCAGTTATTGATTGATAAAAAGGCAGAGGAATTTAAATACAATTCAATGTATGCAGCAGAAATGGTATCTTCCGTGTGCAGAGGGGTATGATCCAGAATAGCAAAACCTGCTGCAATGTAGGACTGCCTTTTAGTGTGTTACATTGATTATCTCATACTGGATAACTTCACTTGTTTGGGTTTTTAAAAATATATATCTGATTTTTAAAAACAAACAAATCAAAATCTGTTTCTGTGGTATGACTGATCACTGCAAGCAGTTTTAAAGCTTTTTCACCTATAACATAGCATCTAGACTATGCCATGTTCCTTCTAAATAAAATCTTTATAGTGCATTTCCATATTCCCAACAGCCAGTGAACCAGAGACAGTGCAATGACCCCATATTTTCATAGCCAGGTATTTGTGCCTGCATCCTCTCAGATATATTCTTTGAGACTAGATAAATGGCATGAAGTTACCATGAAATTATGCCAGGACTACCTTTTAAATGAAAAATACACTAACTAACATATATTATCATATAAAATCAGTAAACATATAATGTATATAATCTGATAATTCAATCATGAATGCATATTCTTCCTGCAGATGCCTCAGTGATGCGTATGGTGCCTCAGAGTGTTGATTCTTGCATATTTATTTAAGGAATAATAAACAGCTATGTAAATCACAGCTTGACTTAAACTTCCCTGTGGCATCTATGAGCATCTGAAGAGACTTAGGAGCTTTGTTTGCAGTATGGAGCTGGAACATGTCACACAACTGAAACATTAGTTGATATGTTAGTTTCTGGTAGAACATGGACATGTAACAAGTTTAATGGCCTACATTTGAAGACCATTGTGTATTCATCATCTCCTTCCGATATTTTTTTTCAAATACGGAAGTGCAACAAGTGTATTTGTCCTAATGAATTTCTAAGAGGAAAAAAATAATCCTGTAATTCACAGAAGTTCCACAGAAGATTTTGGTGGCTTGGGGTTTCTTTCCATTACATAAATTGCTGCATTCTTTGAAGGTATGTATAATCAAATTAGAGACCAGAATCAAGCCATAAGAAACTTCAGTCGTGAAGATAAAACAGTAACAGGAGTTATGAAATAGGTCTATATAAAATGCACAGCAATGCAAATGGATAATTCACTGTGGACTACAACAGAGTTTTTTGTAAGAAGTGGAAGAAAAGAAACACAACTAAACTCATCAAGTGTGCTTTCCACAGGCATTGCTCATTCTGGATTAAGTTAATGAAGAGAATCTGATTTTCCTGGAACTGTTTTAATCAGCCAAGGAACTCCAGGAGTCTCCTTAATTTTTTAGCACTTTGAGTACTAAGCACTTCAAAACCTGTACCAGATTCTTTTCTATTATATCTGTAGAGCTATCCTGACAGATTTTGAACATTTAAAACATCTGTATATAATAGGCACTTTTGTGGACCACATTTCAGGACATATTTTCATTTAGGGAGAATAATCTGTATCTGAAGGCAAATTAATTGATGATTATTTGGTGCTTTAGGAACCTCTCCTCTCCTCTCCTCTCC
>VZDJ01000135.1:947356-995563 GCA_008694505.1 Cyanoderma ruficeps
CACACACATATATATATTTCTATCCCTTCCTTGGGAAAGTGGTCATGGCACTACTCCCACATTCACAAGCCCACAGTTATCATGTCATCTTTGAAAGACAGATTTAAAACATCTTGTTTCTTCCAGCAATCAGTTTTTCATTTGAGGGGAGGGTGGGGGATGTTAAAGTAGATATTCACATGAGCAACAGCTCACCATGACTAGGTTCTTCACACTGGGATTTCAGAAGGACGTTTATTTTTCAGTCTTCTTAGTGATGTTTTGTCATATGTCTATTATAAAATCATGCCTGGTAAAATAGTTTTCAGAATAAATCTAAAATTGCTCAGTAAGTCTTTTCCAATGTTAGGAAATTAATTTTATCATAATGTTCACAGTACGTGTATTACGATTATTCTATTTCTGGTCAATATAATTTATTCAACATTTGCCTTGAACAATTTTTGTAACTGTGTTTTGCAGGTTTCCAATTAGTTTTCTTTCTCTGATATTATTTTTGATATCAAGAATGCTTTGTTCCGAAGATGGGAAAACTTGTATAAAAAGCTCATCTGAAATCAAATTTACTTTACATCTTGGGTGTCATAGCTTTTATAACCAAAACTGATGAACTTGCAATGGAGCATTTGAATTTTACATAGGTCTATAATTTAAAAAGAACATCAAAATGATAATGTAAAATAATAAATATTTGGACCAAAAGCACGAAATAGAAACTATTCTCCTGAAAGATTTCTGACTTGTGGTGTTGTTTCATAAACAACTCAAAGATTTTATTTAGATTAATCACTGTTTTTGCAGAGATGCGCAGCTGCAGTTGATCATATCTCCTGCTTATCAACTTACAAATTATTGAGCTAATTTCATTTTTGGCTGAGATCACATACGTAAAGTATAGTAGTACATAAAGGAGATGACAGGAAGAGAAAATTCAGCTTTCTTCATCTAATGATATTTTTCTGAAAACACACATTCAAATTACGAATTTTGTTGCTAGGAGCAACACCATACAAAGTATTTTCCCAGCTGCCTCAGTTATTACAGCTCTATCTACTTATCATCACGTGTATTCTCTACATGTAATGTACTCACTACTAATTTCATTTTCAAAACCTTCCAAGTCAAACATTTCTTCCACAAAGCCCACAGAGACAATCATCCAAATGGCTGTTTTGTTCCAGTAACACATCCGGAAATAGGATGATGTCAGAGGAGAAGCAAGCAGAAAATAACACAATTAATAAAAATTCATTTTCTTTTCTTTCTTTTTTTTTCTCCCCAGGACACTGAAAATAGCACCTCTATGCTTCTATTTGAAATTCTCTGGCTCTAAGATGGAGGAACTTCTGACTGAAATTGAGTATATTGGCAGACATATTGAATGAATACACATTCAAGAGCTCACAGCCTCAGTCAGCGGAGTCAACCACTTAAGAAAAGTTTCAGGTCACTGAAACTGCAGAATTCTGGAGATGAAGTTGCTGATAGGTAAAATTATGTTCACCTCCACCTTTTGTACTTGAAAAATCAGTATAAATGTAATAATTTCTGCCTCTAATTACCTGATTTATGCTCTGCCATGAATTTACTAGAAAAGTTCATGTAGAGCCATAAAATATTCTGAGTTGGAAGTGATGCATCAGGATCATTGACTCCAGCTCCTGGCCCTGCATGGGAGACCCCCCAAAACAACACAAGGTGCCTGAGAGCATTGTCCAAATGCTTCTTGAATTCAGAAAGGTTTGGTGCCGTGGCAGCTTCCCTGTTCCAATCACAAACCCGTCTCTGAGTGAAGCACGTTTTCCTGATATATCCAGCCTAAATTTTCCCTGACTGTTTCATGCTGTTATCTCAAGTCCTGTCACTGGTAGAGAGAGTGAAGAGACCAGCACCTGCCCCTCCCCTTTCCTTCACAAGGAAGCTGTAACTACAATGAGGTCTTCCCTCAATCTCCTCTTCTCCAGGCTGAATAGAACAAATGACCTCAGCTGCTCCTCCTAAGGCTTCCCCTCCAGACCCTGCACCATCTTTATTGACCTCCTTTGGATTGTCTGGAATAGTTCAATGTCTCTCTCCTACTGTGGCACCCAGAAGTGCCCCCAGCAGTGGAGGTGAGGTTGCCCCAGAGCAGAGCAGGACAATCCCTCCTTTGTCCAGCTGATGCTGTCCCTGATGCCCCCAGGACATGGGTGGCCCTCCTGGCTGCCAGGGCACTGCTGGCTCATGTTCAGCTTGCCATTGACCAGGGTCCCCAGGCCCCTTTTCACAGTGCTGCTCTCCAGCCTCTCATTCCTCAGTCTGTCCATACATCCAGGGCTGCCCCATCCCAGTGCAGAATCCAGCACCTGCCCTTGTTAAACTTTACATGGCTGGTGATTGTCCATCTCTCTAATTTGTTCTGATCTGTCTGCAGAGCCTCTCTGCTGTCAAGGGAATCAACAGCTCCTCCCAATTTAATATTGCCTGAAAACTTACTTAATATTCTTTCAAGTCCTTCAGATATAATAAGGGATAGAACTTAGCCTAAACATGATTTCCCATGTTTGGATGTTCAATCTGAAGTGCTTCTAGGAATCTGATCATCAAGTTCAGCAGCCACAAATCCAAATGAAGGTTAATTATGTGTGTGATTAGGTCTGGATTGAAAATGTTTATATGACTAATGTCAGGGAGTAGCAGAAGCAGGCTGCTCAGCAAGGCGAACAGGGAGCTAAACATGACAGTAAGGCAGGCAACAGCAGAGACAAGGAGCAAAGTCTCATGGCACCCCAACAAGGCAAGCAGGACAGGTCCAGGGACAGTAGCAAGGTTCAGCTAAGAATCCCAATCCTCAGACAAGTTCAGAGCTACGAGGAGGAGGCAAGTCCAAGGTCAAGAGAGGAAGTTGAGTCAGCAAGTGAGTGACAGGATCAGATCTGAAGACAGTAAACAAGATCAGCCACAGCCCAGTGACAGACAAATCCACAGAGATTAGACAGGTCTAGGATGAAGGCAGATTGGCAGGTCAGGGCTGGAGTCACAGGGGCATAGGCCCAGATGTGGGCAGGGAAGACACAGAGGAGACTGAAGGCAAGGGCCAGAGCTTAACAGGAGTTCCCAAGCAAAGGTTTGGGAGTAAAGAAATGACAGCCTGTCACTTCTCCCAGCGCTGTCTCACACTGCAGTTTCTCTGGTGCAAGGCTGGGCAGCTGCACTGCAAGGGCTGCCCCGAGCCCCAACAGCCACCTCACCCAGAAGAGAGAATACAGTCAGGTCCCTGCCACCTGATGTCCCCCCTACCAGGAAAGTGGGTTTCAGCTGACCTACTCTGTTGGATTATACCTTTTTCTGACCCAGAGCTGGGGCAACAGAGA
This sequence comes from Cyanoderma ruficeps, assembly GCA_008694505.1. NCBI lineage: Eukaryota > Metazoa > Chordata > Aves > Passeriformes > Timaliidae > Cyanoderma > Cyanoderma ruficeps. Next base: position 950,710 of record VZDJ01000135.1, read on the forward strand.
GGCATTTTAAAAGCTTTTATTCCATTTTCAGTCTCATGCGAAGCGTGAGATAATACAGGTGTTACAATTCATGCCATCACAATCAGAAGCCAAACTGTTTCCTAATTACAACATTACAAGTGTTTCTTGGCCTATCAGCTTTTGCCACACAATGCTGTTAATGCCTTAAAGCCAATCATCTAAAATTACCCCTTCTGGGTCCTACTACAATGCACCTTTCATAGTTCTATTTCTCCAAAGTATCTAATCTATTTGTAAGGCCATAATTTGAAACTTGTTTCTGGTTTCATTTCTCCCTCAAAAATGTCTGTCCTATTCCATGGCGTTTCTAAGTCAGCATTTTCTATCTCAAAGTTTGCATACAGATGCATACTATGTAAGCCTTCTGTCAGGCTTTAAAAATTCTCTAGAAATCCATTTCCCACACTACAGTACACTATCAATACCTTTATTTTTGTAACATTCATTATCTATTTTTTGGGCTTAGGGCATGTGTTTGAGGAAAAAGGGGTTTGCACTGTAGCAGACAGAGCATTTCTAGAGAAATTTCAAAAGTATGCTTACCTTTAGCAACATATATTTTTAATGTATTTCCAGGTTTAATGTATTTGCTATACATCACACTTACATTTATTATACTAAATACACATGCATACATACATATTTTTCTATGTGTACAGAGAAACACATACATACACATTTTTATCCATACTGCTTATTGTACACACACGTATGTATATAAATGCATAACCTGACATATATTCAACTTGTGTTAAGGTTTATTCTCAGTTTTTTTAAATTTGTGTGTACAACATGGAAGACAACCCTTCTTTGTACACAGAATCCAAAGCAGTATACTTAAAGCAGAGAAAAGGTCAAAACAAGGTTAATTACATTTCTTGACATTTCACAGAAAATATGAGCTCTTTTCATGGTAAAAGTTTAAAGGAGCAGCTGGCAATACTGGCAGAAAACTACAGAGTTGTGAAAAAATAATATACCAACACAAAAGATAAAAGCTATATGTTAAGAGTAATTAGTAGGGCATTGTAAAGTAGTGGGAATGATACAATTGCAAGTACAATATTAGCTCAATAATGATGAAAATAACCCAACTGTTTGTTTTGTGAAAGTGATCTTTTTTTTCCCCTAAACATACCCTATTTAGAAACTGGAGAGGAACAAAACCAGAAAAAAATGATCACTGATGGCTTTCAAAGTGCTACAGAATTCAAAAGCTTAACAGACAGAAACACATGCAATTAAAATGAATAAGCATATTTAAAAGAGTTTCTCCTATAAAAAATCTAATTTTTGTTCCAGCTTTTCTGCACTTTACAAAGTAAAGTTGAGTTCAAAGAAAAAGAGCCAAAGGATAAGACTTGAAAACAGCCACGAAATATTTTTTCATAAGAAAAAGCCTCAAGCATGTTTTCTGGACTACAATATTTTTGACAATTGTATCTTGAAAAAAATTTAGAAAAAAGCCACACCTGGGCTTCTAACACATCCTGTTTCATGAAGAGCTGTCACTGAGGTCTCCTGTGTGCACACTGCATTAAGCTCTGATGTTTCTAGATGCCTTTTGATATCGTGTTTCCCCAGCCTCAATGGCAGCTCTCTCTACTGCCTATTTCTTGCCAAATGGACATTTTTTGATATTTAAAGGACGCTTCTTTCCACTAAGATGGCAATGTTAGCAGTCCTTAAACTGACCTTTGCAGGTTAGTGGAGAGGGTACTCCCCAGCCACTGAGAGTCTAAAACACCAAGAGTGGAGTGACATCCACTCTGGTGTATTTCTGCACAAGGAGAAGGGGCAGCTAGTATTGGGTGGGTAGGCTGCAAGAGACTTGATAACAGAATTGAAGGTTGTCATCCAGTTGCAGAAGTGTGACAGAGTTTACCCTGTCCACGAATCTCTCTGTGACACCTCACAAGGAAGTGTTCATCTGCTTTGTTGTTTCCAAAATGGAGAAAATAGCACTCTCCTTCTTGAGTGGATTAAGAAATGGGGGCACCATAATGACTGACACATCCAGATACCACAGCGTGTGGTCTGTATAAGAGAGGAGATTTGATTCTGGTTGTTTTGCAGCACTCCAAAAAGCTCCACCGGCCTTGGATATAACTACTGCATTTCCCCATCACAGATGACTGTGATCACACACATCACCCAGAGCTGTGATGGGTTATGGAAGGGTTCTGTTCTCACTTCAGGACATTTGGGGATGTCACAGTATACACATATCCACTGAGAATTCAGTCTTATCCTTTTTAATGTTGGCAGATTTGATATTTCTTGTTATGGAATTTTGAAGACTACTCTGCCTTGCAAATGGCAAGACTAACAAAAAGGATCAAAAACTTGGGGGGAAAATTAGAACTAAATGTAGACCACAGCACTTTGTTATTTTTTCTGTATTTTTAAGATCACATACACTTCCCAGAACAGTAATGAACCCAGCTCCCAGTTTGAACTTTTGCTGACATAATGAACATACTTTTTTTCTAATTCTATTCAGTTTTAGTGTATACAGCATATCTTTTATAGATACTTTTAAAATCAAAAATAATGCCACACTACAAGATTAATTGCTGAATGGGATTACAATGTTGTTTGCACAGTTACAGAAAAATTTTCGAATTTTTTTCTGTCTATTGAAATAAAAATAATTTAGTAAATTCCTTCTAGCCAAGCTGCATTTTGTGGATGTGGAATGAGTGGTCTAAGGAAGAACCAGCAGCCGGGCACAGATAAAAATAGAAAATACTGTTAAGTTAAATGTATTTAAGTCTGTATAACAGACTACTTGTTATTCTATTAGAAAAACCCCAGGATAGAATCTAAATCTAATTCTATCATAAACCAGGAAGATTATCTGTAACCACGCACAAGCTATATTAAAATATACTGATATATTAATACCTGCACAGGATTATGAAAGCCCTGACCATAATATCATGTGTGTGTTTCTTCAATTCTCACTAAATGTAACCTGCTTTTGTTGATACGACTATATATAATGACAGGCTTTTTGTCCAGTCATAAAACAGCGTTATTAATCACAACAATATTCCAAAAATAATCATCATATATTGAATAAAAACTATGAAACATCACAAAGAGACCTAGTATTCAGAAAGTGCTGAATGTTAAAATATTGACAACACCAAACCATTAAACATTTTGAAGACCTTGACTTGCACACTTAGAAACAGAACTAGCTCTAGTATTAATTTTGGTAAGCATGTTCATTTCGAGACTGGACACTGGAAAGGCACCAACAAAAATTCATTTCTTAATATGAACAAAAAAATAAAACGTGACCTTTGATTAATTTCACAATGGGTAGCGTCATGGAAAGTATTTTGAGAGCATAAATACAGAGTTAATTAATACAAATACTTACCCCAAAGTACTTAATAATTACTACTTAATAATATTGATAATTACTACCACTTAATAATAGTTACTTAATAATTAATACTTACCCAAAAGTCTTTTCATTTGGATAATAGGTAGACCTGCTAGAGCAGACTGAGAATTAAGTAAACATCATATTCTTTCCCATTTCAGAGTCACTGGTACTTTCTTTGGTATAGTTGTGATACACCAAGAAACACTACAAGGCTAAATTTTCATCATATGTCCTTTTCTTCTCAATAAAAGTTTTAGAAATTGGATACTGTTCTGCAGAAGACCAAAGTCAAAGCCATTCTTGATGAACTCATAATAAAAACTTATTTTTCTGCAATAAATCATATCTTCTTGTCATGGTTTGAGGGGAAGTGGGTTTTTTTTTTTTAGAAACTCAAGTCAAACCAATCAGTGGCCAGGTTGGATATTGGCATCTGTGGTGGCCACTGAGAGTTTGAACACGCCTCTGAGGACACAAGGGGTTAAAAGCCAGGTCTCCCGAGGCACTTCCTCTTTTTCCTGGCCCTGCTTCGGCAGAGGAGCATACTCCTCTTCCCCCGCTCAGTGTGGTAGGCTGGGCGGGGGGGGAGGGGAGCCAGGTAGGCCCAGGCCCCAGTGGGGGGGAAAGAGTAGGAACGGGACAGGAACTGGGTCAGGATGGAGGGGTGGAGACCCTTGAGTGCCTTCCGTCCCCTGTCTCTGTNAGAAAATAGCCTGGGGGCTAAAATAATAAAAGAAGATAAAAAGGATTTCTCTCAATTGCCAGAGATGAAGACGAGTGGCCTTAGGTTTGACGTCTCTTGTGTAATGGGAGCCATAGACAGACCCCGACTCTTCTGAGTATAAATGAGACTGTATTTTGGGTAGATGTTTTTTGGTTCAAGCTGAAGACTCTGTGGCCTGTTTTTGGAGCCCTCCGCCCCAGGGGTGAATTGGGGGGGACTGCTAGTCCCGATAGAAGAGTTGGCTGGTTTTTGGTAGTGAGCCAAACATCCTTAAAGGGAGCCCTATTTAGTCTTAGTCCCTGTACGGTGGTGAGAGCACTGTGACAGGGAAGAAGAGAGTCACCATGGTAGAGTTTTCTAGGTGGTGCCATGAGTGACATGAGAGCACGAGAAAATGGACTTGTGTTTTCCTGTGGGGGGGATGTTCTGCGGTTGCAAGAGAGACTCTCTCGTTCTCTGGATGGATTGAGGATTGTTTTTTTTAAAAGATAATGGCTTGTTAGGTACCCAGAGTTGTGGAAGGTTTAAACAAGTAGATATGAGGGTATGTGCTGGTGTCAACTGTTAAGCATTGTAAAGGATAGAAATTGGGGGGGGGAGGAAAAGTGTTGTGAGAGGTTTCTTATTCTGTCTTTGAGTGATTGGGTTCTTTTCTTGTGTTTGTCGTCTATTGTCAAGTAGTTTAATAAATGTTTTTTTCTATTCTAAGTGATAGGCCTGCTTCTGCTCTGTTCCGGCTACATCTCACAGTAGTTTATTAAAAACTACATACTCATGGGTGCACTGGCATTTGTCCAGTGTCAAACCATGACACTTCTGCAACTAAAAGCTCCAATGTTTGTGATTTATGAATGCTATTTATTTGTTGAATGAATAAATAAGTTACTATATGCAGGTGAAGATCTTACTCAAAGATAATAGTTCTGAGCTGCATACTGGAGAAGTAGTTTGTCATCCAAGAAAAACTGGTCTGCAAGCAACTTCAAGATATCTATCTTACCTACCATGGTACAGGATCACAGAATCATGGAGTAGCTTGGGTTGGAAGGGGCATTAAAGATTATCAGTTCCATCCCCCCTGCCGTGGGCAGGGACACTCATTGCTAGACCAGGTTTCTCAGAGCCCCATCCAGCCTGACCTTACACACTGCAGGGATGAGACATCCACAACTTCTCTGTGTAACTGAATGCCTCACCGTTCTCACAGCAAGGAATTTTTTAACAATATCTAATCTAAAACGTTTCTCAGTTGGAATCCACCCTCCCTTGTGCTGTCACTAGTTACTCTTGTAAAACGCTTCTCACCATCTCTCTTGTAGGCTCCCTTCAGGTACTGAAGGGCTGAAATTTGTTCCTGCCAAAACCTTCTCTTCTCCAGGCCAAACAAACACAATTTCCTCATAGGAAAGGCTCTAATCCCCCTGAGCATCTCTGTGGCCTCATCTGGACTCACTCCAACAATTCCATGTCCTTCCTGTGCTGGGAGCCCAGGGCTGATGCAGCCCTGCAGGTGGGGTCTCGGCCGAGCAGAGCAGAGGGGCAGAATCCCCTCCCTGGCCCTGCTGCCCACACTGCTCTGGATGCAGCCCAGGACACATTTGGCTCTCTGGGCTGTCAGTGCCCATGGCTGGGTCATGTCCAGCCTCTCACCCTCCAGCACCCGCAGGTCCTTCTGGGCAGGGCTGCTCTGATCTGTCCATCCCCAGCCTGTGCTGGTACCAGGGCTGCTCTGGCCCAGCTGCAGCACCAGCACTTGGTCTTGTTAAACATCATGGGATTCCCATGAGCAAGATCAGTGGGGTCTATCTCATCAGAGAAATATGCAGATGAATCTAATACCAACAATGAGTGAGGCTCCATGTCCACACATGCTGCTGGAGAGCTTCACTATCATATGATTAAACCCCAAATTATGCCACAAAGGAGAAATAAGAACATGAGGCAAATATGATTTAAAGGAAGAATGAGAACAAGGCAAGAGGTATACAGTTGCATCTTTTAACGTAACTATGACTATGCTGGCTCATTTATTTACAATTTGTTGATGTTGTGTGTGCCTTTTATTGTTTGAGATTTTAAAAAAATATTAATCAAATATTAATCCCATGGATGATATTTAAAATGCAAGTCAAAGTGCTTAGAGGAACCATCACAAACATTTTCCATTTCCTCTGATAGGAGGCTCTGAGGGTCATGTTTCTGTGAAGGTTATTTGAGGTTTACAATCAGGATTTACTTCTTGCCAGTAGTCTCTAATATTTACTTAATATTCACTGCTTTCATTAACATTTCAGTCAGCAAGTTTACTTGCTTTAACACTTGCAGAAGCAAATACAAAAAGAGTTTAAACTTAGTAGCACTTAATTCAACTTTAAAAATATTTGACGAAATTGTCAACTTACTTATATTTACTTACTATTTACTTAACTCTAACACTATATCAGACTTCAAATACGGAAAGAACAACTAATTCTAAAGTAAAATAAAAAATAATGTATTGCAATATATAAGCACCTGCATGATTGTTATGCCAATGAGTTATCATTTAGAAACATTAGCCTGATTTTTTTTAAACTTCCACATAATAAAGTCTGATGTACTGTGAAGCATTTCAGAGAAATCACAAGATGTTACCAATATGGGACTTCTAATTAGAGTATAAACAACATTGATGTGCCCTATCTTTAAACAACAGTAATATCCTAGTCTACTCAAAATATGCCAGACCATCAAAAATAGTGCATAATTCAAGAATTAAATGGATCATTCTTGTGCCTCTCTAGTAACTCTTAAGAAAGAGTCTTTGAATCAAACAAGATCTATGGTAATATATAAGTCCTCCATGGGTAAATTGAAAATCTGAAAGACACTGTAGTCTTCCCACCAGCAGAAGTATTCAAAACAATATAATACAACTTCTCTTCTCTTGCCCTTCATTCACAATCTGGATAGACTTAAGCCAATGACTGTTTTTTTTTCAGTGAGTTAAAAAACCCAAAAGAACAAAAATAAAGAAATCACCATGCCCTATCATACAAAACCCTAAGTTGTGGTGACCTGGAATATGCAGAAGAAGCAGATAAAATTAGTTAAGAAGCTACCAACTCAATATAGTTGCACTTCAATTGGGTTTCATGTTTCTAAGTGTTAGGCAGCATCAAATTACAATACACATTAACCCAATGTACAACAAGACCACTGTTTAACTGGGGCTGCTATCCACCACAGAGTGCTGCATCTGGCTACCATTAAACCTTAAGCAGTGATTAGAGTAATGGAAAACAGAATTTTGGTGCGATTTTACAGGGACAAAAGCTGAAAAGTTGTTGATTTCTAGCAGTCATTTACTGTCAAAAGGGGGAAGCTTGGTACCCAACATCTGAGCTGCAGCACCAGCAGCAAAAGTTGGCTACTGAACACTAAAATGTAGGTCATTCAAGAGATCTGCCAAACTTGTTACATATACAGACTAAAACTATCATTTGTGTGGTTAGGACTCCAGTTTCCTAAAGAATTATACTGAAGTTATATTCCTGCACCTGAGAATTTTGTTGCAGCACAGCAGTTAGTGAAAAAAACATTCTAGGAGGCTAAAAAATTTTAGTCTCTTCCATCAGTGTTGACTGCTGAAATTGTACTCCATAGTTATCACACATACCATAACTCAATATTCCATATATATATATATATAGCTGTATGTACAATTTATGCATGGAAGTTGCAGCTTATTAATCTAGACCATTTTTTTCCCCCAGTATTTGAGTATTGCAGTCTCAAAGACTGTTTGGTATTGCTCCAAAAGGCTGCTCTAAAAATGATTCCTGATAAGCTTACAGCTTGAAAAGAACAAAAGCTAAAGATAAACAGCTGAGCATTTAGTCTGCAAATCAGATGCAGGAGAGAGAAGACTAACATTGTAAATCACTGAGATGTTCAAGGTTAGGGGACAGCTTGATGGATGAGAAATGGAGGATGAATTCTGAAGTTCTGGAGTGTTTTAACTGAAGGTTCTGTAGAGGAGATCTCTTGTCTTGGTGAACAACTTGCCTTCTCTTCATGCTGCAGAGAAAACCTCTGCAGTAAACCGTAAGAAAACATGTTATGTAACTGTTAGACCAAAGGTGCTCCTAGACCACCAATTTGGGCAGTGATTTGGGCATCAGAAGTGGATGCTTAGGAATTTTAAAAGGTTTTTTGAAGTTTAATTCTTTTAGAGTATAAATGGTGAGAGTAACTGAGCACTGGCACAGATTGCCCGGAGAGGTTGTGGAGTTTCCATTCTGTGGGGAACTCAAAAGCTGTCTGCTAGGAGACACTCAAATGCTGTCTTCAGTGCAACATAGTATTCCTATCCTCTTTTAAGACTTCTCATACTCCTGAATTTTGAGGAAAAATGTAATGAAATTTCTAAATTGGTTTTTTTTCAGTGTTTTTTTTATGAAAAGCCAAGCAAAAAGCTTTGAGTTGAAATTAACTCAAATATGTCCTTTCTGGGTTGCTCCTTTGTATAGATGCTTGGTAATGAAAAAATCTATTATATATATTAATAGAGTTTACTTGTAAAAAACATTTAATCTTCTCAAGACTATTTCCCAAGCTATTCAAGTCCTGTAAAAATCTAAAAGGTATTACTTCCAAATTCTCTTCCTATCAACAATTTATGGTATATGCTGCATAATCCACATGTCTAACTATGAATACTGAAAATGGTTCAATAATTGCTTGAAATAAAAGGCCTTTTTTTCCCTCTAACTTCACAGTTATCCTGAATATTTTACTTTTTTTTAGAGAACACCTTTATAGATGTAACTAAACATCAACATTTTGAATTCTCTTTAGCTTTTGAAATTAGAAATACCTGCTATATGAACATTAACCCTTTCACAACTCTCTCTTAACTGCATGCTGAAGGGTTAGATTTTGAATGGATTTAGTTTAATATATATACCTGAGTCATGTATATATATAATAAATATTCAAATCTAAAAAAATCCTTATTCTTTCCATATACTGGAGACTAGGAAAAAACTAACAACTTCAAAACTCATCCTGTTTATCACTATTTTGATAAGGGTGTTTTTGGCATTGACTGTAGCAAATCCCTGTGGAAACAGAGTTCATAGGCCATCCAAGACCAAAAGCCCTCTCAGAATCAGAGGACTGTAATCAGCAACATGTTGAGAAATAAGTGACTGCAGCAAATCTTAAGTGAAATCTGAAGTGTACCACTTCAGAAACTTAATTTTATCCCTATTGTGATTACAAAAAGTTTGACATTAAATTTAGTAAGTCTCTGAAAATTTAATAAGTTAGCCCGGTGAAACATGAGGAGGTGGTCTGTTCCTTGTGTTACTTGCTTTCTCCCAGTGGACTAAATCAAATTCCATGGAGCTTATATATATCTAAATGCATATATGTATTTACCAAAATCAACAGTCAAGTGAAGGAACAATTTATGAGGACTTTCTTCTTCTTTTCCACTGTCACATTGGTTTTGTGGTTTTTTATGTTTGTTTATTAAAACCAACCTTTGTAATTGCCTGACCTCGGTCTGAAAATATGAAAGCAGAAGTTATTCACATAGTTTCATAAACACTACGAAAGAAACAGACGTCAGGGATTAAAATTGCTGTGTTTTGTCACTGAACTGCTATTGCTTATCAGAGATCTGTACCTTGCTTTCAAATTTCCTACAGCACATTCTGTCATTATCCTACAGTTGTCTCAGATAGTACACACTAAAATTGTTCAGACACTAGGACAATTTCAACTAGCTACAGAAATCAGGCTCCACAGAATTCCTTCCCCTGAGCAGGAATGGAACATCAACAACCTCAGTAAAAACTGGCTTGTTTTTTAAAGGGTCTTGGTCTTTTGAAGTGGCGCTTACTGCACTTCACCTGTCAATGTCCCCATAAACAAACAACATTTCTCTAATATTTCTTTAGGGTGCAAAGATGATCACATTATTCATATCCCATTTCAATATTATCCATTTGGAGCAGATATCGGAAAGATTTTTAAATTTCTACTGGCTGGAAAACTTCAAAGTAATTGCTACTTTATGGGATAGAGAAGATTTCTTTGGTTGTCCTGATGTATCATGAAGATCAGGTGACATCAAGGGTATAGCAAATTTTCTGATGCTAAGCACTCACAGTTTCTTCTGGCTGTCCCACAGTTTTGTAACAGCATCTACTCTGAGGAAGCAAAACTTCGTGGTCATTCTTACATTCTGACTGAGAAAATTCCAAATTCTGCATGCAGGAATATTATCTCTGCTAATGCCCATTACCTTATTTATAAGCAGAACAATTTCTGTCACTTTGCATCCCCACTAATCTGAGTATCACAAGAAGATAGATAAGAGCATCTTAAGGATAAGGTTTCACTTAACATTCAAGTGCTTTCTCAGTAGGCTGAGGAGAACCAGCACGGAGAACATGGGTCAGGCATGATGTGCTGTAGCTGCCAAAATGGAACATTGTTCTGTGAGTCATGCATTCTGATAGCTTCACACTGTATTTCTAAAATTTATCTGGGAAACGGCAAATTTCAATGTAGCATTGAACAGCCATTGTTTTTCAAGACAGGATGCAGTCTACTCACCATCAACAGGCCATGCTACAAGATCAGTAGAAGAATATCTACCAGTAAGCAAGAAATGAAGGAGTTAAAATTAAGTTTCTTCCATCAAATGGGAAAGCATTGTGGCCAAAAAAATCTCTGAGATCTTCCTCCTGACAATCAGCACAGTCTGTCTTCTGTAGCTTCTGTGTGTACCCAACTGATCTGCTTTCTCCTATATTTCTTGGCAAAGTCTTGGTCAATACTGGTGATATTCTAGAATTATTCTGTGCTATAGAAGACAGAAAGAAGCATGCAAATTCACACTCAGTCTATTCACTGCCAAATCACCACATTCTGTGTTTATGATTGTTAAAAGGGTCATGCAGAAAGCTAATCTTTATGAAGCTCTAGAGGTAAGGGAGGTACAGTATCTCAGAATGACTAATACATCTCTTCTCTGCAAACAACACTAGGAATTTCTCCACCTCTCAGACATGTTATTACTAGCTCAGGAAGGACTGATTCAAAAAGGCTTGTGTACTCTTTATCAATGTCAGGAGAACATCCAACAGTGAGAGACAGTTGCTCTTGTCCCGTGTTTTGATCTAAGTCCAGATTTTGGCAAGTCTAGGATATCTCCTATATTTAGACTCTCAGAATCCTTCCCATAAGTTTGCTTGGAAAAAGGAGGATTTGGCAGTGGCCAGTAATTAAATAAGTCAGGTCTCCTCTGAATCAATCTGAATTTGTCTGAATTTGACAGACATACTTATTTTGGTGGAAAAAAACATTATCACTCTTCAATATCAGTAATAAGGTAAGAGAGAGACAGCATCTTCCTCAAGAGTTACCCACAAAAGCTTAGTGGCTTAGGAAATTGACTCCTTAGTCTCCAAGGATCTTCCTGAATGTGGGTGATTTCTTTGGCAGATGGACTTTTGATCTTTCCTGTGGATTGCCATATTTCAGTTTAATTCATTTACTTAGACCACTCTGCAAGGCATAATTAAAGAGCTACTTCAAAAGCAGAGCAAAAAATTCTCAGTTACTGGAATCTTTTCATAGGCTTAGGCAATTTCTGTATTTTTTTTCTGTATTTCTGTATTGCAGTGTCTGCTTTTTCTCTAGTTTTACACTTCCATCCTTCTGCCTATCTCTGGCACAGTACCTTAGAGAAATCCATATAATAACACTACATTTTCAACACTTTGATTTATAGATTTCATCTACACTGCAGTGTCTTTTAAAAATCTGGTATAAATCCTGAGCCAAGATCAGGTGCTTAAGTCTTTTTTAGATGGAGAAACACTACTAATTTAATATTACTCTCAAGAAAAAGTCTGTGTAGAGATAAAAGCCTCTTGTATGTACAGATCGTATAAAAAGACATGTTACAATTGGCACAATACACAAATATGTGGGTGACAAAAATCTATAAGAAGAAGTGAGAAAAGGAATATTTGGACATTTTCTTTGAGTTGTTACAATAAGGATGGTGAAGTCTTTTGAAATTATGAACCTCATTGTTACGAATAAAAACCTTGTGACACCTTGTTATAGTACGAATTAAAGTATTAGCTTAGTGAAGTCTCTGACTTCTGGATGTTTTAGATATGCACTTCCAAAGTTCTGGGGTTAGAAATTCTGAGGTTTTTTGGAAAAAAAACCTCAGAGTGAGCCCAATAACCTACAAAGATTGAAGCTAAAACCACAGTTGTCATGTTTCCTCACCGATTTTGAAAATTTTCTCACTTTACCTGCTTTAAATGCATGGTCACCCACACAGTAAAGAACTTCTTCCCCATATTTAAATTGAGCTTCCTGTACACCAGTTTCTGCCCATTGCCTCTTACCCTATTTCTTGGCACCCATAGGAAGAGCCTGGCTCTAATCCTCTTGACAGCTTCCCTTTTCTTTTTCCTTACAGGAATTGATGTGGGCCTGCCATGGCACAGCACCCTCTGGGTTGTTGGCCACTTCTCCCAGCTTTCTGTTGTCAGCAGACTTGTTGAGGAGATCTCTGTTCCTTAAGCCAAGTCATGAAAGAATGAGTTAAACAACCTCAGGCCCAGTATTGAACCTTGGGGTATTGGGGTTCCCAATACCTCTGAGGGTCCAGCCCTTGCAGAGAAATGGCTTAAATCAATTAGCAAGACGGCATGATTGGATATGTCTTGAAAAATACTGAAGGTTTTAATAAGGAAAGAGAATAATACAAACACAAAAAGCGAAGTCGAGCACAGTATAGGGACAGGTCCCATGCACTTGCTACAACACCCCAAAAATGCACTGAGCCTCTCTGTTTAATACTCAGTAGTTCAGGTGGGTTATTCGGCCCCTGACCCAGCAACAGGCTTTGAGTTACATTTTCCAAGCCCAATCAATGCCTCTTGACTGTGCTGGCACTGAACCAATTACTGACAGCAAAGATTTTTCTGGGTCCTTTACCTTATAAGAAATGAGTCTTAAACCTTTCTCTATACGGGAACGCTTGCTGGGGGTGTGAGGTGCATGCCAACATGGGGGACATCACCAGGGACAGTGAAATGCTGGACGTGCCCCAACAACATGCACTCACAGCCCAGAAAACCAATTGTTTCCCAGGCTGCATCGAAAGCAGCAGGTCAAAGGAAGTGATTCTTTCCAACTACTCTGCGCTAGTGTGATCCCATCTGCATCCAGCTCTGGAGTCCTCGGCCCAGGAAACACATGAACTTGTTGGAGCAGAGGGGAGCCATGAGAATAACCGAAGGGCTGAAGTACCTCTTCTGTGAGGACAGGCTGAGAGAGTTTGGGTTGTTCAGCCTGAAGAACAGAAGGATTGAGGCAGACCTTGTAGCAGCCTTCCAGTACTTAAAGGGGGGCTATAAGCGAGATGGAAACAGATACTTTGGCTGGGCCTGTTGTGACAGGACAAAGGGTGGTGGTTTTAAACCAAAAGAGGAAAGATCCAGACTAGATATAAGGAAGATTATTGTGCACTGATGGTGGTGAAACACAGAGACAGGTTAATCAGGTTCAACATGACCTAGTTGAAGATGTCCCTGCTCAGTACATGGAGCAGGAACAGAGAACATTTAAAGGTCTGTTCCAGCCCAAACCATTCTATGACTCTATGATTACTCTCTTGGTGTAATCACCCATACTTGTTTGGATAGCTTTTCTTTGTATCAAACAATAACATTCAAATAGAAGCCAATAAGACATCTGGGTAAGTTATTGTTGTATGTCAGTAGAAAGTAGTTTTACGATAAAACCCTTATTTTGTATTAGTAAATTAACAAATCCTCTTAGCATAGAGACATTTGGAAAATATTATTCACTGGGGGAGTAGTTCAACCCTGGAAGAGGTTTCACAGAAAGGTTGTATAATATCTACCTTTGGAAATATTTCAAAGCCCTGAGCAACCTCATTTAACTTTGAAGTTAGCTCTGCTTTGAGCAACATATTAAATTCCTGAGCTCCCTCCCAACCTAGATTTCTCTCCATCACTTATTTAAATGAGACATATATGAGCATCTCATTACCAATTCTTGACCACAATCAAATATTATTTTGATTAAATATTTTGGGAGGGATTTGCAATAAACTCCAAAGTCTTAGAGTGCTTACGGGTGTTATGTATTTGATTGATTTCTGTTGTTTCTCCTGTTGCTGGTAAAATTCCTGGGGAAATGTGTCCTTATCTTTTTTTGTTCTGAAGATATACACCTCTAGTTGTTAAAATAGGCTGTTACTGTAGTGTTTGCACATGGCAGATTTAAAGTATATAACAGTTGTCACCAAGCAAAGCATTTGGTTCTTAGGAAAGACTTATGTAGAAGAGCCTTGGAATCTAGTAGAAAACAGTGTTTCAGAAACAAGCTGTTTCACAGAATTGCTATCTGGTAAAATTGTTTTGCAGATCCATGAAACAGTTTCCTTTTATGTACTACTCCTCAAATTCTATTTGTTGTCACATTCCTTCTGACACAGCATAGTATAAAGAAGGAAGGTGCAGGTAAATGTTGAGGGGTAAAATTACAATGAAATCTTAAAATGTGAAAAGACAAAGTAGTGCAAATTATTAAATATTCCTAAGATTTTACTGCTTAGCTCATTTGGACTAGACAGATTGAAACTCTCTCCATTTGTATATTCCATTATTTCACACCCTCTTCTTTTTTTTATTTCCAACCACATTTTAAGGAAAAAATATCCTGCAAATGATTTCTATTAACTTGCCTTCAGCACAAAGAACTTAAGATCACTTTTCAGACAGTCGTGTACATTGAGAGATAAGCCACTTCCACTTACTTGAGAACACAGCTAAGCACAAACACATTTGTCACACAGCAGCTGACACACTGCAGCATCACTCCCAGCATCGGTTTCCAGTAACTTTTCTGCAGTGCTCACATTCATATTGCCCAAGTGCAGGTCATACTGTATCTGACTGATGAAGAACAGCATGTACCCTCTCAAAGTATGGGCTCAGTCAGCTCAAAGAGGTATTGTTGTTCATGAATATGTATTCAATTATTTTGAGAAGTATTGAATCATTTAAATTCAATTAGACACATTTTAACTGCTCCATTTCAAAATAAAGTCAATGTGAGAGATATTTAGCTTAAATGTTTATTAAGAAGGGAGTAGCATTTCCAAAAATAATGTAACTCAGTTAAGGTTTAGAGGAAATTTTACTGACTTAGTGGGTCTTTGAATATAAATAATATCCTCCTACATCCTTCTAGTGGCTATAATGTTAATTCCTTTGTTTATTACTGACCATTATTTCACTTGTACTTGCTCCTATAGGTCAGTCCAAGACTATATTGCAAGATTAGATGCCTCACGTGTTATGTAAGTACCTGATTTAATTCCAGTAAGTCTCAGGAAAATTCATAGCTCTGCTTCATACAGTCAGAATGCCTCCATGATGCAAACTAAACAAGGAGAAAGGTTTGAATGACTCCTCTGCTCTTGCTGAATATTGCATCCCTCTTCCTGAAATGGAAGGACATGCTCTTACATCTGATAATTTTCTTACCAGTTCTTCAAGATTTGTAGATCTTCTTATCTGGATACAATAGGTAACTAAAAAGATGAGCTCCTTTTGGTCTTCTCATCCAATTCTCATCAGACTGCAACTGTCCCAGACTTCTGCCTCTCATGCATTACAGAACTGGAGATGATTATGTTTCCCTATATTCCTGCATTGGATAAATACCTTAATGCATGTAGGGTGCTTAAATGCTGAAATGCTGTGAGACACAAAATAATTGGTAGCTGGTGGATAGGACAAGTCAGGTTGTGCACTGTACTGAATTACTTTGCAGTAGTTGGCTGAAGTATGAGATATAAGGTAAATGCTGCATGTATTAGATACCATAGTTGCAACAGCAAGAATAACAAAGGTAAATAAAATAAAACAGGTGTAAAGCATACAACTGAGAGTCAAAAGGTGCCAGAAAGGGCAATAGCTTTCAGCAAGGAAATGTCAAAATTTGCCTAGATAGTATTTTGTGTACAGAAAGAGATGGCCTGTATAAAACCCTCCAACTATCTTAGTGTCTTGATGCTGAACTCAGTCAGTTTAGTGATGTTCTTTTAGGGAGTGCTCAACTAGATGGAGTAGTCTGATGTAGTCTAGTAAGGGCCAAGAGAGGCATAATCCCTTCCTTTGATTTGTGGGCTGTGCTCCTACGAACACAGACCAGGACACTCTTGGCATTCTTTGCTGAAAGGGCACACTGCTGGCTCACATTCACCTTGCTGCATTCCAAGACTTCCAGGGTGTCATGGTTTAACCCCAGGCAGCAGCCAAGCCCCACACAGCCACTCACTCAGTCCTGCACCACAGAGTTTGGGAAGAGAATCAGAAGGGTGAAGGCTGGAGAGCTCATAGGCTGAGAAAAAGACAGTTTAACAGGGAAAGCAAAGGCTGTGCACACAAGCAAAGCAAACCAAGGAATTAATCCAGTGCTTCCCATGAGAAGGCAGGTGCTCAGCTATCCTCAGGAGAGCAGGGCCCCACCATGCACAATGGTTACTTGGGAAGACAAATGTCATCACCCCAAATGTCCCCCCCCTTTTCTGCTTCTTTCCCCCACTTTACACCCTGAGCTTGGTGCCACATGGTCTGGAATATCCCTCTGGCCAGGTGGGGTCACCTGTCCTGCCTGTGTCTCCTCCCAGTCCCCTCCCCAGTGTGGCAGCACCCAAAGCAGAAAAGGCCTTGGCTCTGTGCAAACCTTGCTCAGCAGTAACAAAAACATCTCTGCATTATCTGAGTTCAGCACAAATCCAAAACACAGCCCCATACCAGCCACCACTAAGAAAATGAACCCTACCCCAGCCAAAGCAGCACACAAGGCATTTTCCACAGCTTCTTCAATGTTGGTCAGCCCCCAACCTATCTTCCTAAGCAAAAAAATTTGCATTTGGCCTTGCTGATATTCATTAAATCCTCTGTCAGCCCACCCCCCATCCTGTTGTGTTTTTTTGAATGACAGCCCTGCCCTCAAGCATATGAGCAGGTCTCCTGTTTTGGTGCCACCTGCAAACTTGAGAAGTGTGCACTCTCACCACCTTCAGAGCATTGATGAGGGTGTAGAAAGGGATATGCTTAAGATAGATCCCCAAAATACTACCTCTGAAGCAGAGCTGAAGTAGAGTACAAACCATTACCCACCCACCTTAAGGCCTGGTTGCTCAAATTGTTTTTAACTCACTGAGATCCATATCCATGCAGACTGCAACATTTGGATGCAAGAGTATGGTGGGAGAGAGTTTCAGAAGCATTGCTACATTCAACACAAAAGTCACCCACTGTTTTCACCTCCACTCACATAAATAATGGTTCATTACTGATTATTTAACCATGTTAAAATAAATAAAAGTTTAACCGGTGGTAATTTAACCAATAAATGGTTTCAGACACGTTTTTTCTAGGATGGAATTATGAGATATACCACCAGATAGCAGAAGCCTTTACCCAAAGCAATGAGTTGCTTTTTTTACTTTTCTATGCTTCAGATTTCAAAGAGTTTCCTTAAAACTTGGTGCAAGCTAGGATGTAGCAAAGTAAAACCATAAAAGAAAATATGAAATGGTGACACTGCAGCTGAAGTGGAAAAACTCAATTCCACTATGGTATTGAATTAGGTCAAAAGTCTTAAACATGATGGACATATTGTTGAGAATTCCGGGCACAATGGCAACAGAAGGTCAGTTCTTAAAATGCCATGTTCCCCTCAGTTCATTTCATCATCTACTTTCTGGAAACCAATAAAGCTTGAAATTAGAGATCACTGGTAATATCTGCACTAGGAGGAAGACAGAATCTAACAAGAAATTCAAACAATTAAGGCTTCGA
Organism: Cyanoderma ruficeps; assembly: GCA_008694505.1. Taxonomy (NCBI): domain Eukaryota; kingdom Metazoa; phylum Chordata; class Aves; order Passeriformes; family Timaliidae; genus Cyanoderma; species Cyanoderma ruficeps. The sequence continues at coordinate 968,783 of VZDJ01000135.1, forward strand.
GTCTTACTGAACAGAGTCCTTAATACATCAATACTTGTTCATTTATGAAACCCAAAACTTATGGAAGTTGAGAGTATAATACACCGGGACAATAGTAATAGTATGTGTTAGTAACAGTAGGTATAAAAATTCTCATAAAAATCACTGGCAAATTTGAGGTTACACTTTGTACAGATGAAATTTGAATTGAATTTTGTTACCTAATTCTCTCTGACTACTGTAGTACCTACAAGTTCCTGGAGGCAAAGTAAATCTAACTATATCTGAAAATCCAAACACCAAGGTTCTTTATTCTCCCAGAAAAAATTAAATATTTCAGATTCAAAGACCCAAAGAAATTAAACAGATTAAATGGTTATGAAACTGGTCTATCCATCACTAGCTGTTAAAGAACGATGGTGGTGAGAGTGTTTCAATTTGCCATTGAACATATGATTTGAAGAACTGGGAAAAAATGTACAAACATTCTCTGAAGTTTCTTTTTCCAAGCAGGCTAAGCACAATGCCCAATAACGATGGTGCCCTCTATAACTGGGCCACCTCTTACTGTGAGCAGCTGGACACTACACAAGTTGTCATTCCAGTTCAGGATTCAAATTACAGAACTGAGAAACTTTTAGTTGGAAGTTTGGCTAACCTGCTAGGTTTCAGTGGTGATAATGCCAAATTTCACTTCCAAATTCCTAGAAGTGAGACTAGTTTAGTTGGTACCTTTTATGTGTACATGACTGCCTGTGTGCATACATGCACATACATTTACAGTTCTGAGTGCCTCTATATAAAATAATTAAGGAGTAAAATTAGATTTGAGACATTATTTTCAAATAATTTGTCCATGTTACCACCAAAAAAGAGAAAAATCTAACATACCACATGCCCACCTCTGAAATAACTGTTGTGTAAATAATTAGTAAAACTTATCAAAAGAGATTTTGTCATATTTGAGGTAAGGAATAAGGAAATCTCACTTCTCATATGGCCCTTAAAGCTGGCTTGTTTTTACTTACAAATTAACAGACACTGAGGAATCTATGCTATGAAATAGAAATTCTGCTTTAGCAAATTGATGTAGAAGAGACCAGAAAAGACCTTGCAAATAGTCATTGATTTTTTTTTATGACCACATGGTTTGTTTAAACTCACCCGTAAGTTATTTAACAGATTTGCATTTCCTATTTCTAAAGAAAGAAAGACAGAAGGGAAAAACCCCTTAGTTACCTCCTCTTTTTCCAATTCCAGAGGGATATTTCTAGAAAGAATATACCACACAACAGGAAACATTCAAGCCAGATTTATTTGAATATGTGCTTGTTAGATAAAAATCCAAGCATAAACATCTACAAATATTCATTAAGAGATGTCACCGATCAGTGTTAGCCTTCCAAAATAAAAATTAGTATTTCAAACCAGGTAGGCTGCAAATTACATTAACACAAGAGAAACTTGATTGCCTTAGAGCTATCTTTGAGATTATTACTTTTCAAATTATACCTGGCATGATTATTGTGGACAGAAGGGTAAAAAATATGTGCAAAATAAATTATTGAAAACATCACAATGAATAATGTATCTCTTGTTTTCTTATGAACATTTCAAGATACACTCAGGTTCAAATCAATTCAAGTAATCATATGCATTTTTCTGCACACATGTAGGATAACAACAGCAGTTTTTAAATAGAATTTTAGCCTTTACAAGGCTGTAATGGAAGGATATATATTTAAGTTTTAAAAGTCCTCCATTAATTTGTTTGCCTATGAACACTGCAGTCATTCTGAATTGCATAATAAATGGAAGAAAAAAGTTATGGACCACTGAGGTATGGAGAGGTGTCTGTGGCAGAAGGCGCCAGGCAGAAAGCAAAGCTGGTGAAATTTCCCTCCTCAGTTCTACATTTTTCTTGGATAATTAAATAAAAAAATTATATAAGATTTAGGAGCAATTGTGGAGACTGGTTTTAGCTTAAAAGAGTTAAGTACGAATCTGGATTCACATTTGACATCTCAGGCTTTTGTATTCAAGCACTTGCAGCAGTGAAAGGAGAAAAGGGTGAAAGAGGCCTTCTTTCACATATAATTAAATGCTCCTTTATTTCATTAAAAGCAGCAAGGAGGATTTAGAGACAGAATCATAGAACAGTTTGGGAGGCTCCTTAAAGATCAGCAAGTTCCAACCCCATTATCAAGGGCAGGAACACCTTCTGCTAGACGAGGTCATTCAAAGCCCCGTCCAACACGGCCTTGAACAATTCAAGGGCCGGGTAACCACAACGTCTCTGACAACCTGTTCCAGTGTCTCAACACCCCCACTGGAAAGAATTCTTCCTCGCATCTCCCCTAAGCCTGACCACCTTCAGCTTCATTGTCTCTTGTCCTGTGCTACCTGCCCTTGTGAAACTTCCCTCTCCAGCTCCCTTGCAGGATCCCTGTAAGTACTGAAAGGCTGCTTTAGGGGTATCCCAGAGCCTGCTCCTCTCCAGCCAAACTGTCTCCACTGCCTCCTCACAGGAGATGTCCTCCAGCCCTCTGATCAACTTAATGCCTTCCTCTGGGTTTGTTCCAACAGGTCAATGTCTTTCTTGTGTTGGGGGCCACAGAGATATTTACCTTCAAACATCCCACTAACAGTACAGACAGGGAACTAAACTGAGAAGTAGGAAACAAATTTCAGTCTCTGTAGAGGCAGATTGAATTGAAATTCAGCCTCCCTCTCCCAGAGTAAGTAGTCTGATCATGGGTCTTGAGGAAAAACATGGTCACTCCTGGTACAATGCTGCACCATAGTGTAGTCCAAGACACTGATATTACTTCCAAACTTTAGTGAGCTTGGATAGAAGTCAGACAACTAACTTCTCCCCACGGGCAAACTTTGAGGTCCTTATGTGTATGCCCATTCACAACTGCCTAAATATTTTGGGAGTTTTCTAAGGAAAATATTAGCAATCCAATCAGGTACTCATGAATTCAGAAGGAGGTGAATTGAAGCTTGGAGAATCATGTTTCCTCTCTCAGCATTCAATTTTTATTTATACATCTAACCATTGTTACACAAAATAGGGATAAATATATGGAAATTATTAACATGAGAGCACAAGAAGGAAAAATCCATCAGTCATTTTGATAGTAGTGAGAGGGTGATTCTAATAGAGGAAAGTGTTCCTCTACAGTGTGGGAGAAATAGGTCCCAGTGGAAGGGAGGCCAAAGGTTAAAGGCACAGCTTTTCAGTGCACCATATGAGAGAATTACACATTTGGCTTCAGTAATTCACATTCATTTATAATTTCTGCAATAATTGCTGCATACTTCTGTCATTTAAAATCATGTCTGCTCTTCCCCAGAACCTCTGATGTGCTGGGAAACCTAAATATTACACCCTGATCTAGTCTTGAGTAGAGTTACTTTAGCTCAAATTAATTGTTAGGAAGAAGAATTTTACTTCCCTCTGAAAAACATTTAATTCCTTTCATCCTAGAAATGGTTCCTAACTGAAGAACCACACTGGCGACTGACAAGAATAATTATGATTTTCCTGGGCATTGCAGGCTAAACAAGGAAAGGTTGCTTTTCAGTGATGAGGAAAAGATGACTCCCTCTTAGAGTTCCTAAGGCTTGGAGTGTTGGTTTAGTATGGATAAAGGCAGCCTTCCCTGTGCATGGAAAGGCAGCTTTTTTGCTCTAAGGCACTTCTCTCAGTTAAAAAGAGAAGCAAAGAAGAAAGAAGCTAACAATCAATTTCTGGGTATCAGCCAAGGAAAGATATGCCTGAATCCATTAGGCTAAGAAGGTTTCATTGTGTAGCTGTTCTAAAAGATTAAGTAGCATGGCTGACTTCAGACTAAAGAACCTGCATTAGAATTACACCATTCATTGATGTAAGTGACTGACAACAGACTGCAGATTGTACTTTATAGGCCAGTATGACATCTTGTCACGATGTAAATAAAGGTGACTCAACAGGCCAACAGCCAGAGAACACCATTTGAATATCACAGTTTGTGCCGAGGAAGTAAAATTGAACAAAATCAAAGGTATATTTGTAAATCAAAATATGAAAAAAAGGACTTTCTTTGGCTTAGGGACAGGTCTAAATTTAAGGCACAAAAGGCATAAACATTACTGCATTTTTTCATAGCTTACAGTGATAATGGAGAAAATATCCATCATCTCATCAGACACAACTAAAGATGAAATTTTGAAAATCAGCACTGTTTTACTATGATTTTCTCTCTGTCCCCTGACTTGCACAAAAGTTAAAAAAACCTTTTGCATCTGAAGGTAAGATTTCCATACATACTAAAATCACCATCAGCTTCCACAGGAAGAGCAGAGCTTTGCTCTGGAATTCTTATGTACCCTTCCTCACTGTGCTGTATAATCAAATGTAGTAAATGTCAGAGTAGCAAGAGAGGATACTTCATATCTTCACTGTATTTCAGTCCAGGGAAGAAGTCACAGCTTACAATTCCTATTCAGACAGCCAAGGTCAGATAGGACTGGGTCACCTTGTCTGATTCAATGTATCAGAGGATATTACATTTGAGGTCTTTCAATTTAAGTCATCCAACTCAGAAATCATTTCTGTGATGCTCCTTTTTGAATCTGTAAAGGTCAGAACCACACTATTCCAGCACCAGTTTCACTAATAATGCATATAGAGGCAAATAGTCATTGCCATTCTCCTTTTACTCAAACGATGAAAAATTTCATTTGCATTCGATGACACAGAATTATCCCAGTTCATATAAAAATATTTGTCTATGAATTTCTTCCAATTTCACAGATTAAACACATAACAATCCTATTCCCTATCTTTGGATTCATGACATTGTGACTGCCTGTATAAACCCATATTTTGCTTCAAAAGGCCTACTCTACCAAATGATATAGGTGATTATTACCACTATTGATTCTTTCAATGCTTTTAAGTAATCCCAGAATGAGATTATTCTAAGTCACAGATAGAAATGTGATAAAGAAATACAACATTTTCAATGATGACCCTTCCCTATATTTTTTGAACTCTACCAGTTTGTAGTGTTCACCTATATTTGATCTGTCAATGCCAAAGAACAGTAATATTTTTAATCAAGATACTTTTTAATAATGAATTAACCCTTATAGATATTTATTTGTTACAACTATGTCATTATTTTTATGAATTTAACTTATAGTCTCCTCAAAAAAGTCATGCTTGAGAAGATATATTTTCATGAAATTAAAATTATGGAAATAATTGTATTCTTTATTATCTGAACACTGTAGCAGCTTTTGTGTTATTTTGCCTCAGACTGGGAGGATTTCAATTAGCTTATAGAAATATTTACATTGTCAGTGTATTTTCCTTGAACTGATATAAGGTCTTCTAACCTTCAGCAGTGATTCTTACAGTCAAAAACCAGACAAGTTTTTTGGAATAGTAGTTTCCAGACCTGTATGTAGTTACAAATCATTTTAAGCAGAAATCCTGTTGTCACTGAGATATTGCACACTGAGTACACAGACAACACTGATTTTAATTTAAAGCAAAGGTATTTGCTATTCATGGGGTTGTCTTTTATACAAGCTAATATGACATACAAAAATAAGCATTATTGATCACTCAGCTTTCCTACCTAATGTAGAACTCTGCCTCACCCTCCTTATCCTTGTATTACAGGATCGTGGTTTTAAGTTTATTCTCCCAGATGCATCCATCCCTTCCAAAATCAAATACCAGTTCGAAGAAAGAGGAGAAAATAATATATCTTCTCCTGAAACAGAAGAACAGGATTTCTAAGGACAAGCAATGAACTTCACAAAACAAATATATGTAACTGTCTTCACCTTAACCCAGCAGTGCTCTTCCTTCCCCTGCTAGGAAAATAAGCATGCATCTTTCCCTTAGGGTGGGTGGTTATGTGATAATGTTCCTGTGCTCCAAAAGCAGTTTTTCCCCAACACATCATAGACACTTCTGAACAGCAGTTTGGGCAGGAGGTGATAACATGTGGTGCTGTTTGGATCCGTAGTTGCACACATTTATAGAGACAATATTATGGGGAAACAGAGAAAAACTGAACAAAAATGGGACGTGTTATTCCTCTGCCTTATGTTCAGGTTTAAAAAGAACTGTTGATTTTTAGCCTAAGAAGAACCTATTTCTATGATACAACTATCCTAATGATTTCAATAAAAATAAATTTTTGAGCTAATGGAAGAGAATCTTCAACAAATAAGAACATCAGAGGATGTCTCATAGGCTTCATGAATTTTACAGCATTTTGTGACAGGTATATGTAGATACCATATATTATGCACAAAAATTAGGAAATAAATGCCCAGCATGTTTAGATCAGTAGGCAAAAAATGCCAAAAATATCTCTCTTTGCACTGAGACAGTAAGAAACACAAAAGACAAAAATGGTTATGAGTCATTGCTAACATATCTCTGCCTCTGTGAAAGCCAGATAGGGATAGAATATATGAAAGTCACTAGTCAGCATGTGTGAGGGAAGCCCACACCAAGATAAAACTTCCAAAATACAAATTCCGTGAAATGCATAAGGAGAAGCTTGGGTCTTTTGTAATACTTGACAGAAATAATCCTACTTAGCTTATGAAATATACAGTACTCAAGCTGCAAAAATTCCCTTGCTTCTGTAAAGAGAGAGTGACTTAAAGAAGATAAACTAAAACAGAAACTCATTTCCATCCCCCTGCAAAACTGGTGGCATATGTGCTACTCCCAGATTGTATGAAAGTGTAAATAAATTCTACATTCTACAGATATGTTTTGCTTTTGATTAAAAATTATAACAAGTTTGTCTCTTAAGAGACAGAATAATATTGGTTTGAATTTCTAGTAGAATGGGTGGAGTGACTGCATTTCAGTGTTGTATTGATATTTGCTTTCTTCTTCTTAAGTAACCTTGATTTTGAAACAATATTTCATGGAAGTGGTATTAGATAAAAGTATTGTTTTCTTGGTAAAATGCAGCACAGTATCTGAATTTTCTTCTCTTACAGCAGTGTCCCTTGTACATGGGCCGACTACCAGAAACTGGAGCAACAACTAATAGGTTTCGATTTGATGGTCCTTAAAGATGAAGGACCTAAACTTCATTTAGTTTCTTATTGAGAAAGTATATATTTCTCATTAATTCTGCATTGTGAAAAAGGTCAAAACACATGTAGAAGCGAACTATTGTAGTGGTTTTAGTCCACCAATCCAAGTTTCCTGAACAATGCACCAATTAATGCAGTGGTTCTAGTGCTGGACAAATGCCAGTGCACCCACTAGAATTATTTACTCGTTTTCTGCTGTGAGATAAGGATTATGAGGAGAGAAAAGCAGGCTCAAAACTTTAAAGTGTATTATTAACAGAATTAAAAGAAAAGGAATAAGAAATTAGAATAAACTTTCAGAACGCTTCTCCTCTACCCAACTTTCTTCCTTTCTTTTTCCCACTGACAACTTAGAGACAAATTTGGTATTTTCAGTCAGTTTACCACTTTCAAAATAATCTTTCTTCAGTCCACTTAGGGAGACGAGTGTCTCCTGCCATGCTATGGAGACTCTTCCACAAGAAATAGTTCTCTTGTGGTTTTAATTTTCACAAATGGTAGCCACCTGTAAATCTGCAATCGTGAACTCCCTCCCATAGTTTGGTAGTTTTTCCCCAACTACCACCATGGCTCATCTCAGCTTATTGACGTGCAATTTTAAGCATGAGCTGTTCTAGTATAGAAACAAAAGTTCACTTTGTTTGTGTCTGGGAACAGAGGTTTTCTTCTTATGTCCCTGGGGAAAGGTTTCTCATTTCTCTCTCTGTTCAAGTTTCCATTGGATCACAGCAAATTCAACATCTGCTTGCTTCAACAAGGGTGGCTAGAATGCTACATCCCTCCCAATGCATTCCACGAGTTCCAGGGAAAAAATAAAAGTCTGATGTATCTATTATATCTTCACCATAGCCTTACAAGAGAATTTCAGTGCAAGCCCAAGGCATCTCCTCATTTTTCTTGTCCTGGTTTAGGGCAAATTAGGGAGACAACCCCTGAATGGGGTCCCTCTGGGGAACAAACCCAAACAGCCCCTCTCCCCAGCTAGTCTGGGAAAACAACTTCCTCAGAGAAAGGTGGAAAAAAATATTTATTTAACAAAAAAAGTGGCCACAAGCATAAAAAATTAATAATATGAAACAATAAAACCTTGTGTTGTTATGAAGTGAGATGATAAATTCAGAAAGTCCTTGCTGTGGGTAGCTCAGCTCGGTCTGTCTCTTATCAGACCCTCTGGAGGTCCAGGCCCCAGTAGGCTGCAGGTGTGAGCTCCTGGTGCTCCTCTGGGTTTTTCAGTACAGGACAGGTTTAAACAAACCCAAGGAAAAGGGGAAAAAACAGTCCAGAAAGCTTCCCTGCCCCAGCTTGCTAAAACTAACTAGGAGCAAAGCAAGTCTCCATGCCGCTGTTTGTCCGTGCCTTAGACAAGCACAGTCCAGGAGCAGGAATGCAGAGGAGTGAATGTGGTTTTCAAAACAAATTCCGCACGTCTTCTTTCTTGCTCTTTGCTCTCAGAATGAGTCTCACAGCAGTGAGTCTCTCTCTCTCTCTCCAGGATCCTGCTTCATGAGTACCTGCTTCATGCTCCTCAAGGTTGCTCCTCCATGACAATCCTCCCTTTACCACCTAACCCTCTTTTTTATCTCACTTATCCTTATTGGATATAGCTGTTATTCATCAGGGGTAAGCCTGTACTGGCTAATTAACACAACTGTTGCTTATCAAGGGTTACTAGTCTTAAACGTCCAGAACTTGACATACAGCATAGACAGAACAGACAATTGAGGATACAAGCATCAAAAAGTCACCCCAGGACACTCCTCCCATTTGGGATTTGACTCCTTCTTCACGGACCTTGGTGTCACCATGTTGTTTTCTCTACGTGTCTTCACCCTTTTCTTTTTCTCTCACTTGAGAGGATTGATCCGTGCAAGCCCTCTGATTGAGAGGATTTCATCTGCGTACTGAAAAAGTTAATATCCCACCCAGGCCCGCGGATGGTGATGTGATCTCTGCCAGGCAGGGCAGCGGGGCTGCTCTGGCTGCATGGCTGTTTTCTGGTCCCTGCTGCAGTCAATTCCAGCCGTGGGGCTCCTTTCTGCATGGACCTCCTCCTTTCTTAGCCACATGGCTTTCTGCAGCACCAGCAGAATGTCTCAGCAGCTCACGGCCAGAGTGGGACCCAGCTCAGGTTCACCCAAGGCCAAGCAGAGCCGGCCGTGTGGCTGGAGCTCGCCAGTGGCAGAATCTCAGCCAAGCCTCTCCTCAGGCCGGCCTGGCCCAGTCACTTGTTCAAAGGCCAGAAGCCAAAGAGCTTTTCCTGGGGCTTATTCATCTTTAAATGTGATTTCACAGAGGCGTGTTCAGCCTTCTGAAGTGGTTTTACAGGGTGTCAGTATTCAAAACTAGCCAGTTGATTGGTTCTGCTAGGGCCAAAGGAAGCTGCCAAGGTCACCACAGGGAGCTACTTCTGCAGCCCATAGACTCTCACCCCAAACTAATCTATGTGAAGCCATGACAACAATGCATAACAAACACTGAAGATTACATTCAAAACTATCTAAGGGACCCAAAGCCACCATGTCCGTGGAATCTGATGAGATTCATCTACAGGTCCTGAGGGAGCTGGCAGACAAAGTTGGTAAGCCACTATCCATTAGTTTTTAAAAACTGTGGCAGTCAGGTGAAGTTCATGATGACTGGAAAAAGGGAATTATAGCCTCCACTTTTAAAGAGGAATGTGGAAAACCCAGGGAACTGCAGACCAGTCAGTTTCACCTCTGTGCCCAGCAAGATTCTGGAGCAGATTCTCATGGAAAAATATGCTAAGGCACATGGAAAACAAAGAGGTGATTGGTTACAGCCAACATGCCCTTAGTAAATTTGCCCTTAGTAAAGGGCAAATCATGCCTGACAAATTTGCTACAGCATTGGTAAACAGGGCAGAGCTATTGATATCCCCTACTGGACTTATGCAAAGTGTTTGATGCTGTCCCACACGACATCCTTGTCTTTGAATTGGAGATTCATGGATTTGAGGGATGGACCACTGGCTAGAAAAAGAACTGGCTGGATGCCAGCCACAAAGAGTGTGGTCAAGGGCTCAAGGTCCGTGTGGAGACTATTGATGAGTGGTGTCCCTCAGGGGTCAGTGCTGGGACTGATACTGCTCAACATCTTTGTCAGGGACATGGACAGTGGGATCAAGGGCACTCTCAGCAAGTTCACTGACAGCACCAGGCTGTGCGGGGCAGTCGACTCATTGGATGGAAAGGATGGCATCCAGAGGGACCTGGACAGGCTGGAGAGCTGTGCCAGTGCAAACCTCATGGGGTCAACAAAGTGAAGTGCAAGGTCCTACAGCTGGGTCATGGCAACACCAGACACACCAACAGTTTGGGCACAGAACTGTTTGAGAACAGGCCTGTGGAGAAAGACTAGGGGGGTGATGGCTGAAGAAGAACTCATCAAGAGCTGGCAGCATGTGATCACAGCCCAGAAAGCCAACTGTGTCCTGGGCTGCATCTAAAGGACCATCAGAGAACTTGAGCTCTTTCCCTACAAACACGGGCTGAAAAAGTTGTAACTATTCAGTCTGGAGAAGAAAAGGTTGCATGGAGACCTAACCTTCCAGTATGTGAAGGGAGCCTACAGGGAAGTTGGAAAGGGATCCTTCATCAGGGACTATAATGGTAGGACAAGAAGTAAGGGGTACAAATGGAAAGATGGAAATTTTAGGCTGCATATTAGGAAGAAACTCTTAACTGGGAGGGTGATAATATAGTGGTTGTCCAGGAAGGTTATGGGTGCTCCAGCCCTGGCAGTGCTCAAGACCAGGCTGAATAAGGCCTTGAGCCACTTGGATTAGTGGGAGGTGTCCCTGCCCACGGCAGAGGGCGTTGGGACTAGATATTTTTAAGGTTTCTGATTCTGTGAAATGCAAAACCAAGTCAGATCTGTACGCTGGGTGGTGTATATGTAGTCATCCATGATTTTTTAAATATAGATACAGTTTCAAAACTGGAACATAATATAGGAATTGTTAAAGAATTTTTAAAGTGCCAGCTCCTGTAAATTAAGAAGAAAAGGATATTCAAGTAAAACACTGAGAGAATGTGCACAAATTGTAAGAAATGTACTGTCTGAAAACATTCTCATGCCAGGAAGTCTTTTGCTGCTAGAAAAAAAAAAACATAAATCATAAATGGTTTCCATCTTATTAAGGAGCAAATTACAATGGTCATGGTGGAATGGACGAGCAGCCTGAATGACTGTCTCTTGTTTCCAAATTCTGAAATCAGGATTTTCTAGTTACCTGGCTATTGAGTCATATTTGATGACTAAGTATTTTGTAAAAGTAAGGAGTAATGGCTCTGTATATCTGAAGACTCAACTGCAGAGGTAACAAACTGAGATTCCTAACACATGACTCTGGATGATGCTGCTCTTGGAAGGAAATCTTGATGACCCTAGAAATCTCTGTACCCATCAGTGAAGCTAGAGAGGAAAAGCTATCCAAAGCATATGCAGAAGAATCTGTCATTGATTTATTGCCTTACAGAAATGATTTATTCCTTCTGATTTCCAGTTGCATCTCTTAGATTCTGTAACACAATGCAACAATTCAAACCAAAAACTTTGAAGGTTATTATTAGTGCAATTCTTAGTAGATTGTCCCAAAAATACTCCTTTCATTCCCTAAATGAATTAATCCCTAAAAAGGGGATTTTTAGCAGATCAGGAAACCACCATACCCATCATCCTGAACCAAAATGTTACATAATAACAGCCATCATAGATATCTCGCCTAATTTTTTTAGAATAGTTGTAATTTCCTCATATAATTCACTCTGAAGAGCTAAGAGGGCCTTTCCAATATGTAATAAAAGACCTATTTTTAAAAAATTGAGTTCATTACTTTTCATCCTGTTCCTAAAGACAAGTTCAGATTTCAGGAAGGGGCCACCAATTGTATTGAATTCTTTTAAAGCAGTGATTTGTCTTAGGCCCCAAGTGAGAAATTACAACTTAGTCATTGACATACCCTGAAAAAAAGGAACTGTGTCACGTATTTCACATAAGTGCTAATACAGATTAAAGAGGTAATAACAAAACTTAACTGTCCCAGCCACTTAGTGCACTGATTTGACTACAGACAGAGCAGCATGAAACTCCCATTGCTTTCCTGGCACCCTAATCCAATCATTCTTTTATAGCATCTGTTACACATACATCCCCAGGCACTCCACATAAAAACATAATTAAAACAAACATTACGCTGGATAAGCTTTTAGAAACAAAGTATCCTTTTACTGTCAGTTCCTTCTAGTGAAGAGACATGCAATGAAATATATTTAAAGGATTCACTGTGAAAATGAAACCAGGGAACATTTACAAGACATGAATCAAATGATCATGATGTACTAATATGCTGATACTCGACATTCACCATGGGGTAAAGACACTGGTGAATCTGATATATTGACAATATTTGCATATTAATTCCTGAAGAAATTGACAGCCAATACAGCTGAAAACAAATAAGAGCTACAGCATGTGGAATAAGATTATCTTACCTTAACATGAACACTGCACTATTCTTCATAACTTGGGAAAAAAGAGCTAGGGGAAAATCACAGCCAGACTAAAAGAGATGTTCATCCATTTAGGTCTTTATTTAATAGGTTGTAATGTCGGCAATAGACCTTCTCTAAAATTGCATTAACCCATGTGAAGAAAAGTAGATTTGAAACAAACAGCAGAACTCTGTGCCCTTAACCAATATTCCGTGTAGTTACAGAACAATTTCTTTTAATCCAATAATTTTGGTTTTAGAAGCCCAGTGAACACACTCTAAAGAGGCTGAAAAAAACAGTCATCTTGCAGTCTGAATGTTCTGTTTTAAACCTGTACAGCCTCAAATTCTGTTAAGACAGAACATTTTGAGGGGTGCTTTTTCCTGCATTCATTCTAAAAGAGGCTCCCAGGTTATTGAAGAGCTCTTGAATCTCCATCTTACATAATGTCTTTATCCCTTAACCCTTCCTCTTACACTACAAAAATAGATCTCCCCATTGAAAAGAGAAAATTGTAATTTTAAAGATGGTTGGGTAGGAGTATTGTAAAATGGCTTTGAAATTGGGACATACAGCTTGATGAAATTAGGACTACCATATAAAACTCATCAAAGCTCCCATCCATAATAAAGGAGTTCTGTATATATGCAAATCAAACAAATAAACAAATCCTAAACAATTGCTACATAGGATTTTTCTACATTAATTTTTAAGTTAAAAATAGTTAACTGTCAGTCTCTATTATATAGACATAAAAACTCCTTAGATTTTTTTCTAGATATCTGAAATGGCTAAACTATACCTGTAGAAACATGATATCAGTATAATTTTGTTGTCAAATGTCTGGATCCCATGGAAGTGGCTCCATACATAAGAAAAGAATAAAAATACAAAACTAAATGAAATGCAAGAATTACAATATAAGAAAGTGTATGAACAATAAACAGCCCATCAAAACACAGTGGAAAAATTAATCATGTCTTTCAAAACAAAAGACTCCAACCTTTTCTGAACTTCAATTCTTTCTCAATATTGTCCTCCTTCAGCTGCATCCCTATACCTTCAAAATATATGAACATGCTGGCATATGCATGGGGCGGTCACACTTAGTCAAAAGCATTTAAATTATTACATTTGCGAGACTAATATACTCATGGCTTTCAGTTTGAACTATGTGATTTCCTTGCAGTCTTCAAAACAAAATAATAGCATTAATCTGTTATGACAATTTTCTTAGATCCTGAAACACTACGAGAATTTATACAAAAGAGAATCTTAGAAGCACAAGGAATATTTCAGCACAGTACCATTTGTAAAAACTGGGTTATTCCCTTTCCAAACCTAGTAAAAGTCAGCTCAACTTTAACTAGTTGTATAGCAATAAGGAAACTAGTGTATAATGGAATTTTTAACCCCAGACTTGGCAGACTTCCTGGAAAATATTGAATCATGAAAGGTCTAACATTTATTAAAAGCAATAATTCAGAGCTGATCTCTAAGCTGACCCCTTCTATGCACACACTACTGGAAACAAAACTGTTCAGAGTCCAATACTTTAAGGTCTGCTTGCCAGAGAAACACTATTTTTCTTGTTCTTGATAGGCAACGTCTTCACCTTTTCTCACAAATACTACTAAGAAGTCATGCAAATAGATACAAATCAGCAATAGCAGAAGCAACATTTCATTCAGAACAGCCATGGGCTTGTAAAATTCAAGCTCTTCCAACTGATTTGGTAAACAAGAACAATAGTGTGATCACCAATCTGGGAGCAGCAGAAATTTAAAAGCAGAATAGGCAGGAAGAAAATATATCTGTCTTAACTGTCAGGAAGTGTTTTCTTTCTCTGTGGTAGAATTAATGAAAAGTATTTGTGATACTGAAATCATCTAGGAATATTTCCCTCCAATTTCCCTTAGGGACTTAGATTCCAGGATTCCTCATTTCTATTAATTTAGTTTAGCTTGCCTGATGCTTGGTTTGTGTCTATATTCTCTTGGTACTAGAATTTAAGTTAAAATACCACAAGCACCAGATATCTTACAATATGAGCCACAGCAGAGGCCATAAAATAATGTTTCAAGTTCAAATGGAAAAATTAATAACTTTATGTAAGGCAATTACGAAGCCTGTCTGGAGATCTACGTCGGATGGAACAGAATGTACAGACCCATGTTTGTTTATTCCTTTACTAACATGGTCAGATGGGGCCATTAACTTATTATGACTGCGAGAACCTAATTTGTTTATTTGCTTCTGGTCTTCTTTTCAGTCACGGGACCAACCTGAAGGAAGTGGAAGTAATTTATACTCTTTTTTATGCCTACTTTAACACTGGAGACACTTAGTTGCCTGCATGTTCATGGAATTTGTAAATGTTATTGTACAGTCATTTCTTCTTCTATCACTGTTGAATCCAATTTAATTCAGACTGTCCATTTCTTAAAAAAAAAAAGTAAAAACGGTAGTCATAAGAAACATATTCATAGTTATGATTTAACTTATGATTTCTTTTACTGGAGAAGAGAATCAGAATAGATTAACTGGAGCTACTGGAATATTTTGGACGCTGAATCTCCAGCTTTTCAAAATTCAACAACTGGAAAAGCTGCTTTTTGAGGGCAGAAAACATTTTAAATAAGATTTTTTTCTAATTATTAATACTAATGTAATAAAAATTATATTTTTGTAATGATGTTGTTTCAGACTTGGGGCAATTTAGCATCTTTTCTGGCTTCTTGTCTAGGTTAGTGAGCACAAAGAATTTAATATAAAAAATGCCAAATCAGTATCTTTCTGAATGAATGGTAGGATGGCCACCTGAACCTGTGTGACAAAATTAATTATTCTTGTTTTCCTTTCAAGATGATAAGGGTAATTTTTCCAGCGCAGCAGTGGCTGCAGAGTTCTGCTCTTTCTTGTATCCTTAGCAACACATCCTGTTCCCTGTTTCAGACAGTTCAGTGTAATATAAATGTACCACAGCCTTTCTACAGGGGTATGTATCACCAATTCCTATCAGCTGGCATGCAAATGCAGAGAGCAGTTAGAGAGTTCATCAGGAACACGTGTCATTTTGGAGGCCAACTGGTGTCAAAAGTCCAGCAGAAATTGTTGAAAGCTACAATTGAACATGAAAAACTTACCTCTGGGTCTTGTCTTCAATACAGACAGCTTCATTATAAACTACAGTTTAGGACCATATTTAAAATGTCAAACAGATTCTAAAATTACTGTTTTGCTGGGGTTTATTTTGACGCTTTGAAAATTGTAGGGGAAAGCAATTTACAAAATTCAGGATCAGTTACAAAAACATGAGCAAGACAGAGCTACCATTAGCTTCCAGGAAAATATGCAAGATTAGTATCTCATTCATATTAAATTTGTATGAATATGCAGAATGCAAGAGGGGAGTAGTATTGATTTAGAAGATGCTAAAAATATTACACTTTTTCATTGCTTCATACAGAGATATTTTCAGTGAGAAAATTCCATCATTATCTCAAGTGAAGAAAAGGTCATTTATTTTTAATTTTATCTCAAGCAAATCTAACTGATATTCTTTGAAGAGTTATAAAACCAAACATGGAAACTTGCAGAGTACTGCTATAGGTGTTATTGCTAGGACATGAAATCAAAATGAAAACGTGTGTATTACATTAAGAGGCAAGAATTGAAAAGGCAGAGTTTTACTTTCTTGATATTGTCAACTTCAGGCAAATCTTGTAATGTTTTATGTCTATAATATTTAGAACAGAAACAAGGCAATTGCACTCAATTTTTCAGCTTGTAACAGTAACTCCACAGGAAAACTTTCCTTCCTTCATTGATATGTTTCTTGGTGTGTTGATGGTATTCAATTTTTGCCCAATCTCCCAGCTCCTCATCAAGGCAATCCATGGTACACCTTCTCAGAGCAAAATCACCTCTGAGCATCAGACATCATTGTCATTTAGAGATGTGTTCTTTGAAAATATGGGAGAGAAAGCCTTGAAGACAATTCCATTTTTTTCCCCCCCACAATTAGGCTTCCATGAATCAGACCTATCTTTCTACACATGAGCAGAATAAAACCCTACCGTGACATTAATTGTATGTGTCTGAAGCTGAAGAACTATGGGCAACATCTCTCCATTGCAGAGCTTGTTCACATTTATTCTATTTCTGATAACAAACAGAAGCTAGAAGTCCTGTGTTTCAGATTACAGAACCATCTCACAAGCCTTCTTTTTTAGAAAACAAAGTAGGTCTGACCACACAACTTTTGTCAACTGATCTTTCATAGTTATCCAGTTAAGGTTAATTTGCTTGTGGATTTCTGAAGATCCTGTCATGGCAAAAAGAAAAACCACATGTGTTTGAAAATATTTGGTTTTAAATACATTCTGTAGCTGATCAGCTCAGACCAGCCACATAGCTCAGAAATTCTTTGACTACTCTAGTGTTTAATCACCCTGATTCACAAAAAGCCATATTTGAATAGACATCCTGGTCCTTTCATCTTTGGAAACCTATTTCCACTGTAGTTCCCCAAAATCAAAAATGCCCATGCAAAACAAAAACAAAACCAAGACAAAACCACAAAAAAAACCCCATAGATAAAGAGAATAAAAAGCCATAGAATTGTATATTTGGATCTTAATTACTTTTTTGAAACCTTTCCTGGCTGCTTCCAGAATTTCTTTTCCCTCCACCTAAATCCATTTATGGTTACATGAAGCAGAATCAGACAGACCTAACATAGCAGATCTCCTTTCTGTGAGTCAAAAGCATTCTGTCAAACAGACTGATACTCTCATCAGCTGCCTGACCTGTTCTTTCAATAACTTTTCTTCTACACTAGTCCTGTAATAGAGTGCAATATGCCCATGAGTCCTGGCAATAGTGACCTGTCCTATCTGTGAAGAATCTGACAGACCATTTCTTCTTACTGCTGCCATCATTGTTATCCGAAATCCTCAAAATTATATGTGATACAAAATTAGTACTGATATTTCCTCATCAATATGAATTAAAAGAGATTCCTCATAAAACACAATTTCCCTTGAAAGAGATATTCTTATTATCTGGTATTTAAAAACATATTCAAGTTCAATAAGTCTTACAAACTTTCCTCTGTTGCATGCTTGAAGCATAGTTTTTAAAATAGCTACAAGTATATGAAAATTCATGTCATAAACAAAATTAAGAAAATAAAGGAAAGAGTCCAGGGAGCAAATGTAATGAAGATGTAGGACCTTTCTTTGAGATGGTGTTAAAAATACATTCTTTGTTTGAATGATGCTATCTGATTGAAATCCATTTTCTCATGGAAGAATATCCAAAGAAAGAGCACACAATAAAACACTTGCTAGATGAAGGACCTGTAACAGAAAGACAATTCTGCCATTGCATAGACTTGAGTTAGCAGAAGAATAAACACATTAATTATCCCAATTCCATTACACCATTAAACAACTTAACATAAATGCATATTTGATGAAGCAGTAATGGAAAATGTACAAAAACATTTCCACAAAATGCAACACCAGAAAATTAACACCTTAGTGAAAGAGTCAGACAGCTTTACAAGGCATCTTTAAAACTCTATTTAAGAAGTTCATTATATTCAAATGAAGTCTACTGATCAATCAGCTTTTCCCTCTTTTCTAGATAAAGTTGAAAAACATGCATTATTGATTAAGCATAGCTAAGAAGGATAGTAGAAAGGAACATCCATCAAAAAAGAGCAGTGAAAGGACATGGATAGCTTTCTTTTGCTCTTTGTTCACAGTGGATTAAATGCACCAGAATACAAAAGCCAGAGTACAATATCACAAAATACGAATGTTTTACGTTTTTAGAAAATTTGGGGGAGGGGGAACCTCTCTACTGAAATGCTTTTTGTCATAAGAAACAGGGAAGCTATGTACCCACAGTGGTTTTTCTGTGTGACTGCATTCAGGATGGTCTACTGACAATTATGCACTAGACACTAAATCTAAGGAAGAAACATCTCTGACACACTATTCATTATGGATGCTGGTATAGCAGTCTGAACTGGGGACAGAAGAGAAAAACAGACTCCAGAGCCTTGTTTCGTCCCATGACATGTTACAAGAAATCTTGCCACCTTAGGATTCTCTGCCACGTGGGACAGTGGCAGACTACAACAAAAAACTGACTACAATAAAAAACAAACCACAAGGTAGTGCATAGCTCTAGACTAACAAAAACTGATCAAAAATTTTAAATAGTGATAATTCTTAAATATCTTTTGTATATTGCCAGACACTATTTGTCTTCCTCAAAAGATTTCTCAGTACTCCAAAAACATTTAGATAAGAACCAGAAAAATTTCTGGCAATCAAATAAATTATTGTGTCCCCCACACAACAAATTCAGAGAACATTGTATACGAGCAGGCCTGTTGCAGTGTACAAATACAATGTATGTTCATTCAAGTCAAACATGAAAGAATAAACTAACAAGTGATATAGAACCTCCTGCTGATATAAGCCGTAAATATATTTTTTGTGTTAAAGGCATGTACATGTTATAATGGGGGATCTGGGGAAAAAAATCCTCATTGTATTCATTACGCCAAATTTCAAAAGCCACAGAAATGTCTAAAACTTTGCATAGCATCTTTTTTTGTTGTTGTTATTACTTCTCACACGACAACAGGTTGCTATTGGGACATTGGAGAGAATCAATTTATACTTGAAGAGTTAGATGTCTTACTGCAACTGAATATTTGGGGAATAAGCATTCAGGTCTTCAAGATGCATTTTAGCCTTCCTACAGATAAGAGGGGAGAAGGTCTCACAATCGTAATGGTACAAAGAATAGCTAGCATGTTTGTATGATCATTGTGGAAGGGATAAATAGAAATAATATAAACAATAGTTAGGTCCATGATGTATTTGTGGGTCATATAGAATGGTATTTCTATTGGGAGTGAGTTTTCTTCTGTAGAGTACACCGGAGAATATTCTAAAGGAGAAAATTGTTCTGATATTTCCTCAAGGATTCAAATTTACTGTCAATTATTTCAAAGAACCAATTAATATGAAGGAAATAAATCTCACAGAACCAACAGAAAAGTAAGATACAATGTTTGCTTAATGAAAACAGCAGAAAAAAAATCTGAAGAGTAACAGCTAATTGTTCATTATGCATTTTCTTCTATGGTGGCAGTATTCACAGACAAGATTACCGATATGTATGATGTGCTGTGGGCAGACTTCCTGAATGTACTGTAATTTTTTGAGAATCCTAAGAAAAATTATACTATTTATGAAACAGCATGAAAGATAGCACATTCATCTTCCATACATGTAGCATAAAATTTGCTGTATAGATATCTGAAGCAAGAATGTGAGGACTGGGGTTCTGAAACTGGTTTTTGCACATCCATCAAATTTGTGGTATGAGTATGACTTCATTGTGATGAACACCAGTTTCTTATGAGCTGCTTTTGTCTTTCTGTTATCACAAGGGAGTTCAGTGGCCTTGTTTTGAGCCAAACATGAAGTGAGAAGAAAGTATAACAAGCCCCAGCAAGCAGGAGCAGAGTGTAATGAGCAACAACCACTACGGGAAGTATATGCAAAGGCATGTAGAAAAATCATCAGGGACCATCTTTATGATGGTCTCTAGCAGATGTCCAACGCCACGTAGGAGAAGTATACCTGGGCAGAGGAATGGTAACACAGAGAAGCTGTGAAGGAGGCGGCAGGGCCAGTGGCCCCCGGCTCAGGAAACCGCAGAAACAAAGACTGGTGTCTCGGACAATGTGCCTTTCCCCTTCATCCTGCCCAGCAGAGCGGGGGGGACAAGCGGGGCCAAGAAGCGGAGCCGAGAAGACCCGAGGAGCAGAAATCAATGCTGAAGTGAGCGGGGCTTCCCTTCCCCCGCAGCCTGCGCTGCCCAGCGAGAACAGACCGAGTCAGCAGCAGCCAAGTGCCGGCCCCAAAGAGGCGGCGAAGAATGAAACAAAGAAACAAAAAACAGCAGCGCCCCAAAAAACAGCTGCAACCCTGGTTCCGGCAGCAGCAGAACACACTGCCGAAACCCCAGCTCCGAGACAGTGGCAGTGAAGAGCAACACCAGGAGCCAGCCCGACCCTGGCAGAGGCGAGAGACAGACTCAAAATACCAGATCCCTACGCTAAGCAAAGAGGACGCATTAAAACCATCACAAGAATTCATCAAAAGACTCAAAATATCTTAAAAATACTGCTAACTCTAACCTAACCTTTTAAATTTTTTTACAACTTTGCAAGAAAATCCCACTTTGTAATTTGATCTTCCAGTGACATTTGGAGAAAAAGAAACAAACCAAAACAAAAAAACCCCATCAAATTATTTTAAATTAAACCTGTTCGTTTTGTCAATTAAGTAACTTGCCCAAAAATCCATATTCCAAAGTTATAAAAGATAATTTCAAAATAATTTTCCATTACAGGAAAAGATTTTGCAAACACGATTGGCTTACCTATGTATCCATTTAGAATAATTGCTTCAAAATTAAAAAAAGTTTTTGCAATTTACCCTTATTAATAATACAGAAAATCTCTAATTATTAAATTCATCTTTCAAATTAATTTTAAAATCTTTTTAAATTCATAAACCCCTAAAAATAAAATGTTTTATAAATAGCTCATGAAAATTTAAAAACCTTATAGTCAAATAGCAAAATCCAAATATCAAAAGATAAAACTCAGATTTTAAAAGAAGTCTAAAAGCCGAATCTCAAAAATAAAAAAAAGCAACTAGCTAAATGTTTTTTCAAAGTTCGTATTTCCTATTAACAAATTCTTTATATGTTACAGGTAATAGAAAGAGCAAAGACCTCTCTACTCAAGAAGAAATTCTAATTAACTGTAAAAAATTACTAATCCTTTTTCTTTTTCTCAACAGCAGCCATATTTGTCAGATATTAAATCAAACACTAAATTCCTAAGTCTCATATCAAATAGTAGCATAATAGCAAACTTTTAACCATCCATCTTGCATAACACTATTCAAGAAAATTAATTTGTCTAACCACATGCTTTTTAAAATAAGCTCTACCTCAACACAAAAAACCCCCAAACATACTATTAAAAATTTCTTGTAAGTAAACATAGTTTTCAACACAAAATTTTTCAGCATATAAAATGTAAAAACACATTCCATAAAACATAAAAATGGGGGAGTCAGCCAGGAAAGTTGAACAAATATATATATGTGTGTTTTAATTTCTCATATTCATAAAAATCCAGAAATAAGACAATTTTAGAACCTGCCTTTTTATGGCAGAGAGAGTTTTGTTTGCCTCTACAGGTACAGACTAAACTCCTGCAAAAGATGTCAAATCACAACCACAGAAGAAAGAAAGGACTGAAGAAAACGACAAATAAAGACCACGTGTCAGACAGCTAAACCATGTCTCCAGAAGGGACTTCTACACTTTGACACAACCCAGCAGTATACACTTTAGAGCATTTTCAAAACAGAAACTGAGTTTTTGTAAAGTTTATACTAGTTAAAGAATATTCTTTGTACTAAAAAAGTTTTATAAGTTATTACTGTCATATTGATGTGATTGTTATTATCTTGTTCTTAAAGTGTATGATAAAAAAGAGTTTGGAGGTGGTGGAATCATCATCCTAGGTGTATTTAAGGAAAGACTGCATATGGCACTCAGTGCCATGGACTGGTTGACACAGTGGTGTTTGGTCATAGGGTGGTCTCAATGACCTCAGAGGTCATTTTTTCCAACCTAATTGATTCTGTGAGTCTTTGAGATTGGTGGATCTTTCCTTTTACAAGGAGGCTAAGCATCCTGAACTTGGAAGGACAACATACTATTTAAAAGCAAAATAACAAAACTGGATTTACAGCTGCATGGGGAGGACTCTTGAATTCTTCATCAGATTGTGAGGATAACAGTGTTCATTTGTTCAGTTTGCCAAATGAAGGGTCACCTGCTTCCTCCAGATTTTATAGGGATATAGTAGCTTCTAAGAACAGAGGAACTCAACAAAACATAAGATTGCTTCTCACTGCTTTGGAGTGAAATAAACAGTTGCTTTGGACAAATGTGAACAAAACAGGCAAATCCAGTACTTCTGTTCATCCAAAAATCAATTAACATTTTTACTCAAGGCATAAAGATCTGGACTCAGCAAATCATGTTCTGAACAATAATCTTTATATTAACTTTCTACCACAAGTGAATTCATCTCTCCTAACACTGGCATATACATTTTCATCTATACTGGTGGTGTAAGTTTTGTTTACTATTAACTAAGGCAAGGCAGGGACAACTGTAAGGTGATTCCTCCTGTTTCTCATAGACACTTATCCCAGGATGTAGTGATTCCCATCCTAGACATACCTGTCTCTCCCTCCATTAGGTATTGAGGGAACTCAGAAAACTAGACTGGCTGAGGTCTGGTGAGATCATCATCAGGTATGGATCAGTGAATCAGGGACCACACAAGTGTGTGTTTCTACAGCTAATTAAAAAGCTGGCGACTGTTTATCCCATGCCATATTTTGTTGAAGATTCTAGCAAAAACAGGAAGCTCTAACAAATGGCAGAAAGAGGTAAACTTGATAATAATATACTGGTATGCTTTCAATTTTGTATTCTTGAAATGCTTGGTTGCCAAACTATGTAATTATTTTTGTACAAGACTTTCAGAACATCATTTTGCTAGGGGACATCTGTCCATGAGAGCTAATATATCCTTCTTCTTCAGTACAGACACAGCCAACCACTTTGCCTGCCTTTTCAGAATTTATTTTATTTTACTTTATTTACTATTGAATCTTGACTTCATATTACTAGTAAATATATCAAAAATGAACACTTTACACATAAGAGTTCATGTACTTTAAAAAGAATCATAGTCTTATGATATACACAACAAGAAAACTTAAGGGCAATTTAAAAATTGCTGTAAAATTAAGGGCATTTGATTCTTTCAATATAAAGTTACAGAAAAGCTATTTTCTGTTCAATTATCCATAATCACATACTAGTAGTATTGGCTGTATGAACAATCTCTAATTTTAAGCAACAAGGACCTGATCTCAATTTTTTTCCCCTAAAACTCATTGTAAAATGTCATGAGTAAGTCATAAATAATAGTCCCGAAAAGATTCTTCCAGCTATCAACTTTCTTGTTGTCTGGATTTCATAATTACTATGTAGAATTTCATGAGAGCCCTGGAAAAAATTCTGAACCAACAGTCTAGAAAATCTGCTGCAGGCAATCACTGCTACATGTTCTGTATTTTCCAGTTTGTAAAATGAAGTATTTTAATCTTTAAATGACAGTGTACTGCATATCCTCATAAATATGCCTTCTTATGATGACAAATGATTTTTGATTTTTTCTAAACTGGGAGGATATAACCATATCATTCCACAAACAGAATTATATTTGGTGTTGGGTTTTTTGTTTGTTTTGGCTTTTTTTGCATTTCTGTCACTTCCGTGTAATGGAGTTGAACAACTATGCAAATATGACTCATGACTTGCACAGCAAATCAGGACTTAGCCAAAAGTTAAACAACAAATCCTAACCAAAAAATTACACAGGACTCCCCTGGTTATGCAAGAGGGAAAAAGGACAAAATTCTATTAGCTAATCTAAAACATAGTGTAAAGAAAAACAAAGAAAAACATTCTGAAGAACTATTCCTGTTGCTAAGTCACAGAGAATAAATGAACAGACCATCTAGTAATGTCAGAGGTGTCTAATTTAAACCTTTAATGGTTTAACTCCAGCTGACAAGTATGTGCCACGTGTTATCACCTCACTCCTCCCCTCCCCCCCACCCCTAGAGGGATGGAGAGGAAAATTGGAAAAAAGTAACCTGAAGGTTGAGATAAGAATAGTTTAATAATTGAAATAATAATAATAATAATAATAATAATAATAATAATAATAATAATAATAATAATAGTAGTAGTAGTAGTAGTAGCAGCAGCAGCAGTACTAGTAGTAGTAGTTGAGAGATAGTGGAATGATGCCCAGGGCAAATAAGTGATGCACAATGCAGTTTCTCACCACCTGCTGACCAATGCCCAGCCTGTCCCCAGGCAGCAACAGATTCCTTCCAGCCAACTGTCCCCAGTTTATGTGCTGAACAGGATGTTCTATCGTATGGAATATTATTCCTGCCAGTTCAGGTCAGTTGTTCTGATTATGGTCCTTTCCCAGCCTCTTGTGCAGCTGCTCACCGGGAGAACATGTCACACCAAAAATTCCTAATTCTGGATAAGACTTGTTTAATAATATCTAACTAAAACATCAGTGTGTTGCCAACATTATTCTCACACTGAATTCAAAACACACCATGGTAGCAGCTGCTAAGAAAAGAATTAACTCTATCCCAGTTGAGCCCAGGACGGTACCTCAGAACTACACTTGCACTTTAGATAAAAAGGCTTTTGTCATGTTTGCTATGATAGGTTATACAAATACTCTAACTAAGTTACTTTACAAATCCTTACATAAACTTGAACTGTGATGGAAAGAGATTAATGTTTCTGCTGTAATTTTCTACCATTTTCTTGGGATCAGTATGCTATTAAATAGTTCAAACCCATCCCTGGCAGCGTTGAAGATCAGGATGGGCAGAGCTTTGAGCAATCTGGTCTAGTGAAATGTGTCTCTGCCCATGGCAGGGCAGTCAGAACTAAGTGATATTTACCATCCTTTCCAACCCAAATCGTTGTAGGATTCTATGATACTGTATATATAGAGAGGGTAAAAATCTTCTAATCATTTATCAGTCAATGAAAATAATAATGTAAAACTGTAATTCAAGGTTTTATGGTCTTAGGGACTTGACATCCCACAATTAATGAAGCTTAACACACCCAAAGCAATGCAGATTCTATTCTTTGAGCAAAAAGCCAATACTTACTCAAAAATTGATGTATAAACATTCAAAATAAAAGAATTTTTGATTCACATACACCTTGAACAGTCATAAAAAGAAGCAGCTGATGTGAAGGAACATGTTTTTTTGTTTTGCTGTCTAAAACTGCATTTGTGGCCAGCCAAATGGGAATTTCATAATTGTTTGACAACATTCACATGTTTTTATTTCACAAGATGATGGGTATATAATCATCTATATTGCTGGTAGCTTTTTCAGTAGTTTTGAATTCTGCATTTGAGTACATATTCTCAAAACCATTAACTTCTTTTGTAGAGTTTAAAACTCAAAATTCTTCAGTTCTCATGTGACACAGGACTAATATCTGATATGAAAAGTTGTTCACTCTTTCAAAATTGATCCTGTGAGGACTTATGTAGATAATCTGATGCACAACAAATTTATTTGGCTATAAGATACATATATGTGTGTGTGAGTGTGTGTGTAGAGACATATGCATGCATAAATATTTGCAAGTTCTGGGTCTTAGACAACATCACAAAATTATTTGCCTGTGAACTGTTCAACGATTCTTCACAAAAATACAACATATTTCTTTATTCCACTTGGAACTGGTTTACAAATAAAAGGTTTGTCAGACATATCAGCCTTTAACTCTGACAAGTGAGGCCAGCAATTAAGCCAGAAAGTTATTGCTGCCCGTGATTTTTTCTGGTAAAACAGCACATTCTAAGACATGACTCATCATAATTTATTGACTCCAAAAGAGAAATAATTGTGTAGCACAAAATTGTGGGTAAGGAAAAAAAAATAAGACGTAAGAAAATGAAAAGGAGTCATCACTCTTTTCTCTTTAGATCGAGGCCCTTAAGATACATAAGAGATGTCATGCAGTAGGCCAGAAAAAGGTTTTCTGAAACAGACAGATTTCCTCTCTTCCCTGGCTCTGACTCTTGCACTGTAGAATTGTCTCTTTTCAGACACTATAGTAATGACTGCTGGATGCATTTTATCTTCTATCCATAACAGAGTTTCAATCAAGCTTGAAGGTTAAAACACCGAAATATAAGCCTCATACCCATTTATATCTAAAGCCAAAATCAATTCCAAGGACAACTAATTTATCTTTTTTCTTTTCTTTAGGTCTTGTCTCACTAAAATACCAAATGTTTTGACCATCGGTAAATAGTTAACAGAGTATTTTTACGCACCTATGTCATTCATGGTTGCAAAGATATACTGTTGGTATATATTGGTGTGTATATATATATATATAT